>CAMZMU010000117.1:51238674-51412699 GCA_947311845.1 Poa pratensis | reverse complement strand
AGCCTAACAGATGATTATTATCAGGTGAATTTAATCCTCGTTAAAAAAATACTTTGATATCTCAGAATTATATACTATCTTAATCATTGTATTATTATTTGATTAGATTTGGCATCCCGCGAAATGGCGCCAGCGGGAGGAGAGGGAGGACGGCGACCACAAGACATGCGACGACTGCGACCAGCAGACACGCGAGGACGGCGACCACAGACACAAGAAGTTTGCTGGACAAATTAATCAAGCAATACTGCATGTATTTGTGCAATCACGTTTTGCATGCAAGTGGGACCCACCATGTGCCTATGTCTACAAACAAAGCATATTACATGCATGCACTCATATGCATTCACGTAATGCATGCATCCAAGGTGGGGTCCAGCCATTTGCAAGTACGAACGTGTCCCGGGGATCGATGCAAGAAGACGTGTGGAGCTGGACCTCTACTATCGCCTTTTGCTTGCGTGTGCAGTTGGAGTCAACAGCTGTTGGGATCCTCGGGCCTATGCAGCGACACTATGTGGCCAGGAGGAGACACGCTCGGAGACGCCAAGAGCCCATGACCGGTACGACGACGTGAAGGCCACGGGTCGCTGAGGCGGCGCACTCCTGCTCATAAATAGCAGTCAGATTATTGTAAAAGTCAGACCACGTGTAAAGATAAACCCTAGAATTCTAGATTGAACTGCGAGAGCATTCATCTGAAATTATACATCTCCAATTCGTATCGATCTGGAGAGGTGAACAACAACTGAAGTGTGATCTGTTCTTTCCATTGGGAATTAGTGAGATTGCAATTATACCGTTCGTGGTCGACGGCTACGTGCGCAAGTGTGAAGTCGTGAATATCCGAAGGGTAGAGAGCTGCTGCATTGGCATCAGGGATCTAGCGAGGAGATTCATCGGTGACACCAAGTTATCAACCATCCATCGACGTGCTCAACGAGAAGATCGGGCCACCCCATATCATCTTGGTATCAGATTTCCAGGTTTTCCTCGGTGAGCATCCACCAATTTATCCTTGATAGTTTATTTTTTCGTCCTATACAGAAAAGCCCCACAAAATATATTTGTCATAGCCTTAGTTTTACATCGGTTCATCTAGTTTAGTTGCTGATCGTGTGTTCTTTTCGCGTTGCTTTTCTTCCGATCTGAGTCGTAGTTGCGTCTATTTTTCTGTTATTTCCGCGTCAGTTTTTTTCTGTCTCGGAGTCTCCAGTCTGTTACGTTTTGTTTAATCGGAAGTCGGTCGAGTTGCTGCTGCGCCATATAAAATTTGCTGTTGTTGTTCCGCACCCGCCCCAAGAAAATTCAGTCGCCGTTTGTGTTCTCGCTGCTTTTCGCACAGGCTGTTTCCAGCCGAGTCGTTTCCTGTCGCGCGTCCCGAATAGCTATCGCGAGACCGGCCGGCCGGGCGCAGGATCTTGACTAGCTGCCGTGCGCTAATCTTGGCTGCTGTTGGTTCCGTGTTCTCCGCATGCACGTTTCCCTAGTCTATTTCAGTTTAGGTATTTTTCTGTCCCTTGTCCGTTCAGTTTGAGTCTTTCTTTTGTCAGCCATACGTATAAGCCAATCTTCTTTTCGTGTTAGTACTATCCTACCGAGACTAGCATCTTTGTTGCTCAAGGCTGCTCACGTAAGTTTTGGAAAGTGGATTATTTTTGGCAGTCTATTTTTAATTGCTCCGTGACAGATTTCTGTGGCCTAGTTCAAAGAGAAAAAGGGGAAGAAAAAAAAAAAGAAGAAGAAAAAAGTTCCGAAATTCCTGTACCTACAGTAACGAGCCAAAAGAGAAAAAGAGTATTAAAAAAAAAGAGAGAGATAAAAAAAGAGTTCGGAATACTGTAGCTACAGTACCGCGAAAAATAAAAGGCCGGAAATTATTGTGATCTCAGTCTATTTGGAGCTACTGCCTTGCACTAAATAGTTTTGAGCAATCTTGTGCCTATCATTGAGCTTTTTGCTAGCGTTTATCCTGTGCATTGCAACACGAGCATTACTCCGACATATATTTTTTTAGCTCATTTTCAGAGTTGCAATTGCCCTATTTATCTCCACCGTGTGTGTTTCCGGGAGTTTCCGTGTATACGATCAGCACTAGGCTTGATGAATTGGTGTTGTTAGGTCTCCCTACCTACAGCTCCACCATAAATAACCCTGCTTTGTCGTGTGACCGTTCTCATACCCATATTCGCTTCATCACATCCGTGCATTTAGTCATCTCCACGACCGGGTAGCATTGCTATTCACTTTGGAATTTTCAGATTATTTCTTGTTGTTCTGAGTGAGCTGTGAGAGTAGCTGCCATCACGATTTTATGTACTAACAATGGTTGATCCTATCAGGGAAAAGCCATTACCGTCGTATTCTTTGTGCAGTGATAAATTCTGGGAAGAGAATTCTAGTGGGATACCTGCCTCAGATTTGTTCACTTCATCGCAGACATCAAAAGTTGTCCTGCTGTCATTACTCTTGATAAGGGTACTCGGTATAATTTTGTTAGTCTTGATGTTGTTGAGAAATTGCAATTGGAAACATATCAGTTAGCTCCATATTTGTTACTTACTAATGATGATAAAATTAGAATTACTCTACGTACTCTTGTTCCATTAACCATTAATGGTCATACGGAGCAAATTCATTGTAGTGTGATTCCCAAAGCTTTACATGTTGTCATCTTTTGTTAATGCACCATTGTCAAAAAAATTTCGGTTCAATTTGGAGAGATATTATCCTGATATACTATTTCTTTGGAATCAGTGGCATAAAAGAAGCCATGCATCACTTGAAAACATTCAGGAGGTTCTTTCTACTAATGTAATCATGTCTACTCCTAGTGTTGTTTCTTGTAATGTGCAGGTCGCTTTTGAAGAAAGGGAGCCTATAGTACAACCTGCACCACCACCAACACATGCATTGGAGGAGCCTACTATTGTGCCTATATTGTTTCTTGTGATATGCAGGTTACTCTTGAAGAAAGGGAGCCCTCACTAGTACAACCTGCATCACCACTTGAGATAGATGAATCAGTACCTACTACTTCTGAGGAGGATGTCATTGATATTGGCGCTGATTTGGAGCTGCAACATGCAAATTCGAAATTTTGTGAGCCTACTACTTTCATACATGATAATTCAGATTTGCATGATACACATATTAAAGAACCATGTGCTGATTTACCAACTACAAATTTTGAGCATGTGGTAATTTTACACATAAAGAAATGCTTGCTAAAATTCCACTTGATACAATTCTTTATTATATCATGCTAGAGAAACCTATGAACATGAGTTGTGCTATGAACAAGATATCTGAAATTTCATATTTGCGTTCTAGCACTCATGCATGTTGTTTCACTGTTAATCTGATTGGTGATTATAGCATGAATGATAATTTTTTGGTGGACCACATATGCATTACCTATGATAAAATTGATGAATTAAAGCGTGCTGTTTTCAGCCCTATAGTTGATATATTCCAGCGACCAAAGGTAGCATCACCTTTGTTGGACTGTTCTGATGTTGCTAGATTGAATGTGATTATGCACATACGTCTGTTTGTCCAAACTGATTTATGCTTCACTTATATTTGCAAACCGAGTTGCATCGTAAGTACTGGAAATAATGGACATGACTATTCACCTATTTGTGCTGCATGGTCATTGCTTGGTTCTACATATCAGAGTAGCGTAGCTGCAGCATGGTATGAAACATTTGATGATTTGCATCGTTTGGATTGGTTTGATCTTGCAGCAAATTTGATCATCGATCATCTGTGAGGACACTTGATTTAATACTGAATAATAAGACATTATACATATTTGTTCCTTGTCAAGATCATGATTATATGGACTTCACTTATACTTGCAATTATGATTGCTTATTGCTGAGATTTTCTTTGTTCTCTTATGACAATTATAGTGCTATGCTTGCAATTTTCGTTGCATTTTGTCATTTGCGAATAATCATAATGTTTATAACATGATACAACCTGCTATATATACATATACTATGCGTACACGTTTTCTTTTTGTTTCTTCCAGTTTCAGCTTATCCAAAGCCGCGGACGGCTTTCTTGAAGAAAGGGAGGATGATGAGGATATCTATGAATTATAGTGATTATTTATGTTTGAACTGGAAGGAAATATTAAGCCTAACAGATGATTATTATCAGGTGAATTTAATCCTCGTTAAAATAATTACTTTGATATCTCAGAATTATATACTATCTAAAATCATTGTATTATTATTTGATTAGATTTGGCATCCGTCGAAATGGCGCCAGCGGGAGGAGAGGGAGGACGGCGACCACAAGACATGCGACAACTGCGACCAGCAGACACGCGAGGACGGCGACCACAGGACACAAGAAGTTTGCTGGACAAATTAATCAAGCAAATACGTGCATGTATTTGTGCAATCACGTTTGCATGCAAGTGGGACCCAGCCATGTGCCTATGTCTACAAACAAAGCATCTACATGCATGCACTCATATGCATTCACGTAATGCATGCATCCAAGGTGGGGTCCAGCCATTGCTATGCACGAACGTGTCCAGGGGATCGATGCAAGAAGACGTGTGGAGCTGGACCTTACTATCGCCTTTGCTTGCGTGTGCAGTTGGAGTCAACAGCTGTTGGGATCGATCGGGCCTATGCAGCGATGCACTAGTGGGCCAGGAGGAGACACGCTCGGAGACGCCAAGAGCCCATGACCGGTACGACGACGTGAAGGCCACGGGACGCTGAGGCGGCGCACTCCTGCTCAATAAATAGCAGTCAGATTTTATTGTAAAAGTCAGACCACGTTTAAGATAAACCCTAGAATTCTAGATTGAACTGCGAGAAGCATTCATCTGAAATTATACATCTCCAATTCGTATCGATCTGGAGAGGTGAACAACAACTGAAGTGTGATCTGTTCTTTCCATTGGGAATTAGTAGATTGCAATTATACCGTTTCGTGGTCGACGGCTACGTGCGCAAGTGTGTGAAGTCGTGATATCCGAAGGGTAGAGAGCTGCTGCATTGGCATCAGGGATCTAGCGAGGAGAGTTCATCGGTGACACCAAGTTATCAACCATCCATCGACGTGCTCAACGAGAAGATCGGGCCACCCCATATCACCAAAGTCCAAGTACGGCGTTCACAACACCTTCAACGTCGCCGACATCTCGCCTTACCTTGGTGACCCAAGTGATGATGAGGACGAAGAGTCGAGGACGACTCTTTTCCCAAGGGGGGGGGGGGGGGAGATGTAGTGCAACTAGGCACACAACACCAAGTGGCCCAATGACAATAGCAAGAGTCAAAGCTCTCCATGATAAGGTGAATTCACTCCTATCTATGTGTGATCTCGACACTCCTTTGAATGGTTTGCTACTTCATTCGGATACGTTGTGCATACTCAGGAACAACTACCAAGAAGATCACCAAGCAAGTGCAGAAGTTGGACAAGGAACGAGTCAAGAGGAAGATGAAGAAGACGAAGCATCAGCTCGGCGGTACTACCGCCAGGAGGGCCGGTACTACCGCCAGGACCCAGGCAGCTGCACCAGACGTACTACCGCTGAAGATGAAGACCTGCGTGGAGTTCCAGGCGGCGGTAGTACCGCCGCCCCAGCGGTACTACCGCCAGACCCAGATCACGGTACTACCGCCAGAGGTACCGCTGGAGGTACCGGCACGTCCGAAAATGCCACTGGATACCCCTACGGTACCTCCCGGTACCCGCTTCGTACTACCGCCAGCGAGCGCATTTAATCCCAGCGGTACTACAGCTGGCGCAGCGGTACTACCGCTGGACCTGGGAAGATTCGGGCTGAAGCCATGTAACAGCCCACAAATTACCCCTTCGCCTCATGGACTATAATACTCCTCCTCAGCATAGGGTTAGGGTTAGACTATGATTGGGAACTAAAGTAGAGCCTTGCTCCTTCTTCTCAAAGTGTCTCTTTCCTCCTATGGAGATGAATCAAGACCTCCACATGTGGAGATGAACCAAGGCCTCCTCTTGAGGAGAAGATCCTGCGTGGATACCAAGGCTCCGCTTGTAGTTGCGATTACTTGCTAATCTTCCATCTTTAGGTGGCTAGGTTGGATTGGTTGGATTGACCAATTGGACAAACAATCCTAAGAGTAAGGTGTGCTTGGGAGAGGAGGATTGGGGCTGCCCTCGGGGATTTGTTACCAATCGAGTCTTGCCGGGTTGCTACTTGCTATTTACCCTTGTGTGTTTGATTTCCCCTCTTTTGTGTTCTTCGTTCTTCGCGTGTTCTTCGTGTTCATCCTTCCTCCGTCCAAATCGTGAAAATCGGGACCTACCGCTCATTTACCTTGTCTTGTGTGATTCCCCTTTGTGTGTTCTTCGTGTTCATCCGTTGTTCTTCGTGTTCTTCGCTCCCTCCGCACAAATCCGTGAAAATCGGGACCTACCCGCACCACCAGCCATCTAGGAGTATCAATAGCACTTTTAGGTCATCTAAAGCACGTGCGACAATCCAAGCCATACATACCCGTGGACCCCTCCTAGCCATATGGAAGTATACGGACCCCCCTTACGTCATCTGCCCAGCTGCACCCCCCCAGCCATCTAGGAGTATCATAGCACTTTTAGGTCATCCTAAAGCACGTGAGACAATCCTAGCCATCTGGACCCCCATGGACCCCTCCTAGCCATCTAGGAGTATACGGACCCCCCTTACGTCATCTGACCCACGTGCACCCCTGATACGTGCATTTTTATATCATCATTTTATAACTTTTAGTATCATACTAGAATGTTATTTGCATGATTATATGATTGTTTTACATGTTTTAGATGATTTTGGGGACTTTCATACAAAGTCCCTATTTTTGGTATTTAATTTCTGGGAGGCAGAAAACCCCTTTTTCTTGTCTTTAATGTTTCAGGAGCTACAGGACCCAAATAATAAAAGGAAAAATACCGTCAGTTTTTCATCGGAGAAAGGCAGAGGGAAGAAGACCGAAGAGAGGAGAGCCACGAGGGCCAAATGGGGTGGCCCACGCGGCCCAACCTGGCCGCGTGGGACCCACCAAAAGTGGCCTCGGGCACCTCCTCGCCTGGGGCTTTTTATCGACGCCTTCGTCTCGCCCGAAAAGTAACGCCCTAATTTTTCCAAGTCCATCCGAGGTCGCGGCGGCGGCGAAACTCCTGATCCCTTCCGAGGGGGGTCAGATCCTGCTGCTCCGGAACTCCGGAGAAGGGGGAAATCATCGTCATCGTCATCACCTCTCCTCCTTGGCGTGGGAGGAGGCCTCTACATCATCACCCCCATCAAGACCAGCACCATCACCATCATCATCACCGTGATCCACTCCGTTCCCCTCGCAGTTTGAGAGTTGCTATACCCTAGATACTTGTCTTGTGCTACTATTCATGTTTGTGATTGAGTACTTGTCATTATTTGGTGGTGAAGTTATAATTTCAGATTGTGTTGTACCACTTATGCCACTGATTATGATCATGTTTGCACGTTGTGAGTAGTTCCCGTATGTTCCTGAGGGCATAGGATGAATTGGCAATGATTTATATATGACATGTGTTGGTATTTTGTCAAGAGTTTATCTTTTATGTGATTCTATGATGGTGTTGTGCGAACGTCGACTGCACAACACTTCACCTATATGGGCTCATAGGAGAACACCGTAGTAATGAATTGAGGAGACTTGGGAGGACACGTAAACCTGAGACCGAGTCATGAAGTTATATTATGAGGGTATTAGTATCGGGGACCTTAGAGTGTAATGCTATGGTGGGACTTTATGTCTTAATAATTCTTGTGCAGTCATTTACTTGGCCACATGATCCATCATAAGGGGTTGTAGTTTATTTATTTAGCTATACCTAATTATGGCTCCGTCCAAAGAGATTAAAACTTGACAAGATATTCAACGTGTTGTTTAATAAATCTCTATGCCTAGCATCATCCATGCCGCCCTCGGGAACGTTTGCCACATATAAGTTACACATCACTTGAGCTTGTCCTCTTGCACATAAGAGGATTGGGCTTTCTCTCTTTGAGAGCTTTCACTTGCTACTGTTACTTTGCATTGCAATATACAACCGAAAATACCAAAAACACTTGCATCTTTTATTGTTTTATTTATCAATCTTACTAACCAATACCTTCAGCTCCTCGTGGGTTCGACAACCTTTTCTAATTGAAAGGTACTACAATTGATCTCCTGCACTTGGGAGTCATCAAGATACTTTTCTGGCGCCGTTGCCGGGGAGCGTAGCGCTATTGGTAAGAAGTTTGGTAAGGAAACTTGAAAGCTGTTTTCTCATTGTTACTATGGCATTTATGAATCGTGCCTCGCTGCATCTTGCTCTATATGAAAGTGCTTATGCCACTACTGCAAAGGTGGTTGAAACTACTGTGCTGAGATACCTAAAGTGGGATTTAAAATTCCCATGGGTCATGTTAAAAGAGTTATGAAAAATCCATTTACAGGGATGGAACTAAGTCGCACGCGAGCACATGGAAATAATTGAGACATATGTGGTTATTCAGACTACCTGGTATTTCGAGGATCAGGTAAAAAGGAAGTTATATTTGTCTTTATCTGGTAATGCTCGTGATTGGTACAGGTCTCTGGATGAAGAGGTCCAGAATGAATGGAATCTTGAGGAAGGTTTTCTTTCTTAAATATTTTACTCCTAAAGAAGCTTATGATAACCGCTGCTATATATTCAATTTCTGGCCACATCTGGGAGAGAGTATTACTCAAGCTTGGGGGAGGTTAAAGGAACTCCTTCGCAAGAATCCATGTCATGATCTTACAAGGAAACTTATATTGATAAACTTTTATGTGAGACTACCTATGAAGCACAAGGAATTCTGGATAATTCATCTGGTGGAAGTTTTACTAATACATACTGAAGAAGAAGCATGGAATTTATTGGAGACTATTTCTGAAAATACTAGCCACTGGGATCTTGATAAAGGTAATGAGCCATATTTTGATTATGATATTCATGTGTAGAGAATTTCTCTACTTCTATTGTTTAAAAATCTGAGTGATACTTTTCTTGATCCTTATGTTATAATTGAAATAGCTAAAGGTTTTGCTGATCATATCTGTGTTCCAAAAAGTGGATTTGAAGTTTATGTTGAACCTGTTAAACAATCTATTGTTGTTCCTAAAGTTATTAAACAGGTTGAACCGTGTCATCTGTGACAATTGAGGAGTATGTTGAACACCTCCATTTCCAAACCAAGTTAAGGAGAATTTACTTAAAGCTGTTACTAACAAGAGTAACAAAAATGTTCTCAGCCTTATGAACAGGTGGAAGTCAACACTCAAATTTCTGTTATCAAGCAACTAAATGAAGAAGACCCAGTGATGTTTATCTATGTGAAGATGCTACTAAAGTCATCAAAGGTAATTCGGCCAAAGTTGGGAAACCTGTTATATCATGCTCTATTGGGACTTCAAGTTATCATGGTCTATGTTTGGAGCAAGTATTAGTGTCATTCCATATTCTCTTTATCTTGAATCAAGCCTGATATTGATCCCATTGTTATGGAAGAGACAGGTATGACAATTCAACTTGCTAATAAAGATTATATTAGTCCATTTGGAATTGTTAGAGATGTTGAAGTATTGGTTGGCAAAATAAAATACCTGCTGATTTTATTGTGCTTGGTTGTCCTCAAGATTCATTTTGTCCTATCATTTTTGGTAGACCTTTCTTACATACTGTTGGTGCTGAAATTAATTTGCCTAAAGAGAAAGTGTTTATTAAATGTGCTGGTGAGAAACTTGAATTTAACTTTTCCAAATTTGCTGATAAACATGTTGAAAGAGCCAATTTCTGAAATTTAATTGAAACTGCTCATATAGCTGTAGCTTCAACTGATGTTGTAGAACGTTATATGCTTAATCAAGATGAACCATTTAATGATGAGGAAAAAGAGGCTTTGAACAAATATTATGGCAACAACCACCACAATTACAATTGCATATCCCACCTGATAATTTAGGAGTGCTACCACCACCTAAAGGGGATCCTAGTTTTGAATTAAACCTTTGCCTGCAAATCTGAAATATGCATATTTGGATGAGAAGAGCATATATCCTGTCATTATTAGTGCTAACCTTTCAGCTGAAGAGAAGAGAAATTACTTGATGTGCTAAAAGCTCACCGACCAGCCATTGGATACTCTCTTGATGATCTTAAAGGTATAAGCCCAGCTCTATGTATGCATAAAATTAATCTGGAGAAGATGCAAAACCTGTTGTTGATTATCAACGCCGTCTCCATCCAAAAATGAAAGAAGTGGTAAGAAAGAGGTAATAAGACTTATTGAAGCTGGTATCATTTATCCTATAGCTGACAGTAAGTGGGTTAGTCCTGTTCATTGTGTTCCTAAAAAGGGTGGAATGACTGTTGTTCCAAATGATGAGGATGAACTTGTGGCTCAACGTACTGTTGTTGGTTATAGGATGTATTGATTTCAGAAAATTGAAAAAGCAACTCGAAAAGATCATTATCCATTGCCATTTATTGATCAAATGCTAGAAAGGTTATCTAAACACTCTCACTTTTGCTATCTAGATGGTTATTCAGGTTTCTCACAAATTCCTGTCCATAAGGATGATCAAGAAAAGACCACTTTTACTTGCCCATATGGTACTTTGCTTATAGGAGAATGCCATTCGGTTTATGTAATGCTCCTGCTACTTTTCAAAGATGCATGAATGCTATATTTGCTGATTATATTGAAAAGATAATGGAGTTTTTATGGATGATTTTTCTGTGTATGGTACTTCCTTCGATAATTGCTTGTTCAACCTTAACAAAGTTTTGCAGCGTTGTGAAGACCAACACTTGTTCTTAATTGGGAGAAGTGTCACTTCATGGTTACTGAAGGTATAGTTCTTGGGCATAAGATTTCTGGAAAGGAATAGAAGTTGATCCAGCAAAGATAGAAGCTATTGAAAAACTACCATCCAAGGGACCTCAAAGGTATAAGAAGTTTTCTTGGGCATGCAGGTTTTTACCGTAGGTTCATTAAGATTTCTCCAAAATATCAAAACCTCTAACCAATCTTTGCAAAAGGATGTTCCTTTCTCTTTTAATGATGATTGCATTGAGTCCTTTAATATTTTGAAGAATGCTTTAATAATGCTCCTATTCAACCTCCTGATTGGAACTTGCCTTTTGAAATTATGTGTGATGCTAGTGATTATGCAGTTGGGGCTGTTTTGGGCCAACGTGTTGATAAGAAACTGAATGTTATTTATTATGCTAGTAGAACACTTGATGCTGCTCAAAGAATTATGCTACAACTGAGAAAGAATTTTTAGCAGTACTGTTTGCTTGTGACAAGTTTAGACCTTATATTACTGATTCAAAAGTCACAATTGCATACTGATCATTCTGCTATTAAATACTTGATGAAAGAAAGATGCTAAGCCTAGATAATAAGATGGGTACTTTATTGCAAGAATTTGATTTACATATTGTTGATAGGAAAGGGGAGATAATCAAGTAGCTGATCATCTCTCTAGGATGGAAAATATACCTGATGATCCTATTCCTATTAATGATAGCTTTGTTAATGAACAACTTGCAATTGTTAATGTTTCTAGTGCTAAAGTTGCATCTCCTTGGTTTGCCAACTATGCAAATTTTATTGTTGGTAAAGTTTACCTCCACACTTCACTTCAACAAAGAAGAAATTCTTTTATGATCTTAGACATTATTTTTGGGATGATCCTTTTCTATAAGAAAAGTGTGGATGGTATTATTAGACGTTGTGTACCTGAGCATGAACAACAGGCTATTATAAGAGATTGTCATGAGTCCCTATGGAGGGCATCATGCAGGAGATCGCACAGGAGCAAAGGTATTACAATCTGGTTTCTATTGGCCTACTTTATTTAAGGATTGTGCTGAATATGTTAAATCTTGTGATAAATGTCAAAGAGTAGGAAACATTGGTAGGAGAATGAAATGCCTATGAATTATTCATTGCCACTTGAACCATTTGATGTGTGGGGTTTTGACTTTATGGGTCCTTTCCCAGAATGACAAAGACAAAGCATACTCACATTTTGGTTGCAGTTGACTATGTTACAAAGTGGGTGGAAGCAATTCCAACCAAAAGTGCAGATCATGCCACAGCAATGAAGATGCTCAAGGACATCATTTTCCCCAGGTTTGGTGTTCCTAGGTTTTAATTACTGATGGTGGTTCTCATTTCTTGCATGGTGTTCTTAGAAAAACTTTGGCAAAATATGATGTTAACCATAGAATTGCATCTCCTTATCATCCTCAAACAAGTGGACAAGTTGAATTAAGTAATAGGGAAATTAAACTCATTTTGGAAAAGACAGTGAATAAGTCTAGATCTGATTGGCCAAAAATTAATGATGCTTTGGGCTTATAGAACTGCTTTTAAAAATCCTATGGGAATGTCTCCTTATAAAATGGTTTATGGAAAAGCTTGTCACTTACCTGTTGAACTAAACAAAGCTAGATGGGCTATTAAACAATGAACTTTGATTTTAAAACTGCGGAGAAAAGAGATTCTTGATAAACCTACTGAATGGAGAAATGAAGCTTATGAAAGTGCCAGGATGTTTAAAGAAAAGTTAAGATTTGGCATGACAAGAAAATTAAGAAAGGAATTCAAAGTAGGTGATCAAGTTTTTATACAACTCTCGTTTCAAGTTTTCTGCAGGGAAGTAGCTTCAAAGGCAGGGACCATTAGTGATACAGGAGGTGTACCGTTCAGGAGCTATCCGTCTTCACGGTGACATGAAAGGTAAACCTCATGTAGTCAATGGACAACGCCTTAAACCTTATATTGCAGGAAAAGCTTCATCGGAAGGTGGAGAGTGAATACAAACACCGGAGAGGTAATTGAGAGAAACCGTGCAGTTTCAGAAACCCCAAATCAATAGAAGGTAACTTACTGTTGGAAAGTTTCTCGGAATTGCATAATATTTTACGGAAGTCATTTTTTATGGAAATTAACGTATGGGACAAGAAAACTAGAAACGGAGACCCGAGGAAGGAAAGAGGGGGTCCCACGCGGCCCATGTACCTGGCCGCGTGGGCCCTCTTTTCCACCTCGGAGTCCTTTTCGTCTCGTTTTCGATCCCGACGCTTCGCCTTGACCCAAAAACCCTCAATATATACCCCTCTCTGTCGATCTAATCTCGCACCGAGCGTTCTCGAGCGATTCTTTCTTTTGCTGTTTCTGCCTGTCAGGTTTTTAGCCATGTCTTCGGGAGACTCCTACCAATGCTCCTCCATGGACGACGATGATGATGAACTCGATGGGTACAGCCCCACGTCCATATGGAGGAGGAATAGGAAGAGGAAGGACTACTCCGACGATGAAGACTACAAGCTTGATGAGAGGAGATGGACAAGCAAGAAGCTGAAGAAGAAGAGCACAAGCCCTCCGTCGACATCGCGCCCTTGGCGACAGCACCTCCATCACCCATTGCTGTTGCCGGCGAGGGTGAACCACTCTCTTGGAAACAAGAGGCAGGGCGCGCGCATGCAGACCGGAGGGAAGGTTCCCAGGCGCTTCCTTGCGAGCAAAAACGTAGCTTCTACTCTTATTGACAGGGAATTTCAGCGCACCACTCAAGAGAACTATCCTGGTGAATGGGATCGCAAGATCCCCAACAAGAAGGTGCCAAGCCCAGTGGAAGCCTTGCAAAGAGTCGGTGGAGAAGAATCTCATGCAAAAACTGGGAGAAGCCGCAAAAGAGTTCGAAAAAGCTTACAACCTCATGATGAAGATCATTGGGGATCTTGAAGATAATTATTATGAAGGCAATGTGAAAGAAGAGAGGGAGTTCTAGCAAGACGCCAAGCTTGGGGAGTTCCATCTAGTCTTTCTCTTTATCAATCTATCATATCTATCTAGTCATGGTGTGCTTTGCTTTTATCGATTAGTTATCAATATCTCTTAGGCGTGTGTGAGCTCATGGAGCATTATCATGTATCTCTATCTTATGGTTTATCAATGAATATAAAGTATGGTGTCATCCATGATTCTCTTGTTTGGGGATTTATGGGTAACATTCATGCAAATGAGCGTGGCATATTTAGAGTTTCAATCACATCTTGACTTGAAACTAATTAACTTGAGTGTGTTGGACAATTGTAGAATCATCTCATAATAAAATAAGTAAAAGTCAACTTATGACTCGGAATTAATAGTTTGAGGTTGAGATATTGTCTTGTGGGGTAAAAGGTTGAGAAGGGATAATGAAAAGGATATAAAACACTCTTGTTAGACTCTAGTATCTTTTGAGCAAATTAATGATCATGGATATTTCAATACTTATGCTCTTGAATGTGTATGAAAAGGTAGGCACCTGAAGTTTCAGTTAGCCATGGAAAGTGTAAGATAAAGGTTGTATGGAGCATAGGAACTTGATTGAGATATCCATGACTAAAGTGTGCTAGTTACTAGAGAAGCAAGGGTGATAACATCTTTTATATTTATCTTTTCATTTGTCTTCTCTGAACTTGTTATCCAATGAGAGTCTATCTTGTCTTTAAATTTCAGTAACGGATAAAAGATTATAATGCTTGCTAGAAAGAGCAAAGGCATGTGAAAAGTATATGATTCAATTGTCCAACATACGATGGTTATTTGCTTTCAAAAGTAAGGGGTGATTGCTAGAGCTTCTACTTATGTTGCCCTCATATGCATGAGTTTTATTCATCCATCTTATCTTGCAAGTGAATATGATGATGATACAATGCTCGTATTTATTTATCAACCATAAGTCCATTGATGCATGTAATGATCTATGTCCTTACTTACTCGAGGACGAGTAAAGGTTTAAGCTTGGGGGAGTTGATATGTGCATTTTATATCATCATTTATATAACTTTTAGTATCATACTACTAGAATGTTATTTGCATGATTGTATGATTGTTTTTACATGTTTTAGATGATTTTGGGGACTTTCACACAAAGTCCCCATTTTTGGTATTTAATATCTGGGAGGCGGAAAACCCCCTTTTCTTGTTTTTATTGTTTCAGGAGTTTCAGGAACCCAAATAATAAAAGGAAAAACCACGTCAGTTTTTCATCGGGAGAAAGGCAGAGCGAAGAAGACCGAAGAGAGGAGAGCCACGAGGCCCAAAAGGGGTGGGCCCACGCGGCCAAAACCCTAGGCCGCGTGGGGCCACTAAAAGTGGCCTCGGGCACCTCCTCGCCTGGGGCTTTTTATCGACGCCTTCATCTCGCCCGAAAAGGAACGCCCTAATTTTTTCAAGTCCATCCGAGGTCGCGGCGGCGGCGAAACTCCTGATCCCTTCCGAGGGGGGGTCAGATCCTGCTGCTCCGGAGCTCCGAGAAGGGAAATCATCGTCATCATCATCACCTCTCCTCCTTGGCGTGGGAGGAGGCCTCTACATCATCACCCCCATCAAGACCAGCACCATCTCCATCATCATCACCGTGATCCTCTCCGTTCCCCTCGCAGTTTGAGAGTTGCTATACCCTAGATACTTGTCTTGTGCTACTATTCATGTTAGTGATTGAGTACTTGTCATTATTTGGTGGTGAAGTTATAATTTCAGATTGTGTTGTACCACTTATGCCACTGTCGTGGGGTCACTCTTCGACTACCCCACGGTGGGGATACCTGGGTCACGCCAAGCCTATCAGCCTTATGACGAGGGCCCAAGGAAGGCCCAAGGAGGACGACGTGCGGCCCAAGATAGTCGACGTTAGGTCATGAGACTCCAGCCATGCTTGTAAGCGCCATCGGCACCGTTCACCTGAGACCTAGCCTACCATATAAAGGCTAGGAGGGTCCTTCGTTTAGGTACGCTCATAGCCGCCACCACAAACCCTAGCAGATTGCCATCTCGCCATTGTAGCCACAACTCGCCATTCAATACCAGACAAGCAGGAAGTAGGGTGTTATCCTCCGGGAGCCTGAACCTGGGTCGCCTTGCTTGTCAGCCGTCGTGATCACCAGCGCTCATCTCTCTCTCCCCTTCAATCAACCCGGGGTACACAACCCAGGATTTGCCGAGTCCACTCCTCGTCGATTGGCGCCGTCTGTGGGAAAGAACGGGCGCTGGAACCATGGTCGCACCGGCCCCATCGACTTTGAGGACCGACGTCTGCATCACCAAGGAGCCAATCTGCTTCGGCTCCTTCGAGTACACCTTCCACCCGCCGGCCCACCGCTCGGTGTACGCCGATCTGCACATAGGTATGTGCCTCACCTTCGGTACCATGCACTACTTCGTAGACAGCTGTGGAGTACTCAGATCCACGGTGATCGCACCGCGCGTGGTGGTAGCACCCGCATCTGCCGCGACTGCCCCAACCACGCTCCCACCTGCTGCGGAGATGGCATCTGCTGCGACTACGGCGACAGCATCTTCGACTGCTGAGAAGATCGCATCCGCCTCGACTACACCGCGCCACTCGCGTCTTCATCAACTTACAGGATCGTCAACAAGCCAATCGCGCCAGCGTCGATGACGGCGACTTCACTCCTCGCGTCAGCGGCGGAGATCGCGGGACTCCAGGGAAGGAGCCTTGGCAGCGACTGTGGTACCCACCACGTTGCGTCCATTTTCGGCTCCGATCACGGCTCGGACGAAGGAAGCAGCAGCGGCAGCACCCGGCCCACTCCCCAGACATACCCCGCGCAAGTCTTCATGATCGGCCCGACGCAGGGCAACGGCAACGAACCCGCATACCACTGGAGGTGCTCATGCCGGATCAGGTTACGCGGCTCACCATCACCCGAGAGATAGCAATCAGAGCCCTGAAGCACGTCGAGGACGGCACGTACCCCCCACCAGACGCACCCCGGGAGGACCTTATGGCGGTCCAGTACCTGTTACGGAAGGAAGGCGAACGACTCCGCGTAGATAAGGCCGAGCTCCTCCGACGCAAGGAGGAGGCTGACGCGTCATCACCCGCAACCTCGAATCATCATACATGAGCGAAGACGCAGACGGGATACCCGTCCCCAAAACGCCCGGAGCCGCGCTCATGGCAGTCGAAACGTAACTGCGGCTGACGCAGCCGCCCGAGGGCGACTCGCGCGCTCTCCTCCACAAGCAGCGGATCATGTCTATCAAGGCAGTCGAAGAAGCTCTGATGAACAAGGCGCCGACAGAAAAGGTGCGAGAAGATCGGGACCGCCGAGACCGCGAGCCCACAACACTCGCAGGCCCAGCGGCAAGACCACTGCGACAACCGCAGGCAGGCGAAGACCTCCGCAACGTCATCACACAGAGGACGGTGGATCGCAGCCGCACCCAGCGGACGGTCAGCACACCCAATACTGACGACCGCAATGATGGCGACTTCGAGCCATGCGGCGCCACGTGCTTCAGCTTCAACATCCGCGACACAAGAATGCCCAATGGCTTCAAGCTCACGGCAGAAGCAGTCAAGTACGACGGGAAGCACGACCCGAGACTCTGGCTAGAAGATACCTCATAGCCTGCAGTTGCCAGGGCGGTACTTCGACTACGGCCATGCAATACATCCAGCTGATGCTCACGGGCTCTGCACGCGGGTGGCTAAACACTCAACTCAAGAACGCCTTCAGTACGTGGGACGAGTTCGCGGAGGCCTTCGTTAAGAGCTTCCTGGGGACGTACTCGAGACCGACGACTTTCGTCGAGCTACAAGCATGCAAGCAAGGACGAGACGAGCCGCTCCGGTCGTACATCCAGCGTTGGACCCTGCTCCGCAACACCATGGAGACCGCCTCGGAGGACCGAGTGATGGATGCCTTCATGCACGACGTCTCCCGCCGCGACCTCCGCGAGGAGTTTGGTAGGCTCCGGCCGAAAAACATGATCGAGGTCATGGAAGGACGCCACAAGAAGAAGCCGCGTTACAACGGCAACGACTCAATCGAGCTAGTAGCGGCGGGATTCCAAACACCCCGTGAGGATGAAGCGCGCGACAGCAGTCGCCAATACAGCCATGTACAGTACAGTCGAAGCGGCGGTGACCAGAGTCGCCAATACAGCCAGGGGCAATACAACCGAAGCGGCGGCAGCAGCTACCGCAGCGACGGAGGCCATAAACGCGAGTGGCAGAAACGCACACTAAGCCCAGCGGAAGAGCTGGAACAACCCTGCAGGCACCACATGTTCAGGAACGCGGAAACGGGCAAGTGGGATCCAACCACCTGTTGAAGGACTGTCGAAAGGCACGCAAATATACGAAGCCATGCAGAAGATAGTCACTCCAGCACCCGCAGCGCAGCCAGCCGCGCAGCTGGCCATCCAGGCAGCACCCGCACCCGCAGTCGCTAATCCAGCACAGGCGGCGGGAGCCTTTCTGCAGCAGCAGCAGCAGCCGCAGCAAGATGCCCCCCCAGTGGTCCATGACGCATATCCAGCGGCACGCGGACAACTCAACATGATACAGAAGGGGCGCTCCTCAAACAGGACCCAGAAGATCATCACTCGCCAAGTTTTCCAGGCCATCACCTGTCCGCCTGCAGTACCCGATTACCTGAGAGGGTCCGAGACACCAATCACTTTCTCTAGAGCAGATCACCCGCCTGCAGTACCACGACCCGGGCACGCCGCTCAGGTAGTCGAAGCTCTAATCGGAGATTACACCCTGAAAAAGGTGTTCATGGACGAGGCAGCGACATCAACATCATCTTCGCCGACACCCTCAGAAGGATAAACAGGCCAAAGACAAACTTGGCGGCATCAGAGACCACCTTCCATGGCATAGTACCAGGGCAAGCAGTCACGCCCATGGGAACGATCACACTCGACGTCATCTTCGGCACACCCGAGAACTTCAAGAGGGAGTCGATCGACTTCGAGGTACTCGACTGGAAGTCGCAGTACCACGCGATACTCGGGCGCCCAACCTTTGCCAGATTCATGGCGGTACCTCACTACGCCTACCTCATGCTCAAGATGCCTGGGCCCAAGGGCGTCATCACGGTGCACGGCGACTTCGGCCGCTCCAACAGCTGCGACCGCGAGTTCAGCAAAATCTCCGAGTTCTTCGGAATGGAAGAGCACTTCGAGGCGATGGCAGTCGACAACGACAAAACCATCTTCCCACCACGCAAGAAGCAAGCCAAGGACGCCGCCTTCAACACGACTGACGACACGACAACTCATCAGGTCCACCCGACGGACACAAACAAGACAGTCAAAGTGTCGTCGAGCCTGCCTATCGCATAGGAAAGCGCGCTCGTCGAGTTTCTACGTGAGAACTGGGAGATCTTCGTCTGGCAACCTTCTGACATGCCAGGCATACCCAGGAACCTCGCCGAGCACTCTTTACGTGTCCACAAGGACGCCAAACCCGTCAAGCAAACCATGCGATGCTTTTCAGGACCCAAACGGGATGAAATAAGCAAGGAGATCGATCGACTGCTCCACGCCAAATTCATCCGAGAGATCAACGACTCGGACTGGGTAGCGAACCCAGTCCTGGTAGAGAAGAAGAAGACGAAGAAACTCCGCATGTGCGTCGACTTCACCGCCCTCAACAAATGCTGCCCCAAAGACCATTTCCCGCTCCCGCGGATAGACCAGATCATCGACTCGACTGCAGGCTGCGCACGCCTATCCTTCCTGGACGCCTACTCAGGGTACCAGCAGATCAGGATGAACGTCGACGATGAAGAGAAGACTGCATTCATCACACCTCATGGCGTTTTCTGCTACCAGACGATGCCCTTCGGGTTGAAGAACGCTGGAGCCACGTACCAGCGCACAATGCAAGCCTGCCTAAAGGGGCTAATCAGAGAGATCGTCCAAGTATACGTCGACGACATAGTCGTCACCACTCGAACGGAGGACACTCTCATCGCCGACCTCCGCAAGGTCTTCGCCGCCCTCAACGAGTATCAGATCAAGCTGAACCTGGACAAGTGTGTCTTCGGCGTGCCAGCCGGAGAACTGCTCGGGTACCTCGTCTCTGCAAGAGGAATCGAAGCCAACCCCGAGAAGGTGCAAAACATACTCGCAATGCCAGCACCGACCAAGCTTCATGAGGTGCAACGCCTAGCCGGCCGAGTCGCAGCTCTCAGCCGGTTCATAAGTAAGTTGGGAGAAAAGGCCCTGCCTTTCTACCAACTGATGAAAAAGACAGACAAGTTCGAGTGGACAGAAAAAGCGCTAGTCGCGTTCGACCAACTCAAGAAAACACTCACGACTTCCCTAGTACTGGTGGCGCCACTGGAGAATGAGCCGCTATACCTCTACATGTCAGCCACGAACAGGGTGGTCATGATGAGGAAACGGTTCCTCTAGGGTGGCCCAATCTTCACGGATTGACGAACGAGGGGACGAACTCACGCAAGAACACGAAGAACACGAAGAACACGAGGAAGAACGCAGCGGAATACTCGAACACAAACAAGATACAAGAACCGTTTCCCTTACCGGTCGGTCCAACCGGCCCAATAGAATCCCAAAGGGAGAGATTGGGAAGATACACAAGAAGGGATCTTGGATGGTTGTTTCTCCAACGGCCAACCGAGCCGTTCCAATAAAGTCACCCGAAGATGAAAGATTGGCTAGTAGTCAAACTACAAGTAGAGGTCTTGAATCCACAAGGGGATCTTCTCCACTAGGGGAGGAACCATCCCCACAAGGGGAGGAAGGAGACCTTTGAGAAGAAGGAGTCTAGCTCTACTCTAATCTCAAAACATAGTCTATCTAGATCTGGAGGGGGTAGGTGCCTATATATAGGTTTGACCCAAAGGGGTAGGTGGGAGAGGGATACAAGGGAATATTCCCTGTTTCTGCACGCAGGCAGCGGTAGTACCGTTGTGCAGCGGTAGTACCGTTCTGGCGGTAGTACCGCTGCTCCAGCGGTAGTACCGGCGGACTCTCGCGAATAAGACTGAAGTCCTCCAGCGGTAGTACGAGGCAGGTACCGGCAGGTACCGCTGGCGATCCATAGAGCATTTGGCGCGGCACGGTAGTGGTGGCGGTAGCGCTAGCGGTAGTACCGCTCCTGGGACTCAGCGGTAGTACCGCTCGGCTGGCGGTAGTACCGCTGCAGATGCTGCGGCTTCTCTTCCTTCTCCTCTTCCAAGCCACCGTCTTGTCCGGCTTGCTTCCTCTCGTTCCTTGGCCATCTTCCCGTGGTCTTGTACCCGTGGTGACACACCTAGCAATGCAATGGGAACAATGGTCAAGTAGTATAACGTCCAAAGGTGACATATAGTGAATCACATAGTGGAAGGAGTTCACCTTTGAGGACCATTGTGACTTGGGGTGTGTTGGAGTACTTGACATGGTGATGGTCGTATGTCGGGCTACATCAGGTCAGCACGGTACTCGTAGTCGAACGAGAAGAAGAAGGACACAGTTACCCTGTTCAGCGACCCGTCTACTACCTCAGTGAGGTGCTAACCTCGTCCAAGCAGCGGTACCCGCACTACCAGAAGCTAGCATACGGAGTCTTCATGACATCAAGGAAGGTCGTCCACTACTTCTCCGAGCACTCCATCACGGTAGTAAGCTTCTCCGGGCTCTCCGACATCCTCACCAACCAAGCCGCGACAGGCCGAGTCGCCAAGTGGGTTGTTGAGCTAGGGCCCTGGGGGCTGAAGTACGCGCACCGAAGTCAATCAAGGCCCAGGTGCTTCCAGAGTTCACCACCGAGTGGATAGAAGCCCAGCTACCAGACGTACCCGACCTGTCCAACTGATCAAGTCCATCTCGCCTAGCAGAAACTCCTCTCGCTGAGAGAACGGTGCAACAGGCCGCGACCTCAAGCGCTCCAACTCCAACTCCGCGCTCTTCAACTTCGACTCGAGCTCAACAACCTTGTTCCTCATGAAGGTGATCACTCGTTGATCATTCACGCTTCGCGCAGGAGCTGGAGGAGCTCGACGACGATGAGTGGGTGCAGCCGAAGAGGTGTCCTCCTCGTCGCCCGCACCAGTCGTTCTAGCGACCCCAGGAGCTTCGCCCATCTCAGACTGCCAAGTTCGACAGCGTCAAGCAAGGAAAAGAACACATTCATTCAAGCTTAGATATGAAAGAAGACTCGAAGGCACAAATTCACATTTCAACATCAGCATGTTCACGGCCAGAAGACCCACAAACTATATAGTTCATTACAGACCAAGAACCAAAAGCAGAAGAATCCTAAAGTGAGCTCTGAGGCGCGTACCGTCTGCGCACGCGTGTAGTCCGCCAAGGTGGTCGCATTGCCTTCGAACGGAGCCGCAAGCGCGTCAACAGCAACCGGCGGTGGCTTGCTGGGGAAGATGCTCTGGTGCACAGTCGCCAAGGCGCCTGTCGACTTCTGCAGCGCCGCCGAAGCATACGCGCAGACGCGGTCCATGAAGCCAACAGCCTCCGCCAAGCCGACACTCTCGCTGGAAGTCCCTTCTGGAGGAGCACCTCCGCAAGTCTCTGATCAAAAGAAATCCACACCCGTAAGACGTCAGAAGTCGAAAAAAGGCAAAGTAGGCACTGAGCCGAAATACTTACTTCCAACAACATCTGCGAGTGCGAGCAAGCGGTCGACCTGGGTCTTCTCCAGATCATCCCGAGCTTGTTCACGCTCTTGGGCTTCACCCAGCGACTTCTCCAGCTCCGCGACCCGCTTCTTCATGCTCTCCTTCTCGCCTACGGATCAACGGAGCAAAGTTAGCAATAAAGGCAGTCGAAGCACCCCTCGAACACAAGGGTTCACACTCACTATTCGCTGCTCCAGAGCAGTGCGGAGCTGATCCCTCTCCTGCTCCATGCGAACGAAGGCTGCGGCTCCCTCCATCTGCTGGCGATAAAATGGCTGCGGGAAACACAAGACATCAATCTGCGCCCGACTATTCTAGTCACGCACATCTTCGGGGGCTACTCCCATCGGGAGCGCTGTTCGCGCACCCGATACAGATTTTGCAGAATGAGTCAAAGGACACTTACATGCTCAAGCAGCCCAGCGTCAGCCGGAGTCGCATCAGCAGTTTTCTCTGGCACGGAGGAGGTCGAAGTCTTCAAGGCCAAAGCGTCACCCGCCTGAGCCTCTTCTCCGGTCGTCTTCGCAGTTGCTCGATCATGGGAGCAGAAGTGTGCTCCATCTCACGAGGCGAACCAGCAGTGCCAGTACGGTCGCTGTGACAAGATAACTCAATTCAAGGACTCGCAAATCAAAAAGCAAACTCGACAAAGCAAGGCAATGGTTACGCGACTAACCTGGCGACATCACATCATCTTCACTTCCCAGGGAGACGGAGGCCATCCTCGCAAACTCAGTCGGCGGTGCAGAGCCGAGGGGAGGCACGACCAAAGGCTCAGCCAGGTCACTCGTGTGCCTAGCGCCCGAAGACGACTCGCTCGTCTCTTCCTCGTTCACACCCGCCTCCTTCACGGGCGACGAAGCCGAACCAGAGTCGCCACTCTTTCGCCTCTGCCGCTTCCGCAGCGGCTCCTCATCTTCATCATCCTCCTCCAACTCTTCACTCGGAGAGGTGGCGGAGGGAACTTCATCGTCATCAACCTCGTCCTCCTCAGGGAACTCTGCCTCTTCATGAGGTCCATTCTCCATCAACGGGGAAGACTGACATAGCTCGAACGACCCTGTCAGCAAATGAAGCATTCGAGTCAGGCAAAAAGATTCGACAGAAGAAGATACAAGACAAAAGCAAAGCAAACGAAGCTCACCTCAGGCACAGGGTTATTAGGCCCATACGGCTCGACTGGGCACTTGACATTGCACGGGTCAGCGGCTCGGAGACTAGTGATGCTCCTCACCTTCGACTCGACTGCGTCATCATCGAGCTCATCGCCAACATCCTCACGCGCCCACATGGGTGGACGCGAGTGCGGAGCGGCTGCACCCGAAGCCTGAAGAAGGTGGCGATGAGGTGAACTCCACCTGTCTCGCGCCCAAGACTTTTCAGAAGGCCACGAAGAAGCGTCAGCAAGGGCTGAGTCGCCTCCCTGTCCTCCTTCGACAGCGGGTGCGCCCACGCGTTCGTCTTCCGCAACTCGCGATCAGCCGCGAAGTCGGGAAGCCCTTCCTGGTCGCACCTGATGTAGAACCACTTCTTCCGCCAGCCCTGGACGGAGTCGGACTTCTTCATCTGAAAGTAGGAGGTGTCGCCACGCACCTGGATGCCGAAGCCGCCGACTGGATACACCTGCTTGCTCTTCCCCACGTTCCTCCTCACGAGGAATAGCGACTTCCACAGCAGCCAGTTGGGTGCGATTCCCAGGAAGCACTCGCAGAGCACGAAATAGCTCGCGATGCTCAAGACGCTATTGGGAGTCAGATCGTGGATCTGAATCCCATAAGCGTACAAGAGACCACGGACGAAATCGTGGAGGGGGAACCCGAAACCCCGCGGAAGGAAATCCACGAAGCAAACGCGTTCCCCCTCGCGAGGAGCGGGGAATACCTCTTTCCCAGGAGCGCGCACCGTCGCCTGGTCTGCCGGCGGCAGCAGCCCCTGCGCGCGGAGGGCCTCGAGGTCGGCCTTCTTCACCGACGATTTGACCCAGTCGCCGTCGGGCTTCTTCATCACGCTCGCCTCGGCGGCGGCGACGGCGCCAGCACAGGCTTCCCCCTCTTCATCGCGGCCTTGCTCATGGAGGGCGGAGGAAAGAAACTGGCAGAAAAGAGCAACAATGGCGGAGAGAGAGCAGCGGAGACGAGGGCAGAATGGGGATGGAATGAACTGTTCGCCGCCGCGGTGAAAAGTATATACCGCGTGGCCAGTTAATCCAGGCCGTCCTCAGCGAAACCGCACTCCACAACATCATCTGGCCGTCCACGTGTCGCGCGGAGATAGCAACCGTCGCCGGCCACGCCGCCCACTACGCACGGGAATCAAGGCGCCATCATCACACCGCGAAATTTTCGCGCCCAACGGTCAGTACAAAGCGGCAACCGCTGTCTCCAGTCAATACTGACAGTGGGACCGCACTGTCACGTCCCATCGGGCACAGAGTGCGCCAAAAACGTCAGCGCTGACGTCAACCGCGAAGGCGTAGGAAGTAAGCCAACGGGCTGATTGAGAACTCGAACAGTTCATTCGAGTGCAAGAAGATTCAGTAAGCTCCAAGAGCTGAACAAACTTGTGCAGTAAGCCAAACCGGCCGAATACACAGTAAGTCACGCAAAGCCAGTCGCGACTCCAACAGGTCGAGTCCCTTCTTTACTCCCATCGGGAGCGGGCTTTTCGACTGAAGAAAAATTGAGTTTAACCTCAATTGCAAGCAATTCAGCTTAATCTCGGGGGCTACTCCCATCGGGAGCGCTGTTCGCGCTCCCGAGTGACTCAGAACAATAGCAGTCGAAAAATCACCGACTAAGGCTGTACGCACAGTATTTTACCCAGCAGTCGACGGTTCGACTAAGGAATCCTCCATAAGCCCTGAACGGCCGGAGTCGACTAACTTTACTTGTTCCTTTCAGGAACCCGACGGCGTGCCCAGGAGGAAGGAGTCCTTTACCCGACTCTACGATTCGACTAAGCACTCGGGGGCTCCTGTCGTGGGGTCACTCTTCGACTACCCCACGGTGGGGATACCTGGGTCACGCCAAGCCTATCAGCCTTATGACGAGGGCCCAAGGAAGGCCCAAGGAGGACGACGTGCGGCCCAAGATAGTCGACGTTAGGTCATGCGACTCCAGCCATGCTTGTAAGCGCCATCGGCACCGTTCACCTGAGACCTAGCCTACCATATAAAGGCTAGGAGGGTCCTTCGTCTAGGGTACGCTCATAGCCGCCACCACAAACCCTAGCGAGATTGCCATCTCGCCATTGTAGCCACAACTCGCCATTCAATACCAGACAAGCAGGAAGTAGGGTGTTATCCTCCGGGAGCCTGAACCTGGGTAAACGCCTTGCTTGTCAGCCGTCGTGATCACCAGCGCTCATCTCTCTCCCCTTCAATCAACCCGGGGTACACAACCCAGGGATTTGCCGAGTCCACTCCTCGTCAGCCACTGATTATGATCATGTTTGCACGTTGTGAGTAGTTCCCGTATGTTCCTGAGGGCAAGAATGAATTGGCAATGATTTATATATGACATGTGTTGGTATTTTGTCAAGAGTTTATCTTTTATGTGATTCTATGATGGTGTTGTGCGAACGTCGACTGCGCAACAATTCACCTATATGGGCTCATAGGAGAACACGTAGTATAATGAATTGAGGAAGACTTGGGAGGACAAGTAAGCCTGAGTTAGAATCTTGAAGTTATAGTATGGGGGTATTAGTATCGGGGACCTTAGAGTGTAATGCTATGGTGGGACTTTATGTCTTAATAATTCTTGTGCAGTCATTTACTTGGCCACAAGATCCATCATAAGGGGCTGTAGTCTATTTATTTAGCTATACCGAATTTGGCTTCGTCCAAAAAGATTAAAACTTGACAAGATATTCAACGTGTTGTTTAATAAATCTCAATGCCTAGCATTATCCATGCCGCCCTCGGGAACGTTTTCCACATATAAGTCACATATCACTTGAGCTTGACCTCTTGTCACATAAGAGGATTGGGCTTTCTCTCTTTGAGAGCTTTCACTTGTTACTGTTACTGGCTGCATTGGAATTATACAACCGAAATACCAAAACACTTGCATCTTTCATTGCTTTGTTTATCAATCTTACTAACCAATACCTTCAGCTCTTCGTGGGTTCGACAAACTTTTCTATTTGAAAGGTACTACAATTGATCTCCAGCACTTGGGAGTCATCAACCCTCCCAGCCATCTAGGAGTATCAGTAGTACTTTTAGGTCATCCTAAAGCACGTGCGACAATCCTAGCCATCTGGACCCCCGTGGACCTCTCATAGCCATCTAGGAGTTATACGGACACTCCTTACGTCATCTGACCCATGTGCACCCCTCCAGCCATCTAGGAGTATCAGTAGCACTTTTAGGTCATCCTAAAGCACGTGCGACAATCCTAGCCGTCTGGACCCCCGTGGACCCATCTTAGCCATCTAGGAGTATACGGACACTCCTTACGTTCTCTGACCCACGTGCACCCCTCCCAGCCATCAGCAGTATCAGTAGCACTTTTAGGTCATCCTAAAGCACGTGCGACAATCCTAGCCATATGCACCCCCGTGGACCCTTCCTAGCCTTCGAAGAGTATACGGACCCTCCTTACGTCATCTGACCCACGTGCACCCCTCCCAGCCATCTAGGAGTATTAGTAGCACTTTTAGTTCATCCTAAAGCACGTGCGACAATCCTAGCCATCTGGACCCCCGTGGACCCTCCTAGCCATCTAGGAGTATACAGACCCTCCTTAAGTCATCTGACCCACGTGCACCCCTCCTAGCCATCTAGGAGTATCAGTAGCACTTTTAGGTCATCCTAAAGCATGTGCGACAATCATATTCATCTGGACCCCTGTGGACCCCTCCTAGCCATCTAGGAGTATACGAACTCTCCTTACGTCATCTGACCCACGTGCACCCTCTGAGCCATCTAGGAGTATCAGTAGCACTTTTAGGTCATCCTAAAGCACATGCGACAATCCTAGCCATATGGACCCCCGTGGACTCCTCCTAGCCATCTAGAAGTATACGGACCCTCCTTACGTCATCTGACCCATGTGCACCCCTCCCAGCCATCTAGGAGTATCAGTAGCACTTTTAGGTAAGCACGTGCGACAATCCTAGCCATCTGGACCCCCGTGGACCCTTCCTAGCAATCTAGGAGTATACGGACCCTCCTTAAGTCATCTGACCCACGTGCATCCCTTCCAGCCATCTAGGAGTATAAGTAGCACTTTTAGGTCATCCTAAAGCACGTGCGACAATCCTGGCCATCTGGACCCCCGTGGAACCCTCCTAGCCATCTAGGAGTATACGGACCCTCCTTACGTCATCTGACCCACGTGCACCCCTCCAGCCATCTACGAGTATCAGTAGCACTTTTAGGACATACTAAAGCACGTGCGACAATCCTACCCATATGGACCCCGTGGACCCTTCCTAGCCTTCTAAGAGTATACGGACCCTCATTACGTCATCTGACCCGCGTGCACCCCTCCCAGCCATCTAGGAGTATCAGTAGCACTTTTAGGTCATCCTAAAGCACATGCGACAATCCAAGCCATACGGACCCCCGTGGAACCTCCTAGCCAACACGGAGTATACGGACCCCCCTTACGTCATCTGACCCATGTGCACCCCTCCCAGCCATCTAGGAGTATCAGTAGCACTACTAGGTCATCTTAAAGCACGTGCGACAATCCTAGCCATCTGGACCCCCGTGGACCCCTCCTAGCCATTTGGATTATACGGACCCTCCTTACGTCATCTGACCCACGTGCACCCCTCCCAGCCATTTAGGAGTATCAGTAGAACTTTTAGGTCATCCTCAAGCACGTGCGACAATACTAACCATCTGGACCCCGTGGACCCATCCTAGCCATCTAGGAGTATATGGACCCTCCTTACGTCATCTGACCCACGTTCACCCCTCCCAGCCATCTAGGAGTATCAGTAGCACTTTTAGGTCATCCTAAAACGCGTGCGACAATCCTAGCCATATGGACACCCGTGGACCCCTCCTAACTATCTAGGAGTATACGGACCCCCCTTACGTCATCTCTCCCACGTGCACCCCTCCCAGCCATCTAGGAGTACCAATAGCACTTTTAGGTCATCCTAAAGCACCTGCGACAATCCTAGCCATCTGGACCCGCGGACCCTCCTAGCCATCTAGGAGTATACGGACCCTCCTTAAGTCATCTGACCCACGTGCGCCCCTCCCAGCCATCTAAGAGTATCTGTAGAACTTTTAGGTCGTCCTAAAGCACATGCGACAATCCTAGCCATCTGGACCCCCGTGGACACATCCTAGCCATCTAGGAGTATACGGACCCTCCTTACGTCATCTGACCCACGTGCACCCCTCCCAGCCATCTACGAGTATCAGTAGGTCTTTTAGGTCATCCTAAAGCACGTGCGACAATCCTGGCCATCTGGACCCCCGTGGACCCTTCCTAGCCTTCTAGGAGTATACGGACCCCCCCCCCCCTTACGTCATCTGACCCACGTGCACCCCTCCCAGCCATCTAGGAGTATCAGTAGCACTTTTAGGTCATCCTAAAGGACGTGCGACAATCCAAGCCATACGGACCCCCGTAGACCCTCCTAGCCATCTAGGAGTATACGGACCACCCTTACGTCATCTGACCCACGTGCACCCCTCCCAGCCGTCTTGGAGTATCAGTAGCACTTTTAGGTCATCCTAAGACACGTGCGACAATCCTAGCCATCTGGACCCCCGTGGACCCCTCCTAGCCATCTAGGAGTATATGGACCCTCCTTACGTCATCTGACCCACGTGCACCCCTCCCAGCCATCTACGAGTATCAGTAGCACTTTTAGGTCATCCTAAAGAACGTGCGACAATCCAAGCCATATGGACCCCCGTGGACTCTTCCTAGCCTTCTAAGAGTATACGGACCCTCCTTACGTCATCTAACCCACGTGCACCCCTCCCAGCCATCTAGGAGTATCAGTAGCACTTTTAGGTCATCCTAAAGCACATGCGACAATCCAAGCCAAACGAACCCCCGTGGACCCCTCCTTGCCATCACGGAGTATACGGACCCCCCTTACGTCATCTCACCCACGTGCACCCCTCCCGCAATCTAGGAGTATCAGTAGCACTTTTAGGTCATTCTAAAGGACGTGCGACAATCCAAGCCATACGGACCCCCGTGGACCCCTCCTAGCCATCTAGGAGTATACGGACCCCCATACGTCATCTGACCCACGTGCACCCCCCCAGCCGTCTAGGAGTATCTGTAGCACTTTTAGGTCATCCTAAGGCACGTGCGACAATCCTAGCCATCTGAACCCCCGTGGACCCCTCCTAGCCATCTAGGAGTATATGGACCCTCCTTACGTCATCTGACCCACGTGCACCCTCTCAGCCATCTAGGAGTATCAGTAGCACTTTTAGGTCATCCTAAAGCACGTGCGACAATCCTAGCCATTTGGACCTCCGTGGACCCTTCCTAGCCATCTAGGAGTATACGGACCCCTTACGTCATCTCACCCACGTGCACCCCGCCCAGCCATCTTGGAGTATCAGTAGCACTTTTAGGTCATCCTAAAGCACGTGCGACAATCCTAGCCATCTGGACCTCCGTGGACCCTTCCTAGTCATCTAGGAGTATACGGACCCTCCTTACGTCATCTGACCCACGTGCACCCCTCCCAGCCATCTACGAGTATCAGTAGCACTTTTAGGTCATCCTAAATCACGTGCGACAATCCTAGCCATAGACCCCCGTGGACCCTTCCTAGCCTACTAAGAGTATACGGACCCCCTTACGTCATCTGACCCATGTGCACCCCTCCCAGCCATCTAGGAGTATCAGTAGCACTTTTAGGTCATCCTAAAGCACGTGCAACAATCCTAGCCAGCTGGAACCCGTGGACCCATCCCAGCCATCTAGGAGTATACGGACCCTCCTTACGTCATCTGACCCACGTTCACCCCTCCCAGCCATCTAGGAGAATCAGTAGCACTTTTAGGTCATCCTAAAGCACGTGCGACAATCCTAGCCATAGACCCCCGTGGACCCTTCCTAGCCTACTAAGAGTATACGGACCCCCTTACGTCATCTGACCCATGTGCACCCCTCCCAGCCATCTAGGAGTATCAGTAGCACTTTTAGGTCATCCTAAAGCACGTGCAACAATCCTAGCCAGCTGGAACCCCGTGGACCCATCCCAGCCATCTAGGAGTATACGGACCCTCCTTACGTCATCTGACCCACGTTCACCCCTCCCAGCCATCTAGGAGAATCAGTAGCACTTTTAGGTCATCCTAAAGCACGTGCGACAATCCTAGCCTTATGGACACCCGTGGACCCCTCCTAACCATCTCGGAGTATACGGACCCCCTTACGTCATCTCACCCACGTGCACCCCTCCCAGCCATCTACGAGTACCAATAGCACTTTTAGGTCATCCTAAAGCACGTGCGACAATCCTAGGCATCTGGACCTCCGTTGTCGTGGGTCACTCTTCGGTCACCCCACGGTGGGGATACCTGGGTCACGCCAAGCCTGTTAGCCTTATACCTGGACCCCCGTGGACCCTTCCTAGCCTTCTAGGAGTATACGGACCCCCCCCCCCCTTACGTCATCTGACCCACGTGCACCCCTCCCAGCCATCTAGGAGTATCAGTAGCACTTTTAGGTCATCCTAAAGGACGTGCGACAATCCAAGCCATACGGACCCCCGTGGACCCCTCCTAGCCATCTAGGAGTATACGGACCACCCTTACGTCATCTGACCCACGTGCACCCCTCCCAGCCGTCTTGGAGTATCAGTAGCACTTTTAGGTCATCCTAAGACACGTGCGACAATCCTAGCCATCTGGACCCCTGTGGACCCTCCTAGCCATCTAGGATTATATGGACCCTCCTTACGTCATCTGACCCACGTGCACCCCTCCCAGCCATCTACGAGTATCAGTAGCACTTTTAGGTCATCCTAAAGAACGTGCGACAATCCAAGGCATATGGACCCCCGTGGACTCTTCCTAGCCTTCTAAGAGTATACGGACCCTCCTTACGTCATCTGACCCACGTGCACCCCTCCCAGCCATCTAGGAGTATCAGTAGCACTTTTAGGTCATCCTAAAGCACATGCGACAATCCAAGCCAAACGAACCCCCGTGGACCCCTCCTTGCCATCACGGAGTATACGGACCCTCCTTACGTCATCTCACCCACGTGCACCCCTCCCAGCCATCTAGGAGTATCAGTGGCACTTTTAGGTCATTCTAAAGGACGTGCGACAATCCAATCCATACGGACCCCCGTGGACCCCTCCTAGCCATCTAGGAGTATACGGACCCCCCATACGTCATCTGACCCACGTGCACCCCTCCCAGCCGTCTAGGAGTATCTGTAGCACTTTTAGGTCATCCTAAGGCACGTGCGACAATCCTAGCCATCTGAACCCCCGTGGACCCCTCCTAGCCATCTAGGAGTATATGGACCCTCCTTACGTCATCTGACCCACGTGCACCCCTCTCAGCCATCTAGGAGTATCAGTAGCACTTTTAGGTCATCCTAAAGCACGTGCGACAATCCTAGCCATTTGGACCTCCGTGGACCCTTCCTAGCCATCTAGGAGTATACGGACCCTCCTTACGTCATCTGACCCACGTGCACCCCTCCCAGCCATCTAGGAGTATCAGTAGCACTTTTAGGTCATCCTAAAGCACATGCGACAATCCAAGCCATACGGACCCCCGTGGACCCCTCCTAGCCATCACGGAGTATACGGACCCCCTTAAGTCATCTCACCCACGTGCACCCCTCCCAGCCATCTAGGAGTATCAGTGGCACTTTTAGGTCATCCTAAAGCACGTGCGACAATCCTGGCCATCTGGACCCCCGTGGACCCCTCCCAACCATCTGGACCCCCGTGGACCCCTCCTTGCCACCTAGTAGTATACGGACCCTCCTGACGTCATCTGACCCACGTGCACGAGTCCCAGCCATCTAGGAGTATCAGTAGCACTTTTAGGTCATCCTAAAGCACGTGCGACAATCCTAGCCATCTGGACCCCTGTGGACCCTTCCTAGCCATCTAGGAGTATCAGTAGCACTTTTAGGTCATCCTAAAGCACGTGCGACAATCCTAGCCATCTGGACCCCTGTGGACCCTTCCTAGTCATCTAGGAGCATACGGACCCTACTTACGTCATCTGACCCACGTGCACCCCTCCCAGCCATCTAGGAGTATCAGTAACACTTTTAGGTCATCCTAAAGCACGTGCGACAATCCTAGCCATATGGACCCCCGTGGACACCTCCTAACCATCTAGGAGTATACGGACCCCTTACGTCATCTCACCCACGTGCACCCCGCCCAGCCATCTTGGAGTATCAGTAGCACTTTTAGGTCATCCTAAAGCACGTGCGACAATCCTAGCCATCTGGACCTCCGTGGACCCTTCCTAGTCATCTAGGAGTATACGGACCCTCCTTACGTCATCTGACCCACGTGCACCCCTCCCAGCCATCTACGAGTATCAGTAGCACTTTTAGGTCATCCTAAATCACGTGCGACAATCCTAGCCATAGACCCCCGTGGACCCTTCCTAGCCTACTAAGAGTATACGGACCCCCTTACGTCATCTGACCCATGTGCACCCCTCCCAGCCATCTAGGAGTATCAGTAGCACTTTTAGGTCATCCTAAAGCACGTGCAACAATCCTAGCCAGCTGGAACCCCGTGGACCCATCCCAGCCATCTAGGAGTAAACGGACCCTCCTTACGTCATCTGACCCACGTTCACCCCTCCCAGCCATCTAGGAGAATCAGTAGCACTTTTAGGTCATCCTAAAGCACGTGCGACAATCCTAGCCATAGACCCCCGTGGACCCTTCCTAGCCTACTAAGAGTATACGGACCCCTTACGTCATCTGACCCATGTGCACCCCTCCCAGCCATCTAGGAGTATCAGTAGCACTTTTAGGTCATCCTAAAGCACGTGCAACAATCCTAGCCAGCTGGAACCCCGTGGACCCATCCCAGCCATCTAGGAGTATACGGACCCTCCTTACGTCATCTGACCCACGTTCACCCCTCCCAGCCATCTAGGAGAATCAGTAGCACTTTTAGGTCATCCTAAAGCACGTGCGACAATCCTAGCCTTATGGACACCCGTGGACCCCTCCTAACCATCTCGGAGTATACGGACCCCCTTACGTCATCTCACCCACGTGCACCCCTCCCAGCCATCTACGAGTACCAATAGCACTTTTAGGTCATCCTAAAGCACGTGCGACAATCCTAGGCATCTGGACCTCCGTTGTCGTGGGGTCACTCTTCGGTCACCCCACGGTGGGGATACCTGGGTCACGCCAAGCCTGTTAGCCTTATGACGAGGGCCCAAGGAAGGCCCAAGGAGGACGACATGCGGCCCAAGATAGTCGACGTTAGGTCATACGACTCCAGCCATGCTTGTAAGCGCCATCGGCACCGTTCACCTGAGACCTAGCCTACCATATAAAGGCTAGGAGGGTCCTTCGTCTAGGGTACGCTCATAGCCGCCATCACAAACCCTAGTAAGATTGCCATCTCGCCATTGTAGCCACAACTCGCCATTCAATACCAGACAAGCAGGAAGTAGGGTATTATCCTCCGGGAGCCTGAACCTGGCTAAACGCCTTGCTTGTCAGCCGTCTTGATCACCAGCGCTCATCTCTTTCCCCTTCAATCAACCCGGGGTACACAACCCAGGGATTTGCCGAGTCCACCCCTCGTCAATTGGCGCCGTCTGTGGGAAGAACACGCGCTGGATCCACGGTTCCGGCGGCTCCAATCTACACCGACAACTACAGCGGCGGCGGCGCTTCAGGTGTGCAGCGTCGCGAGATCCAATCTGGTAACGGCGCTACGCGATCCAATCTACGTCAACAATGGCGGCGCTACTCGCCGCACCAGGACAAAGGACTCGCGTGTCGAGACATGTTCATCAGCCTCGCGCTCGGGGGCTCGATCTACATCCAGCACATCCTCGCACACGGCTGATCCGATCTACCCGCTATGATCGCGAGATCAATCCGAGGCGATGTCTGGCGGAAGCAAAACCCCCACCTCGCGTGAACGAGCTGAGATCCAACTCAATTCCGTGGTGGCTGGTTTCGGAACAAGTCCCAGGGAGCAAAGCTGCTTCCTGCATGCTAATCATCGACAAGTACCACATCGACCTGCCGCGGACGAATTCGACCTAGCCACCGTCGGGACCGGCTTCAGCTACCGTCTACAACCCGGCCGGCGGGCCACAGATTCACGCGACCGTCGGTGACCTGGCCGCAGCAATCAACATCGGCGGAACGGCGCATCAGCTTCAACCGTGCGCACCCGACGGACTGTCGACTCCGTCTCCACGATGGCGCCCTGCTCCCAGACCCGCTGCACAGCTCCTAGACGCGCTCCTAGTCGCCGCACCCGCTGCACAACTCCTCGACGCGCTCCTAATGGCCGCGCGCTGGTTCTGCTTCGGGCCTTCGCGGCTGCCCAGACGGATCAGCGCAAAGACACGGGGGTCAACTCTGCTGCTTGGTGCAGGTTCACGCGCGGGCCACTCGCGAACGCCTGCAACCGTGCTCGCCAACGTGAATCATTGGTACTACTCATCACACATGAAGCAAGGATCAAAGCAGAAAGCAATCAACGATCCATCCATGCATCGATCACATGCATGGATTTTCTGGCCAGCATGCATGGATTTTCCGGCCAGCGTGCTTTCTACATGCATAGTTGGCTCTGATCCGGGGAACTCTCTACTCTTCAGCAATTATTTTTCTTTATTTTTCTCAATATTTCGGTAATCCTCGATGCCGTGATGTGTTATTTCTGATAGCCAGGAGCACAAGCTATGGACTTCTTCATGACTACGATCCGATCAGCTGCCATGATTCTCCCGATCACGAGTACATGCGGGTCTGCTACGCCGGATCTACATCAACTTTCCGGGCGCGGCCGGGCACGTCTACCGTCAACTCGAGATCAACACGCACACATCTCGGCGTCCACGACTCGACCGCGACGACATCCACGGCAACAACTTCATTATCCTCGCCGTACCAGCACCGAAAGCCTGCCCCCCTAGAAGCGCACTACATACTTTCGGGTGCTGGCACTCGACATCAACAACAACATCAGCTTCGACCGCGTGCACTCGGCAGACTGGCGACTCCAGTGCCTTCGCCGACTCCGCCTCCAACACTCGGGGGCTGGCGGCCACGCCTTCGTCGGCTCCGTCTCCGACACTCGGGGGCTGGCGGCCCCGCCTTCGTCGACTCCGCCTCCAACACTCGGGGGCTGGTGGCCACGCCTTCGTCGGCTCCGTCTCCGACACTCGGGGGCTGGCGGCCTCGCCTTCGTCGACTTTGCCTTCGTCGACTCCGCCTCCAACACTCGGGGGCTGGCGGCCCCGCCTTCGTCGACTCCGTCTCCGACACTCGGGGGCTGGTGGCCATGCCTTCGTCGACTCCGCCTCCAACACTCGGGGCTGGCGGCCCCGCCTTCGTCGACTCCGCCGCCAACACTCGGGGGCTGGCGGCCACGCCTTCGTCGGCTCCGTCTCCGACACTCGGGGGCTGGCGGCCCCGCCTCCGTCGACTCCGCCTCCAACACTCGGGGGCTGGCGGCCACGCCTTCATCGGCTCCGTCTCCGACACTCGCGGGCTGGCGGCCTCGCATTCGTCGACTTTGCCTTCGTCGACTCCGCCTCCAACACTCGGGGGCTGGCGGCCCCGCCTTCGTCGACTCCGCCTCCAACACTCGGGGGCTGGCGGCCTCGCCTTCGTCGACTTTGCCTTCATCGGCTCCGTCTCTGACACTCGGGGGCTGGCGGCCTCGCCTTCATCGGCCCGTCTCCGACACTCGGGGGCTGGCGCTTCACCTTCATATACTTCCGCCGCGTCGACTACCTCGGCCGCATCGACTCCGGTCCGCCGCGTCGACTACTTCCGCCGCGTCGACTACCTCTGCCGCGTTGACTCCGGTCCGCCGCGACGACTACTTCCGCCGCGTCGACTCCGGTCCGCTGCGTCGACTACTTCCGCCGCGTCGACTCCGGTCCGCCGCGTCGACTACCTCCGCCGCGTTGACTCCGGTCCGCCGCGTCTACTACCTCCGCCGCGTCGACTACCTCCGCGCATTGACTCCGGTCCGCCGCGACGACTACTTCCGCCGCGTTGACTCCGGTCCGCCGCGTCGACTCCAGTCCGCCACACTTACTACTTCTGCCGTGTCGACTCCGGTCCGCCGCGTTGAAGCAATCTCGCCTTGGCCGCACCCGATGCTCTCCCGGGTGCTGCGCCGCGCAGGCCATAACATACTCGCCTTGGCCGCACCCGATGCTCTCCCGGGTACTGCGCCGCGCAGGCCATAACATACTCGCCTTGGCCGCACCCGATGCTCTCCCGGGTACTGCGCCGCACAGGCCATAACATACTCGCCTTGGCCGCACCCGATGCTCTCCCGGGTGCTGCGCCGCACAGGCCACAACAAACTCGCCTTGGCCGTACCCGATGCTCTCCCGGGTGCTGCGCCACACAGGCCACAACAAAATTGCTTTGGCCGCACCCGATGCTCTCCCGGGTGTTGCACCGCACAGGCCACAACAAACTCGCCTTGGCCGTACCCGATGATCTCCCGGGTGCTGCGCCGCACAGGCCATAACAAATTCGTCTTGGCAATTCACAGTCATCGACAAAACAAATCATTCAGTAGGCCAACAGGCTGAACGAGCATTCGAACAACTTTCGAGTGCTCATAGAGAAGTAAACCAACAGGCTGAATAAAATACACAGTAAGCCACCAGGCTGAATAAAAATACACAGTAAGCCACCAGGCTGAATAAAAATACACGGTAAGCCAACAGGCTGAACGAGACTCTACTCATTATCGAGTCCCTCATTCACTCCCATCGGGAGAATGGCAATAACCGGCTTTCGACTGAAGGCTAATTAAGATTAACCTCAATTACAAGCAATTCAGCTTAATCTCGGGGGCTACTCCCATCGGGAGCGCTGTCGCGCCCCCGATAGCATGAGATCAATATTCAGTCGAAACATTACCGACTAAACCATCCTCTGTAAGCCCTCGAATCATTTTTACTTGTCCCTTTCAGGAACCCGACGGCGTGCCCAGGAGGAAAGAGTCCTTACCCGAATCTTCGATTCGACCAGGCACTCGAGGGCTCCTGTCGTGGGGCTACCCTTCGACTACCCCACGGTGAAGATACCTGGTGCACGCCAAGACTAGGACCCGACATGCGGCCTATTAGAAGATGACAACAAAGGCCCACCTGGCGGCCCAATGAAGCCCAACAAGCTACAACTTGGAGTACAAGACAAGAAACTCATGTAAAGCCTAGACGGATCGACACTGATAGGCATAGCCCTAGCGAGACCACATCTCATACCATCGCCCTTGCGGCCACCATGTAACTCATATCATCATCTATACAGATTAGACAAGCAGGATGTAGGTCTTTACCTCACCATGAGGGGCCGAACCTGGGTAAATCCTTGCTTGTCAGCCGACGGAACTACCAGCGCGCACTCTCTCTCCCCTTCAATCAACCCGGGGTACTCAACCCAGGGATTTGCCGAGTCCACTTGGAAAAATTGCTTTTACAAGCTAACGCTATACAACAGCAGTCTACTACTCTTATTCTACAGGCTCGCCCTTTGGCGCATCGAGTGGCCCTACAAGGTGCTCACTAAAGCTCTGGACCTGCTGAATCATCTGACGCGCAGCCGCAAGAGTATCGGCGTAGTCACCCTCTCCAGGCAAGCCGTCAAGCACCTTGTACAGTGGAAGATTAGGCCGGTGCATTCGAACGTACGCCAGCGCCACGTTCGCCCCGGCAACAAGTTGAGTGTGCACGACTTCCTTCAACGCACTGCCTTCACGGAACCTCTCCAGCAGCGCAGCCAGTCCATTAGGCTGCTCGTTGTGCGGAAAGTACACCCTGTTGATCTGCCAGAGGGTTTTTCTACAACCTTCCAAGAGCACAGCAGCCCGCCAGGTGCGATCCAACATTCGAGCCAGTACACTGCCTCTGGATTTATTTGACCAAAAATGACGCGCTTCGGGTGAGTCACCGGCGGCTTCTTTCTCCACCCGCTCGTCTACTCGACTTTGCTCGGCCTTCCAGTCAGAATTCACATCTGCATCAAGACCCAAGCTAAGAACAGTAAAAGGATAAAGAAGTCGAAGCACAGTGCTAGAAAACCAACCTTGCAGCTGCCGACTGATCAAGTCTATCTCGCCTAGCAGAAACTCCTCTCGCTGGGAGAACGGCGCAACGGGCCGCGACCTCAAGCGCTCCAACTCCAACTCCGCGCTCTTCAACTTCGACTCGAGCTCAACAACCTTGTTCCTCATGAAGGTGATCACTCGTTGATCATTCACGCTTCGCGCAGGAGCTGGAGGAGCTCGACGACGACGAGTGGGTGCAGCCGAAGAGGTGTCCTCCTCGTCGCCCGCACCAGTCGTTCCAGCGACCCCAGGAGCTTCGCCCATCTCAGACTGCCAAGTTCGACAGCGTCAAGCAAGGAAAAGAACACATTCAAGTTAGATATGAAAGAAGACTCGAAGGCACAAATTCACATTTCAACATCAGCATGTTCGCGGCCAGAAGACCCGCAAACTATATAGTTCATTACAGACCAAGAACCAAAAGCAGAAGAATCCTAAAAGAACGGAGTCTACATCACAGACTCCGACTGGGAACGGCTCTTCCTAGCAGCCAACTCTGCAGCCTTGGCAATCCTCTTCTCGAAGGTGGCGACCAACTTGCAGCCAGCTGACTCGCCTGCGCCTTCACACCGCTAAGGGACGCGGTCCTGCCATCAGGCTTCCGAGGGAAGTCGCTGACAACCTTCTCAAAATCACCTACGACTTGGTGACCAAGAAGTAGCTGGAAAGTGAGCTCGGAGCCGCGTACCGTCTGCGCACGCGTGTAGTCCGCCAAGGTGGTCGCATTGCCTTCGAACGGAGCCGCAAGCGCGTCAACAGCAACTGGCGGTGGCTTGCTGGGGAAGATGCTCTGGTGCACAGTCGCCAAGGCGCCTGTCGACTTCTGCAGCGCCGCCGAAGCATACGCGCAGACGCGGTCCATGAAGCCAACAGCCTTCGCCAAGTCGACATTCTCGCTGGAACCCTTCTGGAGGAGCACCCCGCAAGTCTCTGATCAACAGAAATCACACCCGTAAGACATCCGAAGTCGACAAAAGACAAAGTAGGCACTGAGCTGAAATACTTACTTCCAACAACATCTGCGAGTGCGAGCAAGCGGTCGACCTGGGTCTTCTCCAGATCATCCCGAGCTTGTTCACGCTCTTGGGCTTCACCCAGCAACTTCTCCAGCTCCGCGACCCGCTTCTTCATGCTCTCCTTTCGCCTACGGATCAACGGAGCAAAGTTAGCAATAAAGGCAGTCGAAGCACCCCTCGAACACAAGGGTTCACACTCACTATTCGCTTGCTCCAGAGCAGTGCGGAGCTGATCCCTCTCCTGCTCCATGCGAACGAAGGCTGCGGCTCCCTCCATCTGCTGGCGATAAAATGGCTGCAGGAAACACAAGACATCAATCTGCGCCCGACTATTCTAGTCACGCACATCTTCGGGGGCTACTCCCATCGGGAGCGCTGTTCGCGCACCCGATACAGATTTTGCAGAACGAGTCAAAGGACACTTACATGCTCAAGCAGCCCAGCGTCAACCGGAGTCGCATCAGCAGCTTTCTCTGGCACGGAGGAGGTCGAAGCCTTCAAGGCCAAAGCGTCACCCGCCAGAGCCTCTTCTCCGGTCGTCTTCGCAGTCTGCTCGATCATGGGAGCAGAAGTGTGCTCCATCTCACGAGGGGAAGAACAACAGCGCCAGTACGGTCGCTGTGACAAGATAACTCAATTCAAGGACTCGCAAGTGAAAAAGCACACTCGACAAAAACGGCAATGGTTACGCGACTAACCTGGCGACATCACATCATCTTCACTTCCCAGGGAGACGGAGGCCATCCTCGCAAACTCAGTCGGCGGTGCAGAGCCGAGGGGAGGCACGACCAAAGGCTCAGCCAGGTCACTCGTGTGCCTAGCGCCCGAAGACGACTCGCTCGTCTCTTCCTCGTTCACACCCGCCTCCTTCACGGCGACGAAGCAGAACCAGAGTCGCCACTCTTTCGCCTCTGCCGCTTCCGCAGCGGCTCCTCATCTTCATCATCCTCCTCCAACTCTTCACTCGGAGAGGTGGCGGAGGGAACTTCATCGTCATCAACCTCGTCCTCAGGGAACTCTGCCTCTTCATGAGGTCCATTCTCCATCAACGGAGGAAGACTGACATAGCTCGAACGACCCTGTCAGCAAATGAAGCATTCGAGTCAGGCAAAAAGATTCGACAGAAGAAGATACAAGACAAACAAAGCAAACGAAGCTCACCTCAGGCACAGGTTATTAGGCCCATACGGCTCGACTGGGCACTTGACATTGCACGGGTCAGCGGCTCGGAGACTAGTGATGCTCCTCACCTTCGACTCGACTGCGTCATCATCGAGCTCATCGCCAACATCCTCACGCGCCCACATGGGTGGACGCGAGTGCGGAGCGGCTGCACCCGAAGCCTGAAGAAGGTGGCGATGAGGTGAATTCCACCTGTCTCGCGCCCGAGACTTTTCAGAAGGCCACGAAGAAGCGTCAGCAAGGGCTGAGTCGCCTCCCTGTCCTCCTTCGACAGCGGGTGCGCCCACGCGTTCGTCTTCCGCAACTCGCGATCAGCCGCGAAGTCGGGAAGCCCTTCTGGTCGCACCTGATGTAGAACCACTTCTTCCGCCAGCCCTGGACGGAGTCGGACTTCTTCATCTGAAAGTAGGAGGTGTCGCCACGCACCTGGATGCCGAAGCCGCCGACTGGATACACCTGCTTGCTCTTCCCCACGTTCCTCCTCACGAGGAATAGCGACTTCCACAGCAGCCAGTTGGGTGCGATTCCCAGGAAGCACTCGCAGAGCACGAAATAGCTCGCGATGCTCAAGACGCTATTGGGAGTCAGATCGTGGATCTGAATCCCATAAGTACAAGAGACCACGGACGAAATCGTGGAGGGGGAACCCGAAACCCCGCGGAAGGAAATCCACGAAGCAAACGCGTTCCCCCTCGCGAGGAGCGGGGAATACCTCTTTCCCGGGAGCGCGCACCGTCGCCTGATCTGCCGGCGGCAGCAGCCCCTGCGCGCGGAGGGCCTCGAGGTCGGCCTTCTTCACCGACGATTTGACCCAGTCGCCGTCGGGCTTCTTCATCACGCTCGCCTCGGCGGCGGCGACGGCGCCAGCAGCAGGCTTCCCCCTCTTCATCGCGGCCTTGCTCATGGAGGGCGGAGAAAAGAAACTGGCAGAGAGCAACAATGGCGGAGAGAGCAGCGGAGACGATGGCAGAATGGGGATGGAATGAACTGTTCGCCGCCGCGGTAAAAAATATATACCGCGTGGCCAGTTAATCCAGGCCGTCCTCAGCGAAACCGCACTCCACAACATCATCTGGCCGTCCACGTGTCGCGCGGAGATAGCAACCGTCGCCGGCCACGCCGCCCACTACGCGCGGGAATCAAGGCGCCATCACACCGCGAAATTTTCGCGCCCAACGGTCAGTATAAAGCGGCAACCGCTGTCTCCAGTCAATACTGACAGTGGGACCGCACTGTCACGTCCCATCGGACACAGAGTGAGCCAAAAAACGTCAGCGCTGACGTCAACTGCGCAGGCGTAGCAAGTAAGCCAATGGGCTGATCGAGAACTCGACATTCATTCGAGTGCAAAAAATTCAGTAAGCTCTAAGAGCCGAATAAACTCGAACAGTTCATTCGAGTGCAAGAAGATTCAGTAAGCTCCAAGAGCTGAAGAAACTTGTGCAGTAAGCCAAACCGGCCGAATACACAGTAAGTCACGCAAAGCCAGTCGCGACTCCAACATGTCGAGTCCCTTCTTTACTCCCATCGGGAGCGGGCTTTTCGACTGAAGAAAAATTGAGTTTAACCTCAATTGCAAGCAATTCAGCTTAATCTCGGGGGCTACTCCCATCGGGAGCGCTGTTCGCGCTCCCGAGTGACTCAGAACAAGCAGTCGAAAAATCACCGACTAAGGCTGTACTCACAGTATTTTACCCTGGAGTGACAGTTCGACTAAGGAATCCTCCATAAGCCCTGAACGGCCGGAGTCGACCAATTTTACTTTCCTTTCAGGAACCCGACGGCGTGCCCAGGAGGAAGGAGTCCTTTACCCGACTCTACGATTCGACTAAGCACTCGGGGGCTCCTGTCGTGGGGTCACTCTTCGACTACCCCACGGTGGGGATACCTGGGTCACGCCAAGCCCATCAGCCTTATGACGAGGGCCCAAGGAAGGCCCAAGGAGGACGACGTGCGGCCCAAGATAGTCGACGCTAGGTCATGACCCAGCCATGCTTGTAAGCGCCATCGGCACCGTTCACCTGAGACCTAGCCTACCATATAAAGGCTAGGAGGGTCCTTCGTCTAGGGTACGCTCATAGCCGCCACCACAAACCCTAGCGAGATTGCCATCTCGCCATTGTAGCCACAACTCGCCATTCAATACCAGACAAGCAGGAAGTAGGGTGTTATCCTCCGGGAGCCTGAACCTGGGTAAACGCCTTGCTTGTCAGCCGTCGTGATCACCAGCGCTCATCTCTTCCCCTTCAATCAACCCGGGGCACACAACCCAGGGATTTGCCGAGTCCACACCTCGTCATCCGTGGACCCCTCCTAGCCATCTAGGAGTATACGGACCCTCCTTACGTCATCTGACCCACGTGCACCCGTCCCAGCCATCTAGGAGTATCAGTAGCACTTTTAGGTCATCCTAAAGCACGTGCGACAATCCTAGCCATCTGGACCCCCGTGGACACTTCCTAGCCATCTATGAGTATACGGACCCTCCTTACGTCATCTGACCCACGTGCACCCCTCCCAGCCATCTAGGAGTATCAGTAGCACTTTTAGGTCATCCTAAAGGACGTGCGACAATCCAAGCCATACGAACCCCCGTGGACCCCTCCTTGCCATCACGGAGTATACGGACCCCCCTCCTTACGTCATCTCACCCACGTGCACCCCTCCCAGCCATCTAGGAGTATCAATAGCACTTTTAGGTCATCCTAAAACACGTGCAACAATCCTGGCCATCTGGACCCCCGTGGACCCCTCCTAGCCATCTAGGAGTATACGGACCCTCCTTACGTCATCTGACCCACGTGCACCCCTCCCAGCCATCTAGGAGTATCAGTAGCACTTTTAGGACATCCTAAAGCTCGTGCGACAATCCTAGCCATCTGGACCCCCGTGGACCCCTCCTAGCCATCTAGGAGTATACGGACCACCCTTACGTCATCTGACCCACGTGCACCCCTCTCAGCCATCTAGGAGTATCAGTAGCACTTTTAGGTCATCCTAGAGCACGTGCGACAATCCTAGCCATTTGGACCTCCGTGGACCCTTCCTAGCCATCTAGGAGTATACGGACCCTCCTTACGTCATCTGACCCACGTGCACCCCTCCCAGCCATCTAGGAGTATCAGTAGCACTTTTAGGTCATCCTAAAGCACATGCGACAATCCAAACCATACGGACCCCCGTGGACCCCTCCTAGCCATCACGGAGTATACGGACCCCCATTAAGTCATCTCACCCACGTGCACCCCTCCCAGCCATTTAGGAGTATCAATGGCACTTTTAGGTCATCCTAAAGCACGTGTGACAATCCTGGCCATCTGGACCCTATGGACCCCTCCAGCCATCTGGGCCCCCGTGGACCCCTCCTAGCCATCTGGACCCCCGTGGACCCCTGCTAGCCATCTAGGAGTATACGGACCCTCCTTACGTCATCTGACCCACGTGCACGCCTCCCAGCCATCTAGGAGTATCAGTAGCACATTTGGTCATCCTAAAGCACGTGCGACAATCCTAGCCATCTGGACCCCTGTGGACCCTTCCTAGCCATCTAGGAGCATACGGACCCTACTTACGTCATCTGACCCACGTGCACCCCTCCGAGCCATCTAGGAGTATCAGTAGCACTTTTAGGTCATCCTAAAGCACGTGCGACAATCCTGGCCATATGGACCCCCGTGGACCCCTCCTATCCATCTAGGAGTATACGGACCCCTTACGTCATCTCACCCACGTGCACCCCGCCCAGCCTTCTTGGAGTATCAGTAGCACTTTTAGGTCATCCTAAAGCACGTGCGACAATCCTAGCCATCTGGACCTCCGTGGACCCTTCCTAGCCATCTAGGAGTATACGGACCCTCCTTACGTCATCTGACCCACGTGCACCCCTCCCAGCCATCTACGAGTATCAGTAGCACTTTTAGGTCATCCTAAAGCACGTGCGACATTCCTAGCCATATGGACCCCCGTGGACCCTTCCTAGCCTACTAAGAGTATACGGACCCACTTACGTCATCTGACCCATGTGCACCCCTCCCAGCCATCTAGGAGTATCAGTGGCACTTTTAGGTCATCCTAAAGCACGTGCGACAATCCTAGCCAGCTGGACCCCCGTGGACCCATCCTAGCCATCTAGGAGTATACGGACCCTCCTTACGTCATCTGACCCACGTTCACCCCTCCCAGCCATCTAGGACAATCAGTAGCACTTTTAGGTCATCCTAAAGCACGTGCGACAATCCTAGCCTTATGGACACCCGTGGATCCCTCCTAACCATCTAGGAGTATACGGACCCCCCTTACGTCATCTCACCCACATGCACCCCTCCCAGCCATCTAGGAGCACTTTTAGCACTTTTAGGTCATCCTAAATCACGTGCGACAATCCTAGCCATCTGGACCCCGTGGACTCCTCCTAGCCATCTAGGAGTATACGGACCTCCTTACGTCATCTGACCCACGTGCACCCCTCCCAGCCATCTAGGAGCATCAGTAGCACTTTTAGGTCATCCTAAAGCACGTGCGACAATCCTAGCCATCTGGACCCCCGTGGACCCCTCCTAGCCATCTAGGAGTATACGGAGCCCCCTTACGTCATCTGACCCACGTGCACCCCTCCCAGCCGTCTAGGAGTATCTGTAGCACTTTTAGGTCATCCTAAAGCACGTGCGACAATCCTAGCCATCTGGACCCCCGTGGACCCCTCCTAGCCATCTAGGAGTATATGGACCCTCCTTACGTCATCTGACCCACGTGCACCCCTCTCAGCCATCTAGGAGTATCAGTAGCACTTTTAGGTCATCCTAGAGCACGTGCGACAATCCTAGCCATCTGGACCTCCGTGGACCCTTCCTAGCCATCAAGGAGTATACGGACCCTCCTTACGTCATCTGACCCACGTGCACCCCTCCCAGCCATCTACGAGTATCAGTAGCACTTTTAGGTCATCCTAAAGCACGTGCGACAATCCTAGCCATATGGACCCCCGTGGACCCTTCCTAGCCTACTAAGAGTATACGGACCCCCTTACGTCATCTGACCCATGTGCACCCCTCCCAGCCATCTAGGAGTATCAGTAGCACTTTTAGGTCATCCTAAAGCACGTGCGACAATCCTAGCCAGCTGGACCCCTAGGGACCTATCCCAGCCATCTAGGAGTATACGGACCCTCCTTACATCATCTGACGCACGTTCACCCCTCCCAGCCATCTAGGAGAATCAGTAGCACTTTTAGGTCATCCTAAAGCACGTGCGACAATCCTAGCCTTATGGACACCCGTGGACCCCTCCTAACCATCTAGGAGTATACGGACCCCTCTTACGTCATCTCACCCATGTGCACCCCTCCCAGCCATCTAGGAGTACCAATAGCACTTTTAGGTCATCCTAAAGCACGTGCGACAATCCTATCCATCTGGACCTCCGTGGACCCTCCTAGCCATCTAGGAGTATACGGACCCTCCTTACGTCATCTGACCCACGTGCACCCCTCCCTGCCATCTAGGAGTATCAGTAGCACTTTTAGGTCATCCTAAAGCACGTGCGACAATCCTAGCCATCTGGACCCCCGTGGACCCTTCCTAACCATCTATGAGTATACGGACCCTCCTTACGTTATCTGACCCACGTGCACCCCTCCCAGCCATCTAGGAGTATCAGTAGCACTTTTAGGTCATCCTAAAGGACGTGCGACAATCCAAGCCATACGAACCCCCGTGGACCCCTCCTTGCCATCACGGAGTATACGGACCCCCTTACGTCATCTCACCCACGTGCACCCCTGCCAGCCATCTAGGAGTATCAATAGCACTTTTAGGCCATCCTAAATCACGTGCGACAATCCTGGCCATCTGGACCCCGTGGACCCCTCTAGCCATCTAGGAGTATACGGACCCTTCTTACGTCATCTGACCCACGTGCACCCCTCCCAGCCATCTAGGAGTATCAGTAGCACTTTTAGGTCATCCTAAAGCACGTGCGACAATCCTAGCCATCTGGACCCCCGTGGACCCCTCCTAGCCATCTAGGAGTATACGGAGCCCCCTTACGTCATCTGACCCACGTGCACCCCTCCCAGCCGTCTAGGAGTATCTGTAGCACTTTTAGGTCATCCTAAAGCACGTGCGATAATCCTAACCATCTGGACCCCCGTGGACCCCTCCTAGCCATCTAGGAGTATATGGACCCTCCTTACGTCATCTGACCCACGTGCACCCCTCTCAGCCATCTAGGAGTATCAGTAGCACTTTTAGCTCATCCTAGAGCACGTGCGACAATCCTAGCCATTTGGACCTCCGTGGACCCTTCCTAGCCATCTAGGAGTATACGGACCCTCCTTACGTCATCTGACCGACGTGCACCCTCCCAGCCATCTAGGAGTATCAGTAGCACTTTTAGGTCATCCTAAAGCACATGCGACAATCTAAACCATACGGACCCCCGTGGACCCCTCCTAGCCATCACGGAGTATACGGACCCCCCTTAAGTCATCTCACCCACGTGCACCCCTCCCAGCCTTTAGGAGTATCAATGGCACTTTTAGGTCATCCTAAAGCACGTGTGACAATCCTGGCCATCTGGACCCCTCCCAGCCATCTGGACCACCGTGGACCCCCCTAGCCATCTGGACCCCCGTGGACCCCTCTAGTATCTAGGAGTATAGGACCCTCCTTACGTCATCTGACCCACGTGCACGCCTCCCAGCCATCTAGGAGTATCAGTAGCACTTTTAGGTCATCCTAAAGCACGTGCGACAATCCTAGCCATCTGGACCCCGGTGGACCCTTCCTAGCCATCTAGGAGCATACGGACCCTACTTACGTCATTGACCCACGTGCACCCCTCCCAGCCATCTAGGAGTATCAGTAGCACTTTTAGGTCATCCTAAAGCACGTGCGACAATCCTAACCATCTGGACCCCTGTGGACCCTTCCTAGCCATCTAGGAGCATACGGACCCTACTTACGTCATCTGACCCACGTGCCCCTCCCGGCCATCTAGGAGTATCAGTAGCACTTTTAGGTCATCCTAAAGCACGTGCGACAATCCAAGCCATATGGACCCCCGTGGACCCCTCCTAACCATCTAGGAGTATACGGACCCCTTACGTCATCTCACCCACGTGCACCCCGCCCAGCCATCTTGGAGTATGAGTAGCACTTTTAGGTCATCCTAAAGCACGTGCGAATCCTGGCCATCTGGACCCCCGTGGACCCCTCCTAGCCATCTAGGAGTATACGGACCCTCCTTACTTCATCTGACCCACGTGCACCCCTCCCAGCCATCCAGAAGTACCAGTAGCACTTTTAGGTCATCCTAAAGCACGTGCGACAATCCTAGCCATCTGGACCCCCGTGGACCCCTCCTAGCCATCTAGGAGTATATGGACACTCCTTACGTCATCTGACCCACGTGCACCCCTCTCAGCCATCTAGGAGTATCAGTAGCACTTTTAGGACATCCTATAGCACGTGCGACAATCCTAGGCATTTGGACCTCCATGGACCCTTCCTAGCCATCTAGGAGTATACGGACCCTCCTTACGTCATCTGACCGACGTGCACCCCTCCCAGCCATCTAGGAGTATCAGTAGCACTTTTAGGTCATCCTAAAGCACGTGCGACAATCCTAGCCATCTGGACCCCCGTGGACCCCCTCCTAGCCATCTAGGAGTATACGGACCCCCCTTACGTCATCTGACCCACGTGCACCCCTCCCAGCCGTCTAGGAGTATCTGTAGCACTTTTAGGTCATCCTAAAGCACGTGCGACAATCCTAGCCATCTGGACCCCCGTGGACCCCTCCTAGCCATCTAGGAGTATATGGACCCTCCTTACGTCATTGACCCACGTGCACCCCTCTCAGCCATCTAGGAGTATCAGTAGCACTTTTAGGACATCCTATAGCACGTGCGACAATCCTAGCCATTTGGACCTCCATGGACCCTTCCTAGCCATCTAGGAGTATACGGACCCTCCTTACGTCATCTCACCCACGTGCACCCCTGCCAGCCATCTAGGAGTATCAATAGCACTTTTAGGTCATCCTAAATCACGTGCGACAATCCTGGCCATCTGGACCCCGTGGACCCCTCCTAGCCATCTAGGAGTATATGGACCCTCCTTACGTCATCTGACCCACGTGCACCCCTCCCAGCCATCTAGGAGTATCAGTAGCACTTTTAGGACATCCTATAGCACGTGCGACAATCCTAGGCATTTGGACCTCCATGGACCCTTCCTAGCCATCTAGGAGTATACGGACCCTCCTTACGTCATCTGACCGACGTGCACCCCTCCCAGCCATCTAGGAGTATCAGTAGCACTTTTAGGTCATCCTAAAGCACGTGCGACAATCCTAGCCATCTGGACCCCCGTGGACCCCTCCTAGCCATCTAGGAGTATACGGACCCCCCTTACGTCATCTGACCCACGTGCACCCCTCCCAGCCGTCTAGGAGTATCTGTAGCACTTTTAGGTCATCCTAAAGCACGTGCGACAATCCTAGCCATCTGGACCCCCGTGGACCCCTCCTAGCCATCTAGGAGTATACGGACCCCCCTTACGTCATCTGACCCACGTGCACCCCTCCCAGCCGTCTAGGAGTATCTGTAGCACTTTTAGGTCATCCTAAAGCACGTGCGACAATCCTAGCCATCTGGACCCCCGTGGACCCCTCCTAGCCATCTAGGAGTATATGGACCCTCCTTACGTCATCTGACCCACGTGCACCCCTCTCAGCCATCTAGGAGTATCAGTAGCACTTTTAGGACATCCTATAGCACGTGCGACAATCGTAGCCATTTGGACCTCCATGGACCCTTCCTAGCCATCTAGGAGTATACGGACCCTCCTTACGTCATCTCACCCACGTGCACCCCTGCCAGCCATCTAGGAGTATCAATAGCACTTTTAGGTCATCCTAAATCACGTGCGACAATCCTGGCCATCTGGACCCCCCGTGGACCCCTCTAGCCATCTAGGAGTATACGGACCCTCCTTACGTCATCTGACCCACGTGCACCCCTCCCAGCCATCTAGGAGCATCAGTAGCACTTTTAGGTCATCCTAAAGCACGTGCGACAATCCTAGCCATCTGGACCCCCGTGGACCCTCCTAGCCATCTAGGAGTATCGGAGCCCCCTTACGTCATCTGACCCACGTGCACCCCTCCCAGCCGTCTAGGAGTATCTGTAGCACTTTTAGGTCATCCTAAAGCACGTGCGACAATCCTAGCCATCTGGACCCCCGTGGACCCCTCCTAGCCATCTAGGAGTATATGGACCCTCCTTACGTCATCTGACCCAAGTGCACCCCTCTCAGCCATCTAGGAGTATCAGTAGCACTTTTAGGTCATCCTAGAGCACGTGCGACAATCCTAGCCATTAGGACCTCCGTGGACCCTTCCTAGCCATCTAGGAGTTACGGACCCTCCTTACGTCATCTGACCGACGTGCACCCCTCCCAGCCATCTAGGAGTATCAGTAGCACTTTTAGGTCATCCTAAAGCACATGCGACAATCCAAACCATACGGACCCCCGTGGACCCCTCCTAGTCATCACGGAGTATACGGACCCCCCTTAAGTCATCTCACCCACGTGCACCCCTCCCAGCCATTTAGGAGTATCAATGGCACTTTTAGGTCATCCTAAAGCACGTGTGACAATCCTGGCCATCTGGACCCCTCCCAGCCATCTGGACCCCCGTGGACCCCTCCTAGCCATCTGGACCCCCGTGGACCCCTCCTAGCCACTAGGAGTATACGGACCCTCCTTACGTCATCTGACCCACGTGCACGCCTCCCAGCCATCTAGGAGTATCAGTAGCACTTTTAGGTCATCCTAAAGCACGTGCGACAATCCTAGCCATCTGGACCCCTGTGGACCCTTCCTAGCCATCTAGGAGCATACGGACCCTACTTACGTCATCTGACCCACGTGCACCCCTCCCATCCATCTAGGAGTATCAGTAGCACTTTTCGGTCATCCTAAAGCACGTGCGACAATCCTAGCCATATGGACCCCCGTGGACCCCTCCTAACCATCTAGGAGTGTACGGACCCTTACGTCATCTCACCCACGTGCACCCCGCCCAGCCATCTAGGAGTATGAGTAGCACTTTTAGGTCATCCTAAAGCACGTGCGACAATCCTAGCCATCTGGACCTCCGTGGACCCTTCCTAGCCATCTAGGAGTATACGGACCCTCCTTACGTCATCTGACCCACGTGCACCCCTCCCTGCCATCTACGAGTATCAGTAGCACTTTTAGGTCATCCTAAAGCACGTACGACAATCCTAGCCAGCTGGACCCCCGGGGACCCATCCCAGCCATCTAGGAGTATACGGACCCTCCTTACGTCATCTGACCCACGTTCACCCCTCCCAGCCATCTAGGAGAATCAGTAGCACTTTTAGGTCATCCTAAAGCACGTGCGACAATCCTAGCCTTATGGACACCCGTGGACCCCTCCTAACCATCTAGGAGTATACGGACCCCTTACGTCATCTCACCCACGTGCACCCCGCCCAGCCATCTTGGAGTATGAGTAGCACTTTTAGGTCATCCTAAAGCACGTGCGACATCTGGCCATCTGGACCCGTGGACCCTCTAGCCATCTAGGAGTATACGGACCCTCCTTACGTCATCTGACCCACGTGCACCCCTCCCAGCCATCAGGAGTACCAGTAGCACTTTTAGGTCATCCTAAAGCACGTGCGACAATCTAGCCATCTGGACCCCGTGGACCCTCCTAGCCATCTAGGAGTATATGGGACCCTCCTTATCGTCATCGACCCACGTGCACCCCTCTCAGCCATCTAGGAGTATCAGTAGCACTTTTAGGACATCCTATAGCACGTGCGACAATCCTAGCCATTTGTGACCTCCATGGACCCTTCCTAGCCATCTAGAGTATACGCGGACCCTCCTTACGTCATCTGACCGACGTGCACCCCTCCCAGCCATCTAGGAGTATCAGTAGCACTTTTAGGTCATCCTAAAGCACGTGCGACAATCCTAGCCATCTGGACCCCGTGGACCCTCCTAGCCATCTAGGAGTATACGGACCCCCCCTTACGTCATCTGACCCACGTGCACCCCTCCAGCCGTCTAGGAGTATCTGTAGCACTTTTAGGTCATCCTAAAGCAACGTGCGACAATCCTAGCCATCTGGACCCCGTGGACCCCTCCTAGCCATCTAGGAGTATATGGACCCTTTACGTCATCTGACCCACGTGCACCCCCTCAGCCATCTAGGAGTATCAGTAGCACTTTTAGGACTCCTATAGCACGTGCGACAATCCTAGCCATTTGGACCTCATGGACCCTCCTAGCCATCTAGGAGTATACGGACCCTCCTTACGTCATCTCACCCACGTGCACCCCTGCCAGCCATCTAGGAGTATCAATAGCACTTTTAGGTCATCCTAATCTCGTGCGACAATCCTGGCCATCTGGACCCCGTGGACCCCTCCTAGCCATCTAGGAGTATACGGAGCCCCCTTACGTCATCTGCCCACGTGCACCCCTCCCAGCCGTCTAGGAGTATCTATAGCTCTTTTAGGTCATCCTAAAGCACGTGCGACAATCCTAACCATCTGGACCCCCGTGGACCCCTCCTAGACCATCTAGGAGTATATGGACCTCCTTACGTCATCTGACCCACGTGCACCCCTCTCAGCCATCTAGGAGTATCAGTAGCACTTTTAGCTCATCCTAGAGCACGTGCGACAATCCTAGCCATTTGGACCTCCGTGGACCTTCCTAGCCATCTAGGAGTATACGGACCCTCCTTACGTCATCTGACCGTACGTGCACCCCTCCCAGCCATCTAGGAGTATCAGTAGCACTTTTAGGTCATCCTAAAGCACATGCGACAATCCAAACCATACGGACCCCGTGGACCCCTCCTAGCCATCACGGAGTATACGGACCCCCCTTAAGTCATCTCACCCACGTGCACCCCTCCCAGCCATTTAGGAGTATCAATGGCACTTTTAGGTCATCCTAAAGCACGTGTGACAATCCTGGCCATCTGGACCCCTCCCAGCCATCTGGACCCCATGGACCCCTCCCAGCCATCTGGACCCCCGTGGACCCCTCCTAGCCATCTGGACCCCCGTGGACCCCTCCTAGCCATCTAGGAGTATACGGACCCTCCATACGTCATCTGACCCACGTGCACGCCTCCCAGCCATCTAGGAGTATCAGTAGCACTTTTAGGTCATCCTAAAGCACGTGCGACAATCCTAGCCATCTGGACCCCTGTGGACCCTTCCTAGCCATCTAGGAGCATACGGACCTACTTACGTCATCTGACCCACGTGCACCCCTCCCAGCCATCTAGGAGTATCAGTAGCACTTTTAGGTCATCCTAAAGCACGTGCGACAATCCTAACCATCTGGACCCCTGTGGACCCTTCCTAGCCATCTAGGAGCATACGGACCCTACTTGCGTCATCTGACCCACGTGCACCCCTCCCAGCCATCTAGGAGTATCAGTAGCACTTTTAGGTCATCCTAAAGCACGTGCGACAATCCTAGCCATATGGACCCCCGTGGACCCCTCCTAGCCATCTAGGAGTATACGGACCCTCCTTACGTCATCTGACCCACGTGCACCCCTCCCAGCCATCCAGGAGTACCAGTAGCACTTTTAGGTCATCCTAAAGCACGTGCGACAATCCTAGCCATCTGGACCCCCGTGGACCCCTCCTAGCCATCTAGGAGTATACGGACCCCCCTTACGTCATCTGACCCACGTGCACCCCTCCCAGCCGTCTAGGAGTATCTGTAGCACTTTTAGGTCATCCTAAAGCACGTGCGACAATCCTAGCCATCTGGACCCCCGTGGACCCCTCCTAGCCATCTAGGAGTATATGGACCCTCCTTACGTCATCTGACCCACGTGCACCCCTCTCAGCCATCTAGGAGTATCAGTAGCACTTTTAGGACATCCTATAGCACGTGCGACAATCCTAGCCATTTGGACCTCCATGGACCCTTCCTAGCCATCTAGGAGTATACGGACCCTCCTTACGTCATCTCACCCACGTGCACCCCTGCCAGCCATCTAGGAGTATCAATAGCACTTTTAGGTCATCCTAAATCACGTGCGACAATCCTGGCCATCTGGACCCCCGTGGACCCCTCCTAGCCATCTAGGAGTATACGGACCCTCCTTACGTCATCTGACCCACGTGCACCCCTCCCAGCCATCTAGGAGTATCAGTAGCACTTTTAGGTCATCCTAAAGCACGTGCGACAATCCTAGCCATCTGGACCCCCGTGGACCCCTCCTAGCCATCTAGGAGTATACGGAGCCCCCTTACGTCATCTGACCCACGTGCACCCCTCCCAGCCGTCTAGGAGTATCTGTAGCACTTTTAGGTCATCCTAAAGCACGTGCGACAATCCTAGCCATCTGGACCCCCGTGGACCCCTCCTAGCCATCTAGGAGTATATGGACCCTCCTTACGTCATCTGACCCACGTGCACCCCTCTCAGCCATCTAGGAGTATCAGTAGCACTTTTAGGTCATCCTAGAGCACGTGCGACAATCCTAGCCATTTGGACCTCCGTGGACCCTTCCTAGCCATCTAGGAGTATACGGACCCTCCTTACGTCATCTGACCGACGTGCACCCTCCCAGCCATCTAGGAGTATCAGTAGCACTTTTAGGTCATCCTAAAGCACATGCGACAATCCAAACCATACGGACCCCGTGGACCCCTCCTAGTCATCACGGAGTATACGGACCCCACTTAAGTCATCTCACCCACGTGCACCCCTCCCAGCCATTTAGGAGTATCAATGGCACTTTTAGGTCATCCTAAAGCACGTGTGACAATCCTGGCCATCTGGACCCCTCCCAGCCATCTGGACCCCCGTGGACCCCTCCTAGCCATCTGGACCCCCGTGGACCCCTCCTAGCCATCTAGGAGTATACGGACCCTCCTTACGTCATCTGACCCACGTGCACGCCTCCCAGCCATCTAGGAGTATCAGTAGCACTTTTAGGTCATCCTAAAGCACGTGCGACAATCCTAGCCATCTGGACCCCTGTGGACCCTTCCTAGCCATCTAGGAGCATACGGACCCTACTTACGTCATCTGACCCACGTGCACCCTCCCAGCCATCTAGGAGTATCAGTAGCACTTTTAGGTCATCCTAAAGCACGTGCGACAATCCTAGTCATATGGATCCCCGTGGACCCCTCCTAACCATCTAGGAGTATACGGACCCCTTACGTCATCTCACCCACGTGCACCCCGCCCAGCCATCTTGGAGTATGAGTAGCACTTTTAGGTCATCCTAGAGCACGTGCCACAATCCTGGCCATCTGGACCCCCGTGGACCCCTCCTAGCCATCTAGGAGTATACGGACCCTCCTTACGTCATCTGACCCACGTGCACCCTCCCAGCCATCCAGGAGTACCAGTAGCACTTTTAGGTCATCCTAAAGCACGTGCGACAATCCTAGCCATCTGGACCCCCGTGGACCCCTCCTAGCCATCTAGGAGTATACGGACCCCCCTTACGTCATCTGACCCACGTGCACCCCTCCCAGCCGTCTAGGAGTATCTGTAGCACTTTTAGGTCATCCTAAAGCACGTGCGACAATCCTAGCCATCTGGACCCCCGTGGACCCCTCCTAGCCATCTAGGAGTATATGGACCCTCCTTACGTCATCTGACCCACGTGCACCCCTCTCAGCCATCTAGGAGTATCAGTAGCACTTTTAGGACATCCTATAGCACGTGCGACAATCCTAGCCATTTGGACCTCCGTGGACCCTTCCTAGCCATCTAGGAGTATACGGACCCTCCATACGTCATCTGACCCACGTGCACCCCTCCCAGCCATCTAGGAGTATCAGTAGCATTTTTAGGTCATCCTAAAGCACATGCGACAATCCAAACCATACGGACCCCCGTGGACCCCTCCTAGCCATCACGGAGTATACGGACCCCCCTTAAGTCATCTCCCACGTGCACCCCTCCCAGCCATTTAGGAGTATCAATGGCACTTTTAGGTCATCCTAAAGCACGTGTGACAATCCTGGCCATCTGGACCCCTCCCAGCCATCTGGACCCCCATGGACCCCTCCCAGCCATCTGGACCCCCGTGGACCCCTCCTAGCCATCTGGACCCCCGTGGACCCCTCCTAGCCATCTAGGAGTATACGGACCCTCCATACGTCATCTGACCCACGTGCACGCCTCCCAGCCATCTAGGAGTATCAGTAGCACTTTTAGGTCATCCTAAAGCACGTGCGACAATCCTAGCCATCTGGACCCCTGTGGACCCTTCCTAGCCATCTAGGAGCATACGGACCCTACTTACGTCATCTGACCCACGTGCACCCCTCCCAGCCATCTAGGAGTATCAGTAGCACTTTTAGGTCATCCTAAAGCACGTGCGACAATCCTAACCATCTGGACCCCTGTGGACCCTTCCTAGCCATCTAGGAGCATACGGACCCTACTTGCGTCATCTGACCCACGTGCACCCCTCCCAGCCATCTAGGAGTATCAGTAGCACTTTTAGGTCATCCTAAAGCACGTGCGACAATCCTAGCCATATGGACCCCCGTGGACCCCTCCTAGCCATCTAGGAGTATACGGACCCTCCTTACGTCATCTGACCCACGTGCACCCCTCCCAGCCATCCAGGAGTACCAGTAGCACTTTTAGGTCATCCTAAAGCACGTGCGACAATCCTAGCCATCTGGACCCCCGTGGACCCCTCCTAGCCATCTAGGAGTATACGGACCCCCCTTACGTCATCTGACCCACGTGCACCCCTCCCAGCCGTCTAGGAGTATCTGTAGCACTTTTAGGTCATCCTAAAGCACGTGCGACAATCCTAGCCATCTGGACCCCCGTGGACCCCTCCTAGCCATCTAGGAGTATATGGACCCTCCTTACGTCATCTGACCCACGTGCACCCCTCTCAGCCATCTAGGAGTATCAGTAGCACTTTTAGGACATCCTATAGCACGTGCGACAATCCTAGCCATTTGGACCTCCATGGACCCTTCCTAGCCATCTAGGAGTATACGGACCCTCCTTACGTCATCTCACCCACGTGCACCCCTGCCAGCCATCTAGGAGTATCAATAGCACTTTTAGGTCATCCTAAATCACGTGCGACAATCCTGGCCATCTGGACCCCCGTGGACCCCTCCTAGCCATCTAGGAGTATACGGACCCTCCTTACGTCATCTGACCCACGTGCACCCCTCCCAGCCATCTAGGAGTATCAGTAGCACTTTTAGGTCATCCTAAAGCACGTGCGACAATCCTAGCCATCTGGACCCCCGTGGACCCCTCCTAGCCATCTAGGAGTATACGGAGCCCCCTTACGTCATCTGACCCACGTGCACCCCTCCCAGCCGTCTAGGAGTATCTGTAGCACTTTTAGGTCATCCTAAAGCACGTGCGACAATCCTAGCCATCTGGACCCCCGTGGACCCCTCCTAGCCATCTAGGAGTATATGGACCCTCCTTACGTCATCTGACCCACGTGCACCCTCTCAGCCATCTAGGAGTATCAGTAGCACTTTTAGGTCATCCTAGAGCACGTGCGACAATCCTAGCCATTTGGACCTCCGTGGACCCTTCCTAGCCATCTAGGAGTATACGGACCCTCCTTACGTCATCTGACCGACGTGCACCCCTCCCAGCCATCTAGGAGTATCAGTAGCACTTTTAGGTCATCCTAAAGCACATGCGACAATCCAAACCATACGGACCCCGTGGACCCCTCCTAGTCATCACGGAGTATACGGACCCCACTTAAGTCATCTCACCCACGTGCACCCTCCCAGCCATTTAGGAGTATCAATGGCACTTTTAGGTCATCCTAAAGCACGTGTGACAATCCTGGCCATCTGGACCCCTCCCAGCCATCTGGACCCCCGTGGACCCCTCCTAGCCATCTGGACCCCCGTGGACCCCTCCTAGCCATCTAGGAGTATACGGACCCTCCTTACGTCATCTGACCCACGTGCACGCCTCCCAGCCATCTAGGAGTATCAGTAGCACTTTTAGGTCATCCTAAAGCACGTGCGACAATCCTAGCCATCTGGACCCCTGTGGACCCTTCCTAGCCATCTAGGAGCATACGGACCCTACTTACGTCATCTGACCCACGTGCACCCCTCCCAGCCATCTAGGAGTATCAGTAGCACTTTTAGGTCATCCTAAAGCACGTGCGACAATCCTAGTCATATGGATCCCCGTGGACCCCTCCTAACCATCTAGGAGTATACGGACCCCTTACGTCATCTCACCCACGTGCACCCCGCCCAGCCATCTTGGAGTATGAGTAGCACTTTTAGGTCATCCTAGAGCACGTGCCACAATCCTGGCCATCTGGACCCCCGTGGACCCCTCCTAGCCATCTAGGAGTATACGGACCCTCCTTACGTCATCTGACCCACGTGCACCCCTCCCAGCCATCCAGGAGTACCAGTAGCACTTTTAGGTCATCCTAAAGCACGTGCGACAATCCTAGCCATCTGGACCCCGTGGACCCCTCCTAGCCATCTAGGAGTATACGGACCCCCCTTACGTCATCTGACCCACGTGCACCCCTCCCAGCCGTCTAGGAGTATCTGTAGCACTTTTAGGTCATCCTAAAGCACGTGCGACAATCCTAGCCATCTGGACCCCCGTGGACCCCTCCTAGCCATCTAGGAGTATATGGACCCTCCTTACGTCATCTGACCCACGTGCACCCCTCTCAGCCATCTAGGAGTATCAGTAGCACTTTTAGGACATCCTATAGCACGTGCGACAATCCTAGCCATTTGGACCTCCGTGGACCCTTCCTAGCCATCTAGGAGTATACGGACCTCCATACGTCATCTGACCCACGTGCACCCCTCCCAGCCATCTAGGAGTATCAGTGCATTTTTAGGTCATCCTAAAGCACATGCGACAATCCAAACCATACGGACCCCCGTGGACCCCTCCTAGCCATCACGGAGTATACGGACCCCCCTTAAGTCATCTCACCCACGTGCACCCCTCCCAGCCATTTAGGAGTATCAATGGCACTTTTAGGTCATCCTAAAGCACGCGTGACAATCCTGGCCATCTGGACCCCTCCCAGCCATCTGGACCCCAGTGGACCCCTCCTTGCCATCTGGACCCCCGTGGACCCCTCCAAGCCATCTAGGAGTATACGGACCCTCCTTACGTCATCTAACCCACGTGCACGCCTCCCAGCCATCTAGGAGTATCAGTAGCACTTTTAGGTCATCCTAAAGCACGTGCGACAATCCTAGCCATCTGGACCCCTGTGGACCCTTCCTAGCCATCTAGGAGCATACGGACCCTACTTACGTCATCTGACCCACGTGCACCCCTCCCAGCCATCTAGGAGTATCTGTAGCACTTTTAGGTCATCCTAAAGCACGTGCGACAATCCTAGCCATCTGGACCCCTGTGGACCCTTCCTAGCCATCTAGGAGCATACGGACCCTACTTACGTCATCTGACCCACGTGCACCCCTCCCAACCATCTAGGAGTATCAGTAGCACTTTTAGGTCATCCTAAAGCACGTGCGACAATCCTAGCCATATGGACCCCCGTGGACCCCTCCTAACCATCTAGTAGTATACGGACCCCTTACGTCATCTCACCCACGTGCACCCCGCCCAGCCATCTTGGAGTATGAGTAGCACTTTTAGGTCATCCTAAAGCACATGCGACAATCCTAGCCATCTGGACCTCCGTGGACCCTTCCTAGCCATCTAGGAGTATACGGACCCTCCTTACGTCATCTGACCCACGTGCACCCCTCCCAGCCATCTACGAGTATCAGTAGCACTTTTAGGTCATCCTAAAGCACGTGCGACAATCCTAGCAAGCTGGACCCCCGGGGACCCATACCAGCCATCTAGGAGTATACGGACCCTCCTTACGTCATCTGACCCACGTTCACCCCTCCCAGCCATCTAGGAGAATCAGTAGCACTTTTAGGTCATCCTAAAGCACGTGCGACAATCCTAGCCTTATGGACACCCGTGGACCCCTCCTAACCATCTAGGAGTATACGGACCCCTCTTACGTCATCTCACCCATGTGCACCCCTCCCAGCCATCTAGGAGTACCAATAGCACTTTTAGGTCATCCTAAAGCACGTGCGACAATCCTAGACATGTGGACCCCCGTGGACCCTTCCTAGCCATCTACGAGTATACGGACCCTCATTACATCATCTGACCCACATGCACCCCTCCCAGCCATCTACGAGTATCAGTAGCACTTTTAGGTCTTCATAAACCACGTGCGACAATCCTAGCCATATGGACCCCCGTGGACCCCTCCTAACCATCTAGGAGTATACGGACCCTCCTTAAGTCATCTGACCCACGTGCACCCTCCCAGCCATCTAGGAGTATGAGTAGCACTTTTAGGTAATCCTAAAGAACGTGCGACAATCCTATCCATCTAGACCCCCGTGGACCCTTCCTCGCCTTCTAAGAGTATACGGACCCTCCTTACATCATCTGACCCACGTGCACCCCTTCCAGCCATCTAGGAGTATCAGTAGCACTTTTGGGTGATCATAAAGCACGTGCGACAATCCTAGCCGTCTGGAACCCCGTGGACCCCTCCTAGCCATCTAGGAGTATACGGACCCTCCTTACATCATCTGACCCACCTGCACCCCTCCTAGCCATCTAGGAGTATCAGTAGCACTTTTAGGTCATCCTAAAGCACGTGCGACAATCCAAGCCATACGGACCCCCGTGAAACCCCTCCTAGCCATCTAGGAGTGTACGGACCCTCCTTAAGTCATCTGACCAACGTGCACCCCTCCCAGCCATCTAGGAGTATCAGTAGCACTTTTAGGTAATCCTAAAGAACGTGCGACTATCCTATCCATCTGGACCCCTCCTAGCCATCTAGGAGTATACGGACCCTCCTTACGTCATCTGACCCATGTGCACCCCTCCCAGACATCTAGGAGTAACAATACCACTTTTAGGTGATCCTAACGCACGTGCGACAATCCTAGCCATCTGGACCCCGTGGACCCTTCCTAGCCTTCTAAGGGTATACGGACCCTCCTTACGTCATCTGACCCACGTGCACCCCTCTGAGCCATCTAGGAGTATCAGTAGCACTTTTAGGTCATCCTAAAGCACGTGCGACAATCCTAGCCATCTGGACCCCCGCGGACCCCTCCTAGCCATCTAGGAGTATATGGACCCTCCTTACGTCATCTGACCCACGTGCACCCCTCCCAGCCATCTAGGAGTACCGTAGACTTTTAGGTCATCCTAAAGTACGTGCGGCAATCCTAGCCGTGTGGACCCCCGTGGACCCTTCCTTGACATCTAGGAGTATACGGACCCTCATTACATCATCTGACCCACATGCACCCCTCCCAGCCATCTCGGAGTCTCAGTAGCACTTTTAGGTCGTAATAAAGCACGTGCGACAATCCTATCCATATGGACCCCCGTGGACCCCTCCTAACCACCAAGGAGTATACGGACCCCCTTACGTCATCTGACCCACGTGCACCCCTCCCAGCCATCTAGGAGTATCAATAACACTTTTAGGTAATCCTAAAGCACGTGCGACAATCCTAGCCATCTGGACCCCCATGGACTCTCCTAGCCATCTAGGAGTATACGGACCCTCCTTAAGTCATCTGACCGACGTGCACCCCTCCCAGCCATCTAGGAGTATCAGTAGCACTTTTTGGGTCATTCTAAAGCACGTGCGACAATCCTAGCCATCTGGACCCCCGTGGATCCCTCCTAGCCATCTAGGAGTATACGGACCCTCCTTACGTCATCTGACCCACGTGCACCCCTCTGAGCCATCTAGGAGTATCAGTAGCACTTTTAGGTCATCCTAAAGCACGTGCGACAATCCTAGCCATATGGACCCCCGTGGACTCCTCCTAGCCATCTAGGAGTATACGGACCCTCCTTACGTCATCTGACCCACGTGCACCCCTCCCAGCCATCTAGGAGTATCAGTAGCACTTTTAGGTCATCCTAAAGCACGTGCGACAATCCTAGACATCTGGACCCCCGCGGACCCCGCCCAGCCATCTAGGAGTATACAGACCCTCCTTACGTCATCTGACCCACGTGCACCCCTCCCAGCTATCTAGGAGTATCCGTAGCACTTTTAGGTCATCCTAAAGCACGTGCGACAATCATCGCCGTGTGGACCCCCGTGGACCCTTCCTAGCCATCTAGGAGTATACGGACCCTCCATACATCATCTGACCCACATGCACCCCTCCCAGCCATCTAGGAGTATCAGTAGCACTTTTAGGTCGTCCTAAAGCACGTGCGACAATCCTAGCCATATGGACCCCCGTGGACCCCTCCTAACCATCTAGGAGTATACGGACCCCCTTACGTCATCTGACCCACGTGCACCCCTCCCAGCCATCTAGGAGTATCAATAATACTTTTAGGTCATACTAAAGCACGTGCGACAATCCTAACCATCTGCACCCCCGTGGACCCTCCTAGCCATCTAGGAGTATACGGACCCTCCTTAAGTCATCTGACCCACGTGCACCCCTCCCAGCCATCTAGGAGTATCAGTTGCACTTTTAGGTCATCCTAAAGCACGTGCGACATTCCTAGCCATCTGGAACCCCGTGGACCCCTCCTAGCCATCTAGGAGTATACGGACCCTCCATACGTCATCTGACCCACGTGCACCCCTCCCAGCCCCAATTCTCCTCTCCCAAGCACACCTTACTCTTAGGATTGTTTGTCCAATTGGTCAATCCAACCAACCCAATCTAGCCACCACAAGATGGAAGATTAGCAATTAATCGCAACTACAAGCGGAGCCTTGGTATCCACGAAGGGATCTTCTCCACAAGGGGAGGCCTTGGTTCATCTCCACAAGGGGAGGACTTGATTCATCTCCAGAGGATGAAAGAGACACTTTGAGAGGAAGGAGCAAGACTCTACTTTAGTTCCCAAATCTTAGTCTAACCCTAACCCTAGGGAGGAGGGAGGTATTCATAGTCTAAGCCACGAAGTGGGGAAAGGTGGGAGGTTACAAGGCCTCATGGGCCAAACATGCACGCAGGCATCGGGGGCGCCGGATCGCGTTTGAAACGCCGGATGGTCCGGCGGAGTTGCGCCGGCAGAGTGGGCGCCAGATCATCCGGCGGTTGACACACCGGATGGTCCGGCGGTTTCGTCGAAATGTTCCCGAGAGGCTCCGGATGGTCCGGCGGCCAGATTTCCTGCACACTTCCTCCGCTTCATCCGATTCTTGTCCATCTTCTTCACCATCTTCCTTGGACTCTTGGGCAACCTTGTTGGCTTCATTCCTGAGTATGCACACTTCCTCTTCCTTGTCCATTCCTTGTCCATTTCTTGTCCATCTCCTTCATCATCTTCGACCAGCTCTTGGGCACCATCGGAGGCTTCATTCCTGAGTATGCACAGAGTATTCGAATGAATTAGCAAGCCATTCAAGGGAGTGTCGAAATCACACATCGAGAGGAGCGAGGTCACCTTTTCATGAAGGGCCTTGACTCTTGCTCTTGTCATTGGGCCACTTGTTGTAGGAGCCGTAGGTTGGGCTACATCAAGTATCAGTAGCACTTTTAGGTCATCCTAAAGCACGTGCGACAATCCTAGCCGTATGGACCCCTCCTAACCATCTAGGAGTATACGAACCCCTCTTACCTCATCTGACCCACGTGCACCCCTCCCAGCCATCTAGGAGTATCAATAGCACTTTTAGTTCATCCTAAAGCACGTGCGACAATCCTAGCCATCTAGGAGTATACGGACCCTCCTTACGTCATCTGACCCACGTGCACCCCTCCCAGTCATCTAGGAGTATCAGTAGCACTTTTAGGTCATCCTAAAGCACGTGCAACAATCCTACCCATCTGGACCCCGTGGACCCTCCTAGCCATCTAGGAGTATACGGACCCTCCTTACGTCATCTGACCGACGTGCACCCCTCCCAGCCATATAGGAGTATCAGTAGCACTTTTAGGTCATCCTAAAGCACGTGCGACAATCCTAGCCATATAGACCCCGTGGACCCTCCTAACCATCTGGGAGTATACGGACCCCCCTTACGTCATCTGACCACGTGCACCCCTCCCAGCCATCTAGGAGTATCAAGAGCACTTTTAGGTCATCCTAAAGCACATGCGACAATCCTAACCATCTGGACCCCTGTGGACCCTCCTAGCCATCTAGGAGTATACGGACCCTCCTTAATTCATCTGACCCACGTGCACCCCTCCCAGCCATCTAGGAGCATCAGTAGCACTTTTAGGTCATCCTAAAGCACGTGCGACAATCCTACCCATCCGGACCCTCCTTACGTCATCTGACCCACGTGCACCCCTACCAGCCATCTAAGAGTATCAGTAGCACTTTTAGGTCATCCTAAAGCACGTGCGACAATCCTAGCCATATGGACCCCCGTGGACCCTTCCTAGCCTTCTAAGAGTATACGGACCCTCCTTACGTCATCTGACCCAAATGCACCCCTCCAGCCATCTAGAAGTATCAGTAGCACTTTTAGGTCATCCTAAAGCACGTGCGACAATCCAAGCCATACGAACCCCCGTGGATTCCTCCTAGCCATCTAGGAGTATACGGACCCCCTTACGTCATCTGACCCACGTGCACCCCTCCCAGCCACCTAGGAGTATCAGTAGCACTTTTAGGTCATCCTAAAGCACGTGCGACAATCCTAGCCATCTGGACCCCCGTGGACCCTCCTAGCCATCTAGGAGTATACGGACCCTCCTTAAGTCATGATGTGGGTTGGTCCCGATTTTCACGGATTTGTGCGGAGAGAACGATGAACACGAAGAACAACGGATGAACTCAAGAACACAAGGAGGGGAATCACTCAAAACAAGGATAAATAGCAAGTAGCAACTCGGCAAGACTCAATTGGTAACAAATCCCCGAGGGTAGCCCCAATTCTCCTCTCCCAAGCACACCTTACTCTTAGAATTGTTTGTCCAATTGGTCAATCCAACCAATCCAATCTAGCCACCACAAGATGGAAGATTTGCAAGTAATCGCAACTACAAGCGGAGCCTTGGTATCCACGAAGGGATCTTCTCCACAAGGGGAGGCCTGGGTTCATCTCCACAAGGGGAGGCCTTGATTCATCTCCATAGGAGGAAAGAGACACTTTGAGAAGAAGGAGCAAGGGTCGACTCTAATCCCAAATCTTAGTCTAACCCTAACCCTAGGGGAGGAGGGAGGTGTTTATAGTCTAAGCCACGAAGTGGGAAAAGGTGGGAGGTTACAAGGCCTCACGGGCCAAACATGCACGCAGGCATCGGTGGCGCCGGATCGCCGAATGGTCCGGCGGAGTTGCACCGGCAGAGTGGGCGCCGGATCATCCGGCGGTTGAAAGGCTGGATGGTCCGGCGGTTTCGTCGAAATATTCCCGAGAGGCGCCAGATGGGTGCCGGAAGCATCCGGCAAGGATCCGGCGCGCCGGATCATCCGGTGGATGGCGCCGGATGGTCCGGCCGCCAGATTTCCTGCACACTTCCTCCGCTTCATCCGATTCTTGTCCATCTTCCTTGGACTCTTGGGCAACCTTGTTGGCTTCATTCCTGAGTATGCACACTTCCTCTTCCTTGTCCATTTCTTGTCCATCTCCTTCATCATCCTCCACCAGCTCTTGGGCACCATCGGAGGCTTCATTCCTGAGTATGCACAGAGTATTCGAATGAAGTAGCAAGCCATTCAAGGGAGTGTCGAAATCACACATAGAGAGGAGCGAGGTCACCTTTTCATGAAGGGCCTTGACTCTTGCTCTTGTCATTGGGCCACTTGTTGTAGGAGCCGTAGGTTGGGCTACATCATCTACCCCCCTTGGAAAAGAGTCGTCCTCGACTCTTGGTCATCCTCATCGCTTGATGTTCCAAGGTATGGCGATAGGTCGGCGACGTTGAAGGTGTCATGGATCAAGTGTTTGGAGTGGGAGATGTCGATCTTGTAGGCATTGTCGTTGATGCGCTTGATAACCTTGAAAGGTCCATCTCCACGAGGGTGAAGCTTGGTCTTCCTTGCATCCGGAAAGCGATCTTTGCGAAGGTGTAGCCAAACAAGGTCTCCTTCTTCAAATATCATGGCGCGCTTGTGTTTGTTCATCTTCGTAGCATGGACTTTGTTGTGCTTCTCAAGCGTAGTTCTTGTTTCCTCATGGAGCTTCTTCATGTAAGCGGCTCGCTTGTCGAAGTCCATGTTAACTTGTTCATGGAGTGGAAGTGGTAGCATGTCGAGCGCGGTGTAGGGGTTGTAGCCATAGACGATCTCGAAGGGTGATCTCTTTGTTGCGCGATGTAGTGCTCGATTGTAGGCGAACTCGGCGTGTGGGATGCACTCTTCCCAATTCTTCAAGTTCACCACTTCGGTTTGGCCATCGGTTTGAGGGTGGTATGCGGTGGAGAATAGTTGCTTGATTCCCATCTTGGCCATCAAAGTCTTCCAAAAATAGCTCACGAACTTGACATCACGATCCGACACAATGGTCTTTGGCACGCCATGAAGACGGACGATTTCCCTAAAAAACAAAGTAGCAATATGTGAAGCATCGTCGGTCTTGTTGCATGGTATGAAGTGTGGCATTTTAGAGAATCTATCAATGACGACAAAGATGGAATCCATAGCTATATCGGACCATGGGTGATGTGGAATAGGCAAAGGTTTATATAAGCCATGAGAGTTTAGAGTAGACTTAGCTTTGAGACATGTGGAACATCGTCGAACTAGGCGTTCCACATCACGCTTCATTCGTGGCCAATAGTAGTTGGTGGCGAGCATGGCGTAGGTCTTGTCGTGGCCAAAGTGACCCATGAGTGTTCCTCCATGAGATTCCTTCAAAAGGACCAAACGAAGCGAAGACTCGGGTATGCATAGTTTGTTAGCCTTAAACAAGAAACCTTGGTGCAAATAGAAATCACCAATTCCTTTGTGCTCCGAACATTGAGCGAAAATGTCTCCAAAGAAAGCATCGGTAGCATACAACTCTTTTATCTCATCCAAACCCATGACACTAATGTCAAGACGTGTAAGTAGGTTGGCCTTGCGGGATAGAGCATCCGCGACCACATTGTCTTTACCTATCTTGTATTTGACGAGAAAGGTAAAAGACTCAATGAACTCAACCCACTTAGCATGTCTTTTGTTCAAATTTGTTTGACTTTTCAAATATTTCAAGGATTCATGGTCGGAATGAATGACAAATTCCTTAGGACGAAGGTAATGTTGCCACACATCCAAAACACGAACCAAAGCAAATAACTCTGTCATAAATGGGGTAATTCAAGCGAGCTCCATCTAGTTTCTCACTATGGTATGCGATGGGTCTACCATTTTGCATGAGCACTCCACCAATGCCCAATCCACTTCCATCGCATTCAATCTCAAATGTCTTAGAGAAATCCGGAAGGGCAAGGAGTGGTGCTACGGTTAATAACCGTTTGAGGTCATTGAAAGCAAAATCATGTGCATTGCCCCCAAATGAAAGGTACATTCTTCTTTGTAAGTTCATGGAGGGGGCAAGCAATTGTGGAAAAATCCTTGATGAATCGACGGTAAAATCCGGCAAAACAAAGAAAATGTCACAACTCCTCAAGTGCCATCGGAAAAGGCCAAGTCTGAATTGCTTGTATCTTTGCTTCATCGACTTCGACTCCATCCGAAGAAACAACAAAACACAAGAAAACAAGTTTGTTGGTGGCAAAAGTGCACTTAGAAGGATTGGCATAAATCTTTTCATTGCGAAGAACCAACAAAACTTGAGCAACATGAGAAGTGTGCTCTTCCAAAGATTTGCTATAAATAAGGATGTCGTCAAAGTATACCACAACAAATTTGCCAATAAAAGGAGGCAAAACATGATTCATGAGACGCATAAAAGTAGAAGGTGCATTGGAAAGACCAAATGGCATGACGAGCCACTCATAAAGACCAAGCTTTGTTTTGAATGCGGTCTTCCATTCATCACCTTCACACATCCTTATTTGATGGTATCCACTTTTAAGATCCAATTTGGAGAATATAGCGGAACCACAATGCTCATCAAGCATATCATCAAGTCGAGGGATAGGGTGGCGATACCTAACGGTGATAGCGTTGATGGGGCGACAATCCATGCAAAGGCGAAGAGTGTTGTCGTGCTTGGGTACCAAGATGACGGGCACGGCACACGGACTTAAGCTCTCGTGGATATGTCCCATGGCAAGAAGTTCTTGTATTTGCCGCTCGATCTCCTTTGTCACCTCGGGTTGGTGCGGTAAGGAGCGCGGTTTGGTAGCGGTGTGCCGGGAACAAGGTTGTTCAAGTTGTCATCGTCATCTCGACGGTTCGGAGGTGGGAATGCACGTCCACGTCTCCTTTGGTTGAGTCCATCACCAAGATATTGGTTGGACTCCGCATCACTTGATTCGGTTTGGTTATGGTGATGACGATCATGCGGATGCTCTTGGCGGTGATGAGGCTCATGGTGAGGATGATTCTCATGGTGTTGACGTGGCTCATTGTGAGGAAGACGCTCTTCATGGTTTCCATTCACGCGATTATTGTGGCGTGGTCTTGGAGGATGGCGGTGTCGACGGCCTTGGTCTCCATAGTCATTCGCACCCGGAAAACCATTGTCATTGGCCAAAGGGTCTTGACGATTTTGATGTCGAGGTGGTGGTGAAGGAGTTCGTTCACGACGTCCACCATTTTGTCCATGTTGTTCTTGATGTCCGTTGTCATGGTGTGCGCGAGGAGAAGGTGGGTGCTCCACTTCATGGTGATGTCGAGCATGTTCGTCGCGCCTTGGGATTTCTTGACGAGCTTGTTGCGGCTCTTGATGCGCATGCCGTGGTTGTGTTGACCTTGATGTGCTTCTTGAACGGTGGGAGCCTGAAGAAGAAGATCAACGTTGCGCAAGGTTGTTGAGGGCTTCGGTCACGTTCGCCATTTGCGCATTGAGGGTGTTGAAGTTCTCGTCTTGTACATGAAGACGACGCTCATAACGGCCTAGCCCATCACGAACAAGGCATCGAAGGCCCACGAACTCGTTGTGTGTGACATAGCCATTGTCACCTTGCATTCCTCCATGGATGCCATCATCCGAGCTTGAGCTTCCGTTTGTACTTCCCTAAACATGATCTAAAAAACAAGTGAAATGTGTGGAAATGGAGAACCAAGAGAAACTATATCGTAAGAATAGAGTTGCTTGATGAAAGAGAATCCGGTTCTAACACCCAACACACACTTATTGGGAAAGGAAGGTATGGTAGGTGGAAAGCAAATCAAACCAATCCGAAAAACAAGATATTGTAAAGGCAAGTAGAGAACCACAATGATCACAAAGCAAAACAAGTCAATCTCAAAAGATAGTACAAGGAAACACACATGAGGAGAAATAAATGGGACTTATGCAACCAAGAAGTGAGCTAAAGAACCAAATGATCCTAGCGAAGACTATAAGCTCGTGTTGCACAAGTACAAGGAGAGCCACTAGCTCCATTGCAATCTATTGGTGGGCTACAATATTTGCACAAAATGTACCACCTACTAGATGTTCATCGTGCTTGCGCGCATCCTACAAGAGATATGGCAAGTGGTGTTTCTTTCTTTTCTTTTTCTTGCTTTGGCACTTTTTGCTTCTTGTCTCTTTTGATTCTTTTTCTCTTTTGCACACCCACTTCTTTTGATGCCAACACAAGATATATGTCAACTAGCGCAAATACTTTTGCTCGGAAACTACACGGTGAAAATGTGCAAAGCCCAAACAATCATTAAGAGCTAGCCTCGATAGGATATGGTGATTGCAATGATATAGTGTGGCTCACAAAGGAATGGCAAGGAGAAAAGATTCGTGATGATTATACCTTCGTCGACGATCCTTACCCTTTGGTGTAGAAGGTTCGTGCTTGCCCAAGAATTTTGGTGTTGGTGGATGATGGATCTTCCGCAATCACTAGTAGGAAAAAGGCTTTCTGTGGCGCACCCCATTTGCTATTCTGTGGCGCATGGGGGGTGCGACACAGAATTCTCGCCACTAAATTGTGAATTCTGTGGCGCACGGCACATGCGCCACAGAAAAATCCAACTTTTGTGGCGCACCTCTCGACCGTGCGCCACAGAATGTGCTTTTCAAATTTTAAAAAAAATACAGCCCCACCCCACAGCCACCGCGACTGGACAGGGCGCAGGCGACGCTGGAGCGGTGGCCATGGCGCCGGTGACGCAGCCGCAGGACGGAGGGCACGGCGGTACGCCGGAGGCCGACACCGGCGCACGACCTCCCCAGTCCAAGGAGGCGAATCCGGGGGCGACCAGGCCTACCACCGCACCCGAGGAGCGGGAGGCCCGGACATCCAGTCCAAGGAGGCGAAGCCGGGGGCGCGCTAGCTGTCGAGCCGCAGGGGAAGGCGCCGGCGGTGGACGGGCTGCGGTAGCCGGCGGCGGGCTGGCCGCGGGCGGAGCAGGAAAGGGGATCGAGAAGGCGTCGGTGAGGGGGACGGGGAGGTCGTCGGGCGGCGCTCGGGTGGTGCACGGGGCGGCGCTTGGGGAGGTCGTCTGGCGGCGGGTCGGAGGCTGATGAAGACGGGGACGAGGGAGACCCAGGCGAGGAAGAGGCCCTCCTTCCGGCGGCGGGTCAGTGGCAGAAGGAGGCGGCGACGCTGCTGTTGGTGGAGGAGGGGCCGACGCTGAGCACGAGGCGGAGCGCGGCGACGTCGTGGTCGAGCTGGAGCACGAGCAGGTGGAAGCGGCAGGGGAGGCTGGCGGAGCGGACGTGGTAGGCGGCGGCCAGCTTGCCGTTGGCGGCGGCCGCAGGGAGAGCGGAGCGGACGCGGTAGGTGCGCATGCGTGATGTGTTTGTGTGCGTGTGTGGTGGAGAGGACGAAAGACATAAGGCAGGTGGAGATAAGGCAGGGAGAGGTGGGGTGGGGTTTGACCAGATCTGGATCTGAAAATATCTATGGATTCTGTGGCGCACGTCCTCACATGCGCCACAGAAATATGCATTTCTGTGGCGCATCTGTCTACATGCGCCACAGAATTTCACATTTCTGTGGCGCATCTGGCACGTGCGCCACAGAAATGCGCTTTTCTGTGGCGCATGCAGTCAGATGCGCCACAGAAATGCAAATTTCTGTGGCGCATGTGTTTTGCATGCGCCACAGAATTTCAACTTTCTGTGGCGCACCAGTTCGGGTGCGCCACAGAATATTTTTTTGCGGCGCATGCTTATTTGGTGCGCCACAAAAAGCCTTTCTATAGAAAGGCAGTTTCCTACTAGTGAATGGTGATGGAGGTCTTGATCGTAGCTTCAAAACGAGCCAAATAACACCAAAAACGGAGTCTGAAATCAAAAGATATGACCAAAACAAAAATCTGAAATTTGCAGTTTCGGGTTGTGGTCCGGCGTAGGCCGGTTTGAGGCCGGCTTGGAGGCCGGTTGACCCACGTGAAGTTGACCCTCGAAAATCCGCGATTTTGGCGGAAAAACGTCCCGAAAAACCACAAATCGAAGGGAAAATCAATGGAATTTGGCCATGGGAACGCAAAGGAAGGTAGATGAACAAATTTAGCAATAGATCCACGGATCAAAACTTACCAAAACGCACAAGATTCACAGATCGATCCAAAAGCAATTTGGGGCTATTTTTGGTGGAAATTTTCGAATTTCTCAAAATCAAAGAAAAATTTGGTGTATTTGGGGGTGGAAACACAAATCAATCCGTGTCAACCCAAACTCTGATACCATATGATGCGGTTCGGGTCCCGATGTTCACGGATTGAGGGCGGACGAACGATGAACGTGATGAACACGAAGAACACGAGAGGGGAAAAGGCAAACACAAGGTAAATAGCAAAGCAACACGGACGAAATCAACCGGTAACAAGTCCCCAAGGGCAGCCCCCGATTCTCAATCTCCACGCAACCTTACTCTTAGGATTATTTCTCTCACCGGTCAATCCCACCGGTTCAATCTAGTCACTCAAGGAGAAAAGATTGACAAGTAATCGCAACTACAAGAAGAAGCCTTGGTATCCACTAGAGGGATCTTTTCCACAAGGGGAGGCCTGGATTCATCTCCATAAGGGGAGGCCTTGATTCATCTCCATAGGAGGCAACACCAACAAGGGGTGGAAAGGAGCAAAGCTCAACTCAAGTCTAATCTCAGTCTAACCCTCACAAGGAAGAGAAGGAGTGCTATTTATAGTCTGGGTACAAAACGGGGGTAAGACACGTTGACGGGTGGGGCCGACTTGCGCTGGAGGTGGTCCGGCCCTGGGGCCGGCCTAGGCCGGCGGGGAGGCCGGCTGGGAGGCCGGCTGCCTCTGGAGATGGTCCGGCCAAGGCCGGTTTGGGGGCCGGTTGGCTCGGGAGGTAATTCGGCTTGGGGCCGGCCTAGGCCGGCTGGGGTACTACCGCTGGGCCTGGCGGTACTACCGCTCGAGTTGACTTCAGAAGCAGATCGAAGGTCTGCCCAGCGGTACTACCGCTGGCTCCAGCGGTACTACCGCTGCGGCGGGAACCTGACGGGTTGAGGGCCCGTGTCCCCTCACTTATCCACCCCTATCCTACCTAGACTATAAATAGAACTCCCATCAAGATCTAGGGTTAGACTATGATTTGGGAACTAAAGTAGAGCCTTGCTCCTTCTTCTCAAAGTGTCTCTTTCCTCCTATGGAGATTGGTGTAGTAGGGGACTACTAGGGTGGGCTGATCTTCACGGATTGACGGAGGATGTGGACGAATGCACGCAAGAACACGAGGAACTCGAAGAACACCAAGAAGAACGCCCCGAACACAAGAACACACGCAAGATACAAGAACTGTTTCCCTCACCGGTCGGTCCAACCGGCCCAATAGAATCCACACGAATGTGGGAGATTGGCAAGTAGATACAAGAAGGGATCTTGGATGGTTGTTTCTCCAACGGTCAACCGAACCGCTCCAATAAAGTCACCCGAAGATGAAAGATTGGCAAGTAGTCAAACTACATGTAGAGGTCTTGAATCCACGAAGGGATCTTCTCCACAAGGGGAGGAACCATCCCCGCAAGGGGAGGAAGGAGACCGTCTTGAGGTGGGGAGCACAGCTCTACTCTAATCTCAAAACATAGACTATCCCTAGATCTAGCCAAGGGGTGCCTATTTATAGTCTAGGCCCCAAAGGGGACGAAATACATGGGTCAACACCCAGATCTGCACACAGGCACGCGCAGGGCCGGTAGTACCGGACTGATCTGGCCGGTAGTACCGGACGTGCGATTGTCCGGTAGTACCGGGTCGATTTCCAGTACTACCGCTTAGAGCGGCGGTGAGTCCAGTAGCTCCCGAGCTTCGGCGGTAGTACCGGGCTGATGGGTCCGGTAGTACCGGTGGGACTTCAGCGTCTCTTTCTTCTCCTCTTCCAAGCCACCGTCTTGTCGTGCCCCATTCCTCTTGCACCTTGGTTATCCTCTCGTGTATTCGTAGTCGTCGCACTCCTAGTATCAACAAGAGATAGAAGATGACATAGCATACCATCCAAAAGGGTGGGAATTGAGTTATCTAAGAGGAATGAGTTCACCTTTGAATTCCATGGTGACTTGTGGAGTGTTGGAGTGCTTGACATGGTGATGGGCGTGACTCGGGCTACATCATCTCCCCTCCCTTTAAAAAGAGTCGTCCTCGACTCTTGCTCTTCATCATCATGCAAAGGAGGTAGATGTGTTGTCGAAGAATTTGAATTCACCATGCCTACAAACATCAAAGACCAAGCAAACCATGTGTGTGCAAGAAAGAGGAGCATATCAACAATGACATGTCCATTCTTTGTCATAGCACCGTTAGCACAACACAATAATATGAAGATGTAGTGCAAATGCAAGGTCAAAGTGCAAGCAATCCAATGGAACATCTTCAAAATGTGAGAACACAAAAACTCCATAAAAATATGAGGATGCCATCTAGGTAGCTCATTTGGAAGCATATGATCATTATTGCACACAAGGCATTGGAAAGAACAAGTTGTCATCATCCTTGATGCAATAAGCGAAGAGTATGGCAAAAACACACAATGAAGAATGTCCGAAATATCATCATGGGTGCAAACAAAGCACATGAAAGAACAAGTTTTCAACATATTTGTTGCAACACCCAATTGGTATAAACCAATAAACTCATGACAAGACATGCACAAAATGTCATTATGGTTGCAAACAAGCCATTGGGAAGAACAATTGTTCATCATATTTGTGGCAACACATGAATCATCCATATGAAAGATCAAGTAAACATGCATGTCATATATTAGACCAAAAGCATCAACATGCTTGCAAACAAACCATAAGCAAGAGAAATTGTTCAACTTGTTTGATGCAAAACATGAGAAAGATTTGAGAGTTGGATTCGATCCACTACTCACATGTATGCTCTCAAGAGCTCGTATTGTCAACTCATGCTCAATTGAGGTTGACATTATCATGCGGTTACCGGCACACACAAGACACCAAATGAAGAAATTATGTGCACGGTATATAAACACATCATCCATCATGAAGTGTCTCTTCATTTGCTCATCACCAACCACACAAAAATCAATTGGAAAATATGACATATGTGGATGGTCACTATGCAAAGTGAAGGATGGAACAAGGTCCAAAAGAGAAAACGAAACGTCTCCAAAAAGTGAGAAAGCTATGGAGGCAATCTCATTATCAAGCATTTCAACATTAGGGCAAGAACCACATGTGAAAGAGAAATTGTTCAACATGTTGCATGCCACAATGGGAGAAAAATGGAAACATTCATAACAAGGCATGCTAATGGCAAAATCATCACAAATAGGTAATTCCACATGATCAACATTGGTTTCAAACAAAGTAACACATGGGAATAAGAACGAATCATATGTGACGTCAATAGAATCATCCATAGCATGTAAGCAATCATCGTTCATCATGTCCACGAGCGGGAACATGGTCACATGAACACCCATACCTTGATAGTCCCGCTCATGTGAAGTAGGTGTTGACGTAGTAGGGGCTTCCATGTAGCCGACTTGTCCATCTTGAAATAGACATGGGATGGCATCATCATCATCCTCCATGTACATCTTCTCCATTTGAGGCACCGTCAAGTCGGGGATAGGCATCTCATCATCCATGGAACCTAGCACACAATGAGAAAACACACTAGAGGTAGAGGTTAAGTTGTTAGAAATCAAAATGGCCTCACAAGACCTATCAACTACATCTCTCAACTCAAGTGGTGTATCACTCATTCCTCAAAGTGAAAGCACTCAAACTCATATATGGTGGAGGCACTCAACTCACTCTCACTCTCCTCAAGTGGGCTAAGTGGCTCCCATTCTCACATGGGATTGGTACCATCTCATAACTCAAGCTCATCGGGATAGGCTCGGTTTCCCATGCTCAACCTCCTCAACCAACTCGCCTCCAAAGGTCAATGGCATAGTGTAGGCATCATCACTCGACTCCTTTGCCGAAGGGAAAATCCCATGCTCGGCATCATCATCACTTGACCCATGGTCATAGGTGATAGCATTCTCCTTGCTCGCCTCCTTGGTCGAAGGGAAAATCCCATGCTCGACCGTCTTCTCACCATCTTGGTCACCTTCTTGTTCACCAACTTTGCACTCTCACATCATGTGACCTCTTCCATTGCATAGTGGGCACAAGAGATTGGGACATTCTTATGGATCATGGTCTTGGCCTTGGCAATTATCACATAGAAGGTCTTCATTTTCCCACATGGGGGCCAATGTGGTGGTGGCACTTGGTGTAGAAGTCATATTAAGAGAAGTGCTTGAGAAAGGCGCCGTCTTGGTTGTGGCCTCATGTTTGTGACCATGTTTCTTGCAGTGTCGACGTGACCTTGACCGTTGCTCGAAGAACTTGTCGAAATCAACCATGATCTCATCAAACATGGAACTTGTAGCTCTTGTTGGCGCACTTGAAGTGATAGCACTAGGGGACCCCATAGGATGCGCCTTTGTCACCGTCTTCTTCTCATGTCGACGTTGACGCTCTTGAGTGGAGGGGTGTCGCCGAAAGTCGTTCGGATGCGTCTCCTCATGTTGGCGTCGGCGTGCTTGTTGCTTTGGTGACCTTGTCTTGGAGCTCCCACTCGAACTTGGTGATATGTTCCGAAGCTTGGCGAGTGTGGTGAGGTCAGCTTGGAGCTTGGACAAGTTGAGGTCCACCGTGGCATCTTTCTTGTGGCGCCGTGATGAGCTAGATGGACCTTAGCTTGTCTTGGCCTTGTCGATGCACTTCTTTGGGCGCCGGCTTGTTGTTGAAGTAGAATGTCGAGGCTTGGCGCTCTTGGCGTTGTCCTTCTCATGGCGTCTTGAAGTTGATGGAGATTTGGGACACTTGGCACATTTTGCAATGTCCGTCTCATGGCGCCTTCTTGAAGTAGGTGGAGCTCCAAAGGATGAGTGCATGGTGGTCTTGTAGGAGCACCGTGGAGCTCCAAAGGATGAGTGCATGGTGGGCTCGTAGGAGCACCGTCTTGAGCTTGAACCATAGAAGGTTGTGCCATGATGTTTGGTGGTGCCGCTCTTGACCATGGTAGAACCAAAGTTCTCATCGGAGTACTTGGAGTAGTAGTCGTAGTAGTTCTCCATGTCGGTGAAGCTTAAGCAATCGGAGTCATAGCGGAAGTCTTGGTGATGATCCATCATATCATGGGGGTCATTGTCGGTGTAGTCGTAGTAGTCCCCCATGTCCTCAAAGTTTGAGGCATCATAGTTGTTGTGGCTCATCATGTACTCAACAACATCTTGGTGATGTAGTGCAACCTAGGCACACACCACAAAGTGGACCAATGACAAAAGCAAGGGTCAAGGCACTTCATGATAAGGTGAACTCGCTCCTATCCATGTGTGATCTCGATACTCCTTTGAATGTCTTGCTACTTCATTCCGATACCTTGTGTATACTCAGGTATGACCCTCATGAAGATCTCCAAGAAAGTGTAGAAGTTGGACAAGAATCGAGTCAAGAAGGCGAAGGAGAAGGAGAGAAGAATGCGAACAAGTCCCAGGCGGCGGTACTACCGCCGGTGGCAGCGGTACTACCGCCCCAGGTCCAGCCGAGCCAGACATGCCTCCGCCCGGAGTAAGCTAAGAAGGAAGAGACTGGGCGGTACTACCGCCCCACCTGGCGGTACTACCGCTCCAGCGGTACTACCGCCGAAGCTACCGCCGAAAACGGCCCTCTGTTCGATCTACCGGTAGTGCCAGCGGCACCGTAGCGGTACTACCGCCGGCCAGCGGTACTACCGCTGGGTCTGGCGGTACTACCGCTTGAGTTGACTTCAGAAGCTGTTCGAGGCCTGCCCGGTGGTGCTACCCTGGCTCCAGCGGTACTACCGCTGCGGCGGGAACCTGACGGGTTGAGGGCCCGTGTCCCCTCACTTATCCACCCCTATCCTACCCAGACTATAAATAGAACCTCCCCATCTAGATCTAGGGTTAGACTAAGATTTGAGAACTAAAGTAGAGCCTTGCTCCTTCTTCTCAAAGTGTCTCTTTCCTCCTATGGAGATGAATCAAGGCCTCCACATGTGGAGATGAACCAAGGCCTCCTCTTGAGGAGAAGATCCCTGCGTGGATACCAAGGCTCCGCTTGTAGTTGCGATTACTTGCTAATCTTCCCTCTGTGAGTGGCTAAATTGGATTGGTTGGATTGACCAATTGGACAAACAATCCTAAGAGTAAGGTGTGCTTGGGAGAGGAGATTGGGGCTGCCCACGGGGATTTGTTACCAATCGAGTCTTGCCAGGTTGCTACTTGCTATTTACCCTTGTGTGTTGATTTTCCTCCTCTTTTGTGCTTCGTTCATCGCGTGTTCTTCGTGTTCATCTTTCCCTCCGCACAAATCCGTGAAAATCGGGACAAACCCACATCATATGGTATCAGAGCTCTAGGTTGACACGGATTTGATTTGTGTTTCCACCAAAATCCACCAAATTTTTCTTCGTTTTTGAGAAATTCGAAAATTTCCACCAAAAATAGCCTTGCCTTGATTCGAGCCGATCTGTCGATTCGTTGTGTTTTTGGTAGTTTTTGTCCATGGATCTGTTGCTTTAGGACCCCCTCCACCCTTGTTTGCGTTCCCTAGACTCAATTTTGCCGATTTCCCACGAATTCGAGGAAGTTTTAGAGCCCAATTCCGCCCAATTTCGAGTCAAAATCGCGCAGATCCCGCGCAGCGGTACCAGCAGCGGTACCGGGCGGTACTACCGCCAGGGGCAGCGGTACTCCTGCCAGGGCTGATTTTTCAGAAATATTTTCTTTTCCTCGGTTTGTTTTTGGCATTTCCTCTTTGGTTTGAGTCCTTTCTTGGTGTGCTTTACGTCTACAACATCGACAAGCTTCTGCAGCAACGCATCATCAACGCCAAGCGACGACGCCACCAAGGACTCGACTTTCCCCCACCATCATAATCTGTTGTGAGCCCTTCTTCCTTTCGTGTACCATGACCTATCGGACTAGCTCGGTGATATTGCGAGGCATTGCACATGTTGAGTGTTTGTTTCAAGTATTGGCAAGTGTGTATCGTTAGGGATCTTGGCACTAGCAAAAGAGAAGGAATCATCGTCAAAAAGCAAAAATCAAAAAAAAAGAGAAGAGAAAAGAAAAGAATCAAGTGGTGCCAAGTATCATCTCTTGTAGGTTGCGACAAAGCTTGAATCGCCAAAGTGAGTGAGTGTGTAACTCTTGTGCAAATCCGTTGCCCACCAAAAGCAATTGAGCTAGTGTCCATCTTGTGTTGGGTGACATTTGAGCACGTAGTCTTCGTTAGGTTGTCTATCTTCGAGTGCTCGGCCTTTGGTCGCCCAACCCCATTATTCGCTTTTGTGTGTGTTTCTTCATCATTTGTGGTTGGAGTTTCTTTGGTAATTTGATCATTGTGGATTTTCTCTACCTTTGACAATATACTTGTCGTCGGGTTTGCTTGTTTCGTTTGCCACTTCATACCTTCCTATCCTCATAAGTGTGTGTGTTGGGTGTGAGAACCGGATTCTCTCCTCTCAAGCTACATTATTCTTGGGATATAGTTTGTCTTGGTTTTTCCGTACCACATATCTCACTTGATCTTGAGAAAATGTTTAGGGGAAGTACAAACGGAAGCTCAAGCTCGGATGAGGAAATTATGGTGGAGTTCGCGGTGATCATGGCTATGTCACACAATCGGAGCTTGTTGGCATGCGACACTTTCTTCGTGATAACCTAGGACGCTTCGAGCGCCGTCTTCAAAATCAAGATAACACCTTCAACGACCGCATGCAAGCTCAAGAAGCAAATATGGAGCGGTTGACCGAAGCTATCAATAACCTTGCGTGACAACGAGCTTCTTCACACTCAAGTCGTACAAGAATCACCTCAAGGTCGACACAAGCATGTCATGGACGTCATGAACCTCGACAAGAACGTCAAGATGATCCAAGGCGCGACGCCCATGAACGACCTCCTCCTCACGTTGAACAACCACATGATCTTCACGCGAACAATGCCAATGTGCATCAAGAGCAACCTCACCAAAATGTTGAACGTCGTGAACGCATACCATCACCACCACCGCAACAACGTGATCGTCATGACCCATTGGCAAATGACAATGGCGTTCCGGGTGCGAATGACTTTGGTGACAAGGACGTCACCCTCGTCATCCTCCAAGGCCACGTCATCAAAATCATGACAATGCGAACAATGTCGAGCAACCCGTTCCTCAACAAGAGCAACCTCCTCAACATGATCCTCGTCCTCGTCAGGAACTTCCACATGATCGTCCACAACACCACCGCTCCGAGTCAAGTGATAGCGAGTCAAGCCAACACAATGGTGATGGACTCAATCGAAGGAGACGTGGACATTAATTCCCACGTGGTGGCCATCGTGACGACTATGATGACTTGACCAACGTCCGTTTTGACATACCCAAGTTCTACGGCACAAGTGATCCGGAATCTTACTTCTCATGGGTACTCAAGGTTGACAAGATCTTCCGTGTGCAACGCTTCTCCGACAACAAGAAGGTTGCCTTAGCCTCGATGGAGTTTGAAGAGTATGCCCTCTTGTGGTGGGAACAACTACATGATGCTCGTGTCGCTAACCACCAACAACCAATTGACACTTGGGTTGAAATGAAAGAAACAATGCACAAGCGCTTCGTGCCAAGCCATTACACTAGAGACTTATACAAGAAGTTGCAAGAGTTGAAACAAGGTTTGAAGTCGGTTGACGAGTACTACAAGGAGATGGAAATCTCCATGATGAGAGCCAATGTCAACGAGTACGAAGAGCAATCGATGGCTCGTTTCATGAATGGCCTCAACTATCCAATCAAGAAGATCGTGGAGTTCCAACCATATGCCTCTTTGGTTGAGCTAGTGCATCAAGCTTCCAAGGCCGAGCGCCACGTTGATATGGGGTGGCCCGATCTTCTCAGTAAGCAGTGGTGGTGATGATGATGATGGATAGATAACTTGTATGTCGCCGATGAACTCTCCTCGCTTGATCCCTGATGCCAATGCAGCAGCTCTCAACCCTTTGGATATTCACAACGTCACACACTTGCGCACGTAGCCGCCAACCACGAAACGATATAATTGCAATTCACTAATTCCCAATGGAACAGCGGATCACACTTAACTTGCAGTAAATAATCTCCAGATCGAAACGAATTGGAGACGATGATTCAAGATGAATGCTTACAGCAGTCTCATGAACTAGGGTTTTGTTTAAACGTGGTCTAACCCATCTATGGCGGCTGGACTAGTATATAAAGGGGTGGGGCGTACTGTAGCGTCGTACTGTAGCTACAGTACCGACGTGGTGCAACCCACCTGACTTGGACTCAAATTGGTTCGACCCAAACTAGATACAAACTGACCCAAAGTGTTGGGTTCAGCCTTAAGGCACGCAGGCCTGATGTGGCGCCTGCCCATGTGTGGCGTGGTGGCCTCCCTGGCCCTTGGACGCTGCCTCCCTCGCGTCCTCTTCAGCTTGTGTACTCCACGCCTTGATCCTCTTGCTCCAAATGCTCCTCGCTCCCTCGTGATTTGCCTTCTTCTTCAACGAACCTGAGTATGCACACAAACAAAGACTTAGGCAGTAAACAATTCTCATTAACGAAATATTCAGATTCTATTTAGAGTGAATTCACCTGTTGTTCTAGCAGCTTTGCACGAGCTCTTGTAATAGGTCCAATTCTGATTTCATCATTGGACTTCTTCTTTGCAGCAACTGGTAGCTCTCCATTATCAATTGGGGTAGGTGTAATAGTAGGGATGTCCTCATCACACGTGCTTGAAGAGCTCAAATACCACAAGACAAAGGCATTCTACGCCAACAAGCCTTCTTCATCGACTCCTACACCTTCACAAGCTCTTCCTCAAGCGAACACTCGAGGTCCTCCAAGAGTCTCTACTTCGACACCTCAAGCGCCTCAACCTTTCAAGAAAGTACCTCCCCTACAAGGCGCCTCAAGGATCTTCGTCCGGCACAAGACTTTTGCAATGCTACAAGTGCGGCGGACAAGGGCACAAATCTTTTGAGTGCACCAACAAGAAGGTCATGATCATCAATGACATGGGAGAGTATGAATCTATGAGTGAAGATGAGTACAATGCTTTGAACAAGGTCGCCACAATGCAAAGTGCTCAAGAAGAAGAAAGTGAGATCTATTGTGATGGCGACAACAATCCTTCCTTGGTTGTGGCAAGAGCTCTAACCACCAATGTTCAAGTGGAAGAAGACCAAAGATGCAACTTGTTTCACACTAGAGCGGGAATCAATGGAAAGTCCGTCAAGGTCATCATAGATGGTGGAAGTTGCCACAACCTAGCGAGCAAAGAACTTTGTGATAAGCTCAACTTGAAGTTCAAGAAGCACCCACATCCTTACCATGTGCAATGGTTGAGTGATACCGGAGCCGTCAAGATTCAACACATGGTGCAAGTGTCCTTCAAGATTGGAGCCTATGAAGATACGGTTGATTGTGATGTTGTGCCTATGAACGTTTGTCACTTACTCCTTGGGCGTCCATGGCAATTTGACAAGGGTGCTATGCATGATGGAAGGACAAACTACTATAGCTTCAAGAACAACGACAAGACCTTCGTCCTTCGCCCATGACACCAAGTCAAGTCATCGCCGACAACGCCAAGACTATTGCAAGGGCACAACAAGATCGTTCGTCAAGTGAGATGAGTGGTGAGCGAGAGACCCACCATAAAGTGAGTGAGAGCCACAAGCCAAATGAGTGTGACACTTCAAAGAGAGTTCCCACAAAACTTACACTATTTGCCACCAAAAGAGTGATAAGGGAGTTGAGAGAGAACCCATCCACCCTCCACTATGTGCTCATATGCAAGGGTGAAGTTTCTATGACTAACACTTTCACAAACCTTCCTCCTTCTTTGTTGTCTCTTTTGAAGGACTTTGAAGATGTTTTCCCTCAAGATGTGCCACCGGGACTACCTCCTCTACGTGGAATCGAGCACCGCATCGACCTTGTTCCCGGCGCACCGCTACCAAACCGCGCTCCTTACCGCACCAACCCCGAAGAGACAAAGGAGATCGACGGCAAATACAAGAACTTCTTGCCATGGGACATATCCGCGAGAGCTTGAGTCCGTGCGCCGTGCCCGTCATCTTGGTACCCAAGCACGACAACACTCTTCGCCTTTGCATGGATTGTCGCCCCATCAACGCCATCACCGTTCGGTATCGCCATCCTATCCCTCGCCTTGATGATATGCTCGATGAGCTTTGTGGTTCCGCTATATTCTCCAAAATTGATCTTAAAAGTGGATATCACCAAATACGCATGTGTGAAGGTGATGAATGGAAGACCGCATTTAAAACTAAGCTTGGTCTTTATGAGTGGCTCGTCATGCCATTTGGTCTTTCCAATGCACCTTCTACTTTTATGCGTCTCATGAATCATGTTTTGCGTCCTTTCATTGGAAATTTGTTGTGGTATACTTTGACGACATCCTTATTTATAGCAAATCTTTGGAAGAGCACACTTCTCATGTTGCTCAAGTTTTGTTGGTTCTTCGCAATGAAAAGCTTTATGCAAATCTTTCTAAGTGCACTTTTGCCACCAACAAACTTGTTTTCTTGGGTTTTGTTGTTTCTTCGGATGGAGTCGAAGTCGATGAAGCAAAGATACAAGCAATTCGGACTTGGCCTTTTCCGACATCACTTGAGGAGTTGAGACGTTTTCTTGGTTTTGCCGGATTTTACCGCCGTTTCATCAAGGATTTTTCCACAATTGCTTGCCCCCTCCATGAACTTACAAAGAAGAATGTACCTTTCATTTGGGGCAATGCACATGATTTTGCTTTCAATGAGCTCAAACGGTTATTAACCGAAGCACCACTCCTTGCCCTTCCGGATTTCTCTAAGACATTTGAGATTGAATGCGATGCAAGTGGATTGGGCATTGGAGGAGTGCTTATGCAAAATGGTAGACCCATCGCATACCATAGTGAGAAACTAGATGGAGCTCGCTTGAATTACCCCATTTATGACAAAGAGTTATTTGCTTTGGTTCGTGTTTTGGATGTGTGGCAACATTACCTTCGTCCTAAGGAATTTGTCATTCATTCCGACCATGAATCCTTGAAATATTTGAAAAGTCAAACAAATTTGAACAAAAGACATGCTAAGTGGGTTGAGTTCATTGAGTCTTTCACCTTTGTAATCAAATACAAGAAAGGTAAAGACAATGTGGTCGCGGATGCTCTATCCCGCAAGGCCAACCTACTTACACGTCTTGACATTAGTGTCTTGGGTTTGGATGAGATTAAAGAGTTGTATGCTACCGATGCTTTCTTTGGAGACATTTTCGCTCAATGTTCGGAGCACAAAGGAATTGGTGATTTCTATTTGCACAAAGGTTTCTTGTTTAAGGCTAACAAACTATGTATACCCGAGTCTTCGCTTCGTTTGGTCCTTTTGAAGGAATCTCATGGAGGACCACTCATGGGTCATTTTGGCCGCGACAAGACCTACGCCATGCTCTCCACCAACTACTATTGGCCACGAATGAAGCGTGACGTGGAATGCCTAGTTCGACGATGTTCTACATGTCTCAAAGCTAAGTCTACTCTAAACTCTCATGGCTTATATACACCTTTGCCTATTCCACATCACCCATGGTCCGATATAGCTATGGATTTTGTCTTAGGACTCCCACGCACTAAAACAAACAAGGATTCCATCTTTGTCGTCATTGATCGCTTCTCTAAAATGGCACACTTTATACCTTGCAACAAGAGCGACGATGCTTCACACATTGCTACTTTGTTTTTCAGGGAAATCGTCCGTCTTCATGGCGTGCCAAAGACCATTGTGTCGGATCGTGACTACTAGTATGTTCATTACACCATTAGCACAACACAAATATGTGAAAGTCAACGCATATGCAAGGTCAATGTGCAAGCAATTTCTCGAAACATCCTCAAAATGTGGGAACACAAAAACTCCATGAAAATGTGAGAAGGCAATGATAGCTATCTCTTTTCGAACCATATGATCATTATTGCACACAAGGCATTGGAAAGAGCAATTTATCATCATCCTTGATGCAATAATCGAAGAGTTTGGCAAAAACACACAATGAAGAATGTCCAAAATATCATCATGGTGGCAAACAAAGCACATGAAAGACATGCACAAAATGTCATTATGGTTGCAAACAAGCCATTGGAAAGAACAATTGTTCATCATATTTGTGGCAACACATAAATCATTCACATAAAAGATGGGCAAATTTGTCTTGCCATAGGGGAAATCATTATCACAAACATGTTTGCAAACAAACCAAAAGCAAGAGAAATTGTTCAACTTGTTTGATGCAAAACATGAGAAAGATTTGAGAGTTGGATTTGATCCACTACTCACATGTATGCTCTCAAGAGCTCGTATTGTCAACTCATGCTCAATTGAGGTTGACATTATCATGCATTTACCGGCACACACAAGAGAACATATGAAGAAGTGATGTGCACGGTATATGAACACATCATCCATCATGAAGTGTCTCTTCATTTGCACATCACCAACCACACCAAAATCAATTGAAAAATATGACATATGTGGATGGTCACTATGCAAAGTGAAGGATGGAACAAGGTCCATAATAGAAAATGAATCATCTCCAAAATGTGAGAAAGCTATGGGTGCAATCTCATTATCAAGAATTTCAACATTATTGCAAGCAACACATGTGAAAGAGAAATTGTTCAACATGTTGCAAGCAACAACGGGAGAAAAGTAGAAAAAATCATAACAAGGCATGCTAATGGCAAAATCATCACAAATAGGTAATTCCACTTGATCAACATTGGTTTCAAACAAAGTATCACAAGGGAATAAGAACGAATCATATGTGACCTCAAAAGAATCATCCATAGCATGCAAGCAATCATAGTTCATCATGTCCACTAGCGGGATCATGGTCACATCAACACCCATACCTTGGTAGTCCCACTCATGTGAAGTAGGTGTTGAAGTAGTAGGGGCTTCCATGTAGCCGACTTGTCCATCTTGAAGTAGACATGGGGTGGCATCATCATCATCCTCCATGTACATCTTCTCCATTTGAGGCATCGTCAAGTCGAGGAGTGGCGTCTCATCATCCATGGAACCTAGCACACAATGAGAAAACACACTAGAGGTGGAGGTTAAGTTGTTAGAAATCGAAATGGCCTCACAAGACCTATCAACTACCTCTCTCAACTCAAGTGGTGTATCACTCATTCACTCAAAGTGAAAGCACTCAAACTCACATATGGTGGAGGCACTCAACTCACTCTCACTCTCACTCAAGTGGGCTAAGTGGCTCTCATTCTCACATGGGATTGGTACCATCTCATAACTCAAATACGTGAGGGTAGGCTCAATGTTCTCATCTCCATACGCCTCCAAGGTTGAAGGGAAACTCCCATGCTCAACCTCCTCAACCATCACGCCTCCAAAGGTCAATGCCATATTGTAGGCATCATCACTCGACTCCTTTGCGGAAGGGAAAATCCCATGCTCCGCTTCATCACTTGACTCCATTGCCGAAGGAACATCCCATGCTCGGCATCATCATCACTTGACCCATTGTCAAAGGTGATAGCATTCTCCATGCTCGCCTCCTTGGTCGAAGGGAAAATCCCATGCTCGACCATCTTCTCACCATCTTGGTCTCCATCTTGTTCACCAACTTTGCACTCCCACATCATGTGACCTCTTCTATTGCATAGTGGGCACAAAAGATTGGGACATTCTCGTGGATCATGGTCTTGGCCTTGGCAATTGTCACATAGAAGGTCTTCATTTTCCCATATGGGGCCAATGTGGTGGTGGCACGTGGTGTAGAAGTCATATCAAGAGAAGTGCTTGAGAAAGGCGCCAATGGTGTTGCGTCCTCACGTTTGTGATGAGGGCATCGTCGTCATCAAGTTGCTCGTTGGATTCATCAATTCTAGCGTGAGGTTCGTCGTTCGTCGTCGAGTTGCTCGCAAGAGTTGATTTCCCCATCTTCAGGTTACGTGCTCTACGTGATTGGGAGATTTGTATCAGATCCATTGGGTCAGGAGGTGCATCGTGAAAGATCGGGCAAACTTTCGTATTATCTTGGTATCAGAGCGCCAGGTTGATCACCGCGAGGGAGTTCGTCCAGTTTAAATTTGATCGGCAGGTCCATACAAGATTGGCAGATTTATTTTTGCTGGAATTGTTTGGAGGAAGGGCGACAAGTTGGCAAGGATTTGCATCTTGGCGCGCATTGAGGAAGCCAGTCAACGAGTTGGCAGCGTTGCATCTCGGCGAGCTGGAGTTTATGGCGTGTTCTTCTCTGCGACGAGTTCGTTGATTCAGCCAGATCCGTTCATGAGATCGTGAGTAGATCGGATCAGATTGTATACATGGAAAGTTTCCAACAAGATCGGATCGATCGGCTGATACAGGTTTGCGTACGAAGAGAAAAAAAAGGTTTGCTTCCGCGTGGGAACCGGAAAGGAAAGAGCAGATTTTGATTGGTGGATTTTTCCGTGCAAAGAGAATACAAAAAGGAAAGTTGGATCGTATCTTTTGGCTGGTCAAAACGTTGGAGCCATGAAGGTCGTGTCCTAGTTGGATTGCACTTGCACGGACAGAAAAAAAATCCCGTGGTGTGCAATAAAGAAAGGACTACCGATTGGTTTTGGTGCTGTACGTGACTACTCAGATCGGTACAATACTTTTACGGGAAGGAAGCGGAAAATAAATTAAAATAAAGAGTCACAAGTTTGGAAGTTGCATCCGCAGCGTTTTAGCTTATTTGGATCTGAGGTGTACAGGAGTTTGTCCTGCTGCGTTTCGGGTGATTTGCATGGTTCGTTTGCACGTTGTAGTACGACGAATTTTGTGGTTCAATCAGGTTGGTGGTGCCAAACATGGAGGGCGCTAAGAACAAGTCTAGCTAGCTAAGAGGGAGGATGTGGTGTGGCAGGCCGGCGAAGACTTGAGGATGAAGAAGGATCGTGGCGATGCGAAGATTTGACGTCACAAGCGCTGGAGAAGACCTTCCGGCGTTGAGGACAACGCCTTTCCAAGAAGGGGAGGATGATGAGGGCATCGTCGGCATCGTGTTGGTTGGTTGACACGCTAGGATATATTTAAATGATATGTAAAAGTCTAAGGTAGTGTTAGCTAGGCCTGCGTGCCATATTAGGCCGAACCCTCCATGGGTCGGTTTGTATCGGTTTGAGTCCAACTAGGTTTAGAAGTTCGAGTCGGTTAGGGTTTAGTTCGGCGCCCCTACCCCTTTGTCCTATATAAACAAAGGGGGTGTCACAATATTAGGGGAGTTGAAAATTATGTAGAACTAAAAGTTCAAGGTTGCCTTCGTCCTAAGGTACCGGCGTGTATGACGGCGTCTCGGACGTTCGTCTAGTTATCCAATAAATTGAGGCACGAAGGGTCTTGAGTCTGTCAAGAATTATAGTGCGTTTGCGAGAAGGTTCTTGAATCTGTCAAGGGTTGTCGAGCTTGGCGTCAGGCGTGGTGTTCATCACCTTGTTGCTCGCCGTGGGATTCGTTCTCTCGTTCTTCAGGTTGCGCGGATTGCTCCCGTGATTGGAAGGATAGTTATCTGGTGGTTCTTGCGGTGAAAGATCGGGCAACACAATCTACATCAGTTTGTGACCGTGTTTCTTCCGGCGTCGACGTATTAATTTCTCGAAGAAGTTGTCGATGTCGGCCATGATCTCATCAAAGATAGGACTTGTAGCTCTCGTTGGCGCACTTGAAGTGGTAGCACTAGGGGACACCATAGGATGCGCCTTTGTCGCCATCTTCTTGTCATGTCGACGTTGACGCTCTTGTGCGGAGGGGTGTCATCAAAAGTCATTCGGATGCTTCTCCTCATGTTGGCGACGGCGTGCTTGTTGCCTTGGCGACCTTTCCTTGGAGCTTCCACTAAAGCTTGGTGACATGATGTGGTCCACCTTGGCATCTTCCTTGTGGCGCCTTGATGAGCTAGATAAAGGACGTAGGCTCTTGGCATACTTTCCATGGCGTCCTTGACAATTTGGAGCTTGGCCTTGTCGATGCACTTCTTGGGGTGCCGCCTTGTTGTCGATGTAGAGTGGCGAGGCTTGGCGCTCTTGGCGTTGTCCTTCTCATGGCACCTTCTTGAAGTTGATGGCGAATGGCGAAGCTTGGCACTCTTGGAAGTAGATGGAGCTCCATAAGATGAATGCATGGTGGTCTTCTTGTCGGAGCACCGTCTTAAGCTTGAACCATAGAAGTAGGTTGTGCCATGACGCTTGGTGGTGCCGCTCTTGAACATGGTGGTGATGGGGTTCTTCTCCTCTTGCATGTGGTCGAAGTCGCCGCACATGCTACAAGAGTAGTAGCCGTAGACGTTCTCCACCATGTCATCGGAGTGGTAGTCGTGGGAGTGGCGCTCCACCATGTCGTTGGAGCTTGTGTAGTCGGAGTCGTGGTAGATTCGTATGTACTTGGAGTCGATACAACTTTATGAAGGTTGCTCCAAGTCTTGGTACCGCTCCTTGTCGTGGTCGGAGTAGTTGTAGCGGAAGTCTTGGTGATGATCCATCATGTCATGGGGGTCATTTTCGGTGTAGTCGTAGTAGTCCCCCATGTCCTCAAAGTCTGAGGCATCATAGTCCATGTGACTCATCATGTAGTCCTCCTCATAGGCTCCATAGTTGCATTCGCTCTCCCTAGACATGTCAACTCACAAGACAAGTGTATATATGTGGAGTGGAAAGGAACTAGAACACAACCTCTCACCTTGTAGATAGTATTGGACGTCGTGACAACCAAGGGAAACGATCACAAAGTAAAATGCTTGTGTTCAAGTATCCAAAGCAAACTCAAAACACACACGGCTTAAAAGTTGGTAGGAAGGTATGGTAGGTGGAAAGCAAAGTGAACCAACCGGAAACCAAGATATTGTCAAAGCAAGTAGAGAACCACGATGATCACAAAGCAAATACAAGTCAATCTCAAAAGATAGGAATGTAGTTCAAGGAAACACACGCGCGGAGAGATAAATGGGACTTATGCAACCAATAAGTGAGCTAAAGAACCATAGGATCCTAGCGAAGACTATACGCTCGTGTTGCACAAGTACAAGGAGAGCTACTAGCTCGATTACAATTTATTTGGTGGGCTACAAGATTTGCACAAAATGTACCACCTACAAGATGTTCATCGAGCTTGCGCGCTTCCTATAAGAGATATGGCAAGTGGTGTTTCTTCTTTCTTTCTTTTGTTTTGGCACTTTTTGCTTCTTTCTCTTTTGAGTCTTTTCTCTTTTGACTCTTTTCTATTTTACACACCCACTTCTTTTTGATGCCAACACAAGATGTATGATATATGAACTAGCGCACAACTTATGCTCGAAACTACACGGTGCAAATGTGCAAAGCCCAAGCAATCATCAAGAGCTAGCCTCAATAGGACATGGTAATCGCAAAGATATAGTGTGGCTATCAACGGAATGGCAAGGGGTAAAGGTTGGCGATGTTATACCTTTCGTCGATGTTCTTCACCCTTTGTTGTAGAAGTGTCGTGCTTGCCCACAAATTTTGGTGGTGGTGGATGATGGATCTTCCGCAATGGTGACGAAGGCCTTGATCGTAGCTTCGAAACGAGCCGAAGAACACCAAAACCGGAGTCCGAATCAAAAGATATGGCCAAAACAATTTTCTGAAATTTCAGTTTTTCTGACGGTACCGCTGGGAGGGGCGGTAGTACCGCTGGGAGCAACAGAAAGCAATTTTTGGCGGTACCGCTGGCGGTAGTGCTGGTAGGGGCAGTAGTACCGCTAGGGGGGCGGTAGTACCGCTACGGGACGCAGATTTTTGCCCGAGAACGCGATTTTTCGCGATTATGGCGGAAAAACGACCCGAAAATGGCCAAATCGGAGGGGAAAAAGATGGAATTAGGCTATGGGAACGCAAGGGAAGCAAGACCAACTAGTATAGCAATAGATCCACGGATCAAAACTTGCAAAAACGCACAAGATTCACAGATCGATCCAAAAGCAATTTGGGGCTATTTTTGGTGGAAATTTTCGAATTTCTCAAAATCAAAGAAAAATTTGGGGGATTTGGGGTGGAAAGACATGTCAAATCCGTGGCAACCACGCTCTGATACCATATGATGAGGATAAGGTACCTCTAGGGTGGCCCGATCTTCACGGATTGACGGAGGATGTGGACGAACGCACGCAAGAACATGAAGAACAGGAGGAAGAACACCAAGAACACAAGAACACACACAAGATACAAGAACCGTTTCCCTTACCGGTTGGTCCAACTGGCCCAATAGAATCCACACGAAGGTGGGAGATCGGCAAGTAGATACAAGAAGGGATCTTAGATGGTTGTTTCTCCAACGGTCAACCGAACCGATCCAATAAAGTCACCCGAGGATGAAAGATTGGCAAGTAGTCAAACTACAAGTAGAGGTCTTGAAGCCACGAAGAGATCTTCTCCACTAGGGGAGGAACCATCCCCACAAGGGGAGGAAGGAGACCTTTGAGAAGAAGGAGTCTAGCTCTACTCTAATCTCAAAACATAGTCTATCCAGATCTGGAGGGGGTAGGTGACTATTTATTGTGTTGACCCAAAAGGGGGGTAGGTGGGAGAGGATAAGGGCCTCCATCCCGTGCTGGTCTGGCTCCACAGCGGTAGTACCGCTACGCCTGGCGGTAGTACCGCTGGGGGCCTCCTGAAGCGCCTGGCGGTAGTACCGCTGGGCAGCGGTAGTACCGCTGCGGTGCCGCTGGAGATGCCGCCGGGTCCTCCAGAGGGCTGTCTTGGGCGGTAGCGCTGGCGGTAGTACCGCTGGCCAGAGCCTGGCGGTAGTACCGCTGCCTCTGGCGGTAGTACCGCCGCCTGGGACTTCAACAACTCCTCTTCTTCTCCTTGGCTCCTCTTCCTTCTCCGTTTCCAAGCCACCGTCTTGTCGGACTCCATTCCTCTTGCGACTTGGCCATCATCCCGTGGACACGTAACCATGGTGACACACCTAGAAGTGTAAAGGGAACAATGGTCAAGTAGTATACCATTCAAAAGGGTCGGAAGTGAGTTCTCGAAGAGGAATGAGTTCACCTTTGATGTCCATGGTGACTTGTAGAGTGTTGGAGTGCTTGACATGGTGATGGTCCTAGGTTGGGCTACATCACTTACCATGTGCAATGGTTGAGTGATACCGGAGCCATCAAGATTCAACACATGGTGCAAGTGTCCTTCAAGATTGGAGCCTATGAAGATACGGTTGATTGTGATGTTGTGCCTATGACCGTTTGTCACTTACTTCTTGGACGTCCATGGCAATTTGACAAGGGTGCTATGCATGATGGACAAACAAACTATTATAGCTTCAAGAACAACGACAAGACCTACGTCCTTCGTCCCATGACACCAAGTCAAGTCATCACCGACAACGCCAAGACTATTGCAAGGGCACAACAAGATCGTTCGTCTAGTGAGATGAGTGGTGAGCGAGAGACCCACCATAAAGTGAGTGAGAGCCACAAGCCAAATGAGCGTGACACTCAAAGAGAGTTCCCACAAAACTTACACTATTTGCCACAAAGAGAGAGATGAGGGAGTTGAGAGAAAACCCATCCACCCTCCACTATGTGCTCATATGCAAGGGTGAAGTTTCTATGACTAACAACTTCACAAACCTTTTCCTCCTTCTTTGTTGTCTCTTTTGAAGGACTTTGAAGATGTCTTCCCTCAAGACGTGCCACCGGGACTACCTCCTCTACGCGGAATCGAGCACCGCATCGACCTTGTTCCCGGCGCACCGCTTCCAAACCGCGCTCCATACCGCACCAAACCCGAGGAGACAAAGGAGATCGAGCGGCAAATACAAGAACTTCTTGCCATGGGACATATCCGCGAAAGCTTGAGTCCGTGCGCCGTGCCCGTCATCTTGGTACCCAAGCACGACAACACTCTTCCCCTTTGCATGGATTGTCGCCCCATCAACGCCATAACCGTTCGGTATCGCCATCCTATCCCTCGACTTGATGATATGCTTGACGAGCTTTGTGGTTCCGCTATATTTCCAAAATTGATCTTAAAAGTGGATATCACCAAATAAGAATGTGCGAAGGTGATGAATGGAAGACCGCATTTAAAACAAAGCTTGGTCTTTATGAGTGGCTCGTCATGCCATTTGGTCTTTCCAATGCACCTTCTACTTTTATGCATCTCATGAATCATGTTTTGCGTCCTTTCATTGGAAAATTTGTTGTGGTATACTTTGACGACATCCTTATCTATAGCAAGTCCTTGGAAGAGCACACTTCTCATGTTGCTCAAGTTTTGTTGGTTCTTCGCAATGAAAAGCTTTATGCCAATCTTTCTAAGTGCACTTTTGCCACCAACAAACTTGTTTTCTTGGGTTTTGTTGTTTCTTCGGATGGAGTCGAAGTTGATGAAGCAAAGATAGAAGCAATTCGGACTTGGCCTTTTCCGATGTCACTTGAGGAGTTGAGACGTTTTCTTGGTTTTGCCGGATTTTACCGCCGTTTCATCAAGGATTTTTCCACAATTGCTTGCCCCCTCCATGAACTTACAAAGAAGAATGTACCTTTCATTTGGGGCAACGCACATGATTTTGCTTTCAATGAGCTCAAACAGTTATTAACCGAAGCACCACTCCTTGCCCTTCCGGATTTTTCTAAGACATTTGAGATTGAATGCGATGCAAGTGGATTGGTCATTGGTGGAGTGCTTATGCAAAATGGTAGACCCATCGCATACCATAGTGAGAAATTAGATGGAGCTCGCTTAAATTACCCCATTTATGACAAAGAGTTATTTGCTTTGGTTCATGTTTTGGATGTGTGGTAACATTACCTTCGTCCTAAGGAATTTGTCATTCATTCCGACCATGAATCATTGAAATATTTGAAAAGTCAAACAAATTTGAACAAAAGACATGCTAAGTGGGTTGAGTTCATTGAGTCTTTTACCTTTGTAATCAAATACAAGAAAGGTAAAGACAATGTGGTCGCGGATGCTCTATCCCGCAAGGCCAACTTACTTACACGTCCTGACATTAGTGTCTTGGGTTTGGATGAGATAAAAGAGTTGTATGCTACCGATGCTTTCTTTGGAGACATTTTCGCTCAATGTTCGGAGCACAAAGGAATTGGTGATTTCTATTTACACCAAGGTTTCTTGTTTAAGGCTAACAAACTATGCATACTTGAGTCTTCGCTTCGTTTGGTCCTTTTGAAGGAATCTCATGGAGGATCACTCATGACTCATTTTGGCCGCGACAAGACCTACGCCATGCTCGCCACCAACTACTATTGGCCAAGGATGTATCGTGATGTGAACCGCTTGGTGCGACGATGTTCAACATTTCTCAAAGCTAAGTCTACTCTAAACTGATGTAGCCCGAGTCACGTCCATCACCATGTCAAGCACTCTAACATATGATAAGTCGACATTGAGCTTAAAGGTGAACTCTTTCCTATACGAGATTCCATTCCGTGCCCCTTTGGATGGTATACTACGTGATCATCTACCCCTTGACTATGCTAGGTTTCATACGACGAGTACGGACGTCAAGGGAGATGCCGAGGAAGCCCAAGACTCAAGATCATCCAAGGCGCACGCTTGGAAGAGGAGGAAAAAGCGACAAGATGACGAAGAAGAAGTAGTGGGCGAAATCTGCCTGGCCGGACCCCAGCCCGGTTCAGCCGGCTCCCAGGCCGGCCACCCAGCTGAGGCGGCCGGCCCCTAGCCCGGCCTGCAGCCCGGCCCCCAGCCCGGCTCCCAGCCCGGCTCAGCCGGCTCCCAGACCGGCTACCCTGCGTCCACTCCGTTTTGTACTACGACTATAAATAGTTCGTCCCCACCTCCTATCAGGGTTAGACTATGTTTTTAGATTAGAGTAGAGCTAGGCTCCCCACCTCAAGACGGTCTCCTTCCTCCCCTTGCGGGGATGGTTCCTCCCCTTGTGGAGAAGATCCCTTCGTGGATTCAAGACCTCTACTTGTAGTTTGACTACTAGCCAATCTTTCATCTTCGGGTGACTTTATTGGAGCGGTTCGGTTGACCGTTGGAGAAAAAACCATCCAAGATCCCTTCTTGTATCTACTTGCCGATCTCTCCACCTTCGTGTGGATTCTATTGGGCCGGTTGGACCGACCGGTAAGGGAAACGGTTCTTGTATCGTGTGCGTGTTCTTGTGTTCGGGGCGTTCTTCTTGGTGTTCTTCGTGTTCCTCGTGTTCTTGCGTGAGTCCGTCCATTTCCCACCGACAATCCGTGAAGATCGGGCCACCCTAGAGGACTTTTCCTCATCATAAACTCTCATGGCTTATACACACCTTTGCCAATTCCTCATCACTCATGGTCCGACATTGCTATGGATTTTGTCTTAGGACTCCCACGCACTAAAACAAACAAGGATTCCATCTTTGTCATCATTGATCGGTTCTCTAAAATGGCACACTTCATACCATGCAACAAGACCGACGATGCTTCACACATTGCTACTTTGTTTTTCAGGGAAATCGTCCGTCTTCATGGAGTGCCCAAGACCATTGTGTCGGATCATGACGTCAAGTTCGTAAGCTACTTTTGGAAGACATTGATGGCCAAGATGGGAATCAAGCAACTATTCTCCACCGCATACCACCCTCAAACCGATGGCCAAACCGAAGTAGTGAACCGAAGCCTATCCTCACTCCTTCGTGTGTTGATCAAGCCCAACTTGAAGAATTGGGAAGAATGCATCCCACACGCCGAGTTCGCCTACAATCGAGCACTACATCGCGCAACGAAGAGAACACCCTTCGAGATCGTCTATGGCTACAACCCCTACACCGTGCTAGACATGCTACCGCTTCCACTCCGTGAGCAAGTCAACATGGACTTCGACAAGCGTGCCGCGTACATGAAGAAACTACATGAAGACACAAGGGCCACGCTTGAGAAGCACTACGAAGACCATGCTCCGAAGATGAACAAGAACAAGCGCCCCATGATCTTTCAAGAAGGAGACCTTGTTTGGCTACATCTACGCAAAGACCGCTTCCCCGATAAGAGAAAGTCTAAGCTCGCGCCAAGAGGTGATGGCCCCTTCAAGGTTCTCAAGCGCATCAACGACAATGCATACAAGATTGACATACCAAAGTCCAAGTACGGCGTCCATGACACCTTCAACGTCGCCGACATCTCGCCTTACCGTGGAAACCCAAGTGATGATGAGGACGAAGAGTCGAGGATGACTCTTTTCCAAGGGGGGGGGGGAGATGATGTAGTGCAACCTAGGCACACACCACAAAGTGGACCAATGACAAGAGCAAGGGTCAAGGCACTTCATGATAAGGTGAACTCGCTCCTATCCATGTGTGATCTCGATACTCCTTTGAATGGCTTGCTACTTCATTCCGATACCTTGTGTATACTCCGGTATGACCCTCATGAAGATCTCCAAGAAAGTGTATAAGTTGGACAAGAATCGAGTCAAGAAGACGAAGGAGAAGGAGAGAAGAATGCGAACAAGTCCCAGGCGGCGGTACTACCGCCGGTGGCAGCAGTACTACCGCCCCAGGTCCAGCCGAGCCAGACGCGCCTCCGCCCGGAGCAAGCTGAGAAGGAAGAGACTAGGCGGTACTACCGCCCCACCTGGCGGTACTACCGCTCCAGCGGTACTACCCCAAAGCTACCGCCGAAAACAACCCTCTGTTCGATCTACCAGTAGCGCCAGCGGCACCGTAGCGGTACTACCGCCGGCCAGCGGTACTACCGCTGGGTCTGGCGGTACTACCGCTCGAGTTGACTTCGGAATTCGAGGCCTGCCCGGAGGTACAACCGCTGCGGCGGGAACCTGACGGGTTGAGGGCCCGTGTCCCCTCACTTATCCACCCCTATCCTACCCAGACTATAAATAGAACCTCCCCATCTAGATCTAGGGTTAGACTAAGATTTGAGAACTAAAGTAGAGCCTTGCTCCTTCTTCTCAAAGTTTTTCTTTCCTCCTATGGAGATGAATCAAGGCCTCCACATGTGGAGATGAACCAAGGCCTCCTCTTGAGGAGAAGATCCCTGCGTGGATACCAAGGCTCCGCTTGTAGTTGCGATTACTTGCTAATCTTCCCTCTGTGAGTGGCTAGATTGGATTGGTTGGATTGACCAATTGGACAAACAATCCTAAGAGTAAGGTGTGCTTGGGAGAGGAGGATTGGGGGCTGCCCACGGGAATTTGTTACCAATCGAGTCTTGCCGGGTTGCTACTTGCTATTTACCCTTGTGTGTTGATTTTCCCCCTCTTTTGTGTTCTTCGTTCATCGCGTGTTCTTCGTGTTCATCTTTCCCTCCGCACAAATCCGTGAAAATCGGGACCAACCCACATCACTTGGCCTCCATAGTGGCATTCACTCTCCCTAGACATGTCAACTCACAAGACAAGTGTATATATGTGGAGTGGAAAGGAACTAGAACACAACCTCTCACCTTGTAGATAGTATTGGATGTCGTGGACAACCAAGGGAAACGATCACAAAGTAAAATGCTTGTGTTCAAGTATCCAAAGCAAACTCCAAAACACACACGGCTTAAAAGTGTATAGGGAGGTATGGTAGGTGGAAAGCAAATTGAACCAACCAGAAACCAAGATATTGTCAAAGCAAGTAGAGAACCATGATGATCACAAAACCAAAGCAAGTCAATCTCAAAAGATAGGAAACACACACACGGAGAGATAAATGGGACTTATGCAACCATGAAGTGAGCTAAAGAACCATATGATCCTAGCGAAGACTATAAGCTCGTGTTGCACAAGTACAAGGAGAGCCACTAGGTCGATTGCAATTTATTGGTGGGCTACAAGATTTGCACAACAATGCACCACCTACTAGATGTTCATCGAGCTTGCGCTTTCCTACAAGATATGGCAAGTGGTGTTTCTTCTTTCTTTCTTTTGATTTGGCACTTTTTGCTTCTTTTCTCTTTTGAGTCTTTTCTCTTTTGCTTCTTTTCACTTATGCACACCCACTTCTTTTGATGCCAACACAAGATATAAGATATATGAACTAGCGCACAACTTTTGCTCAGAAACTACACGGTGCAAATGTGCAAAGCCCAAGCAATCATCAATAGCTAGCCTCAATAGGACATGGTAATCGCAAAGATATAGTGTGGTTTTCAACGGAATGGCAAGGGGGTAAAGGTTTGCGATGTTATACCTTTCGTCAATGTTCTTCACCCTTTGTTGTAGAAGTTTCGTGCTTGCCCACGGATTTTGGTGGTGGTGGATGATGGATCAACTGCAATGGTGACGAAGGCCTTGATCGTAGCTTCGAAACGAGCCAAAGAACACCAAAAACGGAGTCCGGAATCAAAAGATATGGCCAAAACCGTGTTCAGAAATTGCTGTTTTTGCGCAGCTGTGGAAGTACCGGGCCAAAACGGGCGGTAGTACCTGCCAAAGTCAACTCAAGTCCGGTAGTACCGGAAATATGGCCGGTAGTACCGGCCGGGGACGCAAATCGTGCCCGAGACGCGAAATTTCCCGATTTTGGGCGGAAAAACGGCTCGAAAATGTCCAAATCGGAGGGGAAATCAATGGAATTAGGCCATGGGAACGCAAAGGAAGGTAGATCAACAAGTATAGCAATAGATCTATGGATCAAAACCTATAAAAACGCACTCAAATCTCAGATCGATCCAAAAGCAAATTGGGGCTATTTTTGGTGGAAATTTTCGAATTTCTCAAAATCAAAGAAAAATTTGGGGAATTTGTGGGGGGAAACAAAGTCAAATCCATGGCAACCATGCTCTGATACCATATGTTGTAGTAGGGGACTACTAGGGTGGCTCGATCTTCACGGATTGACAGAGGATGTGGACGAACGCATGCAAGAACACGAGGAACATGAAGAACACCAAGAAGAACGCCCCGAACACAAGAACACACGCAAGATATAAGAACCGTTTCCCTCACCGGTCGGTCCAACCGGCCCAATAGAATCCACACGAAGGTGGGAGATCGGCAAGTAGATACAAGAAGGGATCTTGGATGGTTGTTTCTCCAACGGTCAACCGAACCGCTCCAATAAAGTCACCCGAAGATGAAAGATAGGCAAGTAGTCAAACTACATGTAGAGGTCTTGAATCCACGAAGGGATCTTCTCCACAAGGGGAGGAAGGAGACCGTCTTGAGGTGGGGAGCACAGCTCTACTCTAATCTCAAAACATAGTCTATCCCTTGATCTAGCCAAGGGGTGCCTATTTATAGTCTAGGCCCCAAAGGGGACGAAATACATGGGTCAACACCCAGATCTGCACACAGGCACGCGCAGGGCCGGTAGTACCGGACTGATCTGGCCGGTAGTACCGGACGTGCGAACGTCCGGTAGTACCGGGTCGATTTCCGGTACTACCGCTTAGAGCGGCGGTGAGTCCAGTAGCTCCCGAGCTTCGGCGGTAGTACCGGGCTGATGGGCCCGATAGTACCGGTGGGACTTCAGCGCTCTTTCTTCTCCTCTTCCATGCCACCGTCTTGTCGTCCCCTATTCCTCTTGCACCTTGGTTATCCTCTCGTGTATTCGTAGTCGTCGCACTCCTAGTATCAACAAGAGATAGAAGATGACATAGCATACCATCCAAAAGGGTGGGAATTGAGTTATCTAAGAGGAATGAGTTCAACTTTGAAGTCCATGGAGACTTGTGAAGTGTTGGAGTGCTTGACATGGTGATGGGCGTGACTCGGGCTACATCAGAGATGAATAAGAGCCTCCCCTTGTGGAGATGAACCAAGGCCACCTCTTGAGGAGAAGATCCCTGCGTGGATACCAAGGCTTTCGCTTGTAGTTGCGATTACTTGCTAATCTTCCCTCTTTGAGTGGCTAGATTGGGTTGGTTGGATTGACCAATTGGACAAACAATCCTAAGAGTAAGGTGTGCTTGGGAGAGGAGAATTGGGGGCTACACTCGGGGATTTGTTACCAATTGAGTCTTGACGGGTTGCTACTTGCTATTTACCCTTGTTTTGAGTGATTCCCCTCTTTTGTGTTCTTCGTTCTTCGCGTGTTCTTCGTGTTCATTGCTCCCTCCGCCCAAATCCGTGAAAATCGGGACCATCCTACATCAGTTCACCTTATCATGAAGTGCTTTGACTCTTGACCTTGTCATGGGACCATTAGGTGTTGATGTCGTAGGTGTACTAGGTTGGGCTACATCAGTGTTGCACGTGGTTAAGGATGATCGAAAAGTTGTATTGATGCTCCTAGTTGGTTGGGAGGGGTGCATGTGGGTCAGATGATGCAAAGAGGGTACGTATACTCCTAGATGGCTAGGGGTGGTGCACGTGTGCCTAGAAGGCTAGGAATGGCGCACGTGGGTAAGGATGACCTAAAAGTGGTACTGATACTCATAGATGGTTGGGAGGGGTGCACGTGGGTCAGATGACGTAAAGAGGGTACGTGTACTCCTAGATGGCTAGGAAGGCTCCACGGGGCTCCAGATGGCTAGGATTGTCGCACGTGGTTAAGGATGACCTAAAAGTGGTACTGATACTCCTAGATGGCTGGGAGGGGTGCACGTGGGTCAGATGACGTAAAGAGGGTACGGATACTCCTAGATAGCTAGGAGTGGTTCACGTGTGCCCATAAGGGTAGGAGTGGCGCACGTCGGTAAGGATGACCTAAGAGTGGTACTGATACTCCTTGATGGCTTGGAGGGGTGCACGTGGGTCAGATGACGTAAAGAGGGTACGTATACTCCTAGATGGCTAGGAGTGGTCCACGGCGGTCCAGAAGGCTAGGAGTATCGCACATGGGTAAGGATGACCTAAAAGTGATACTGATACTCCTAGATGGCTAGGACGGGTGCACATGGTTCAGATGACGTAAAAGAGGGTACGTATTCTCCTAGATGGCTAGGAGTGGTGCACGAGGGTTCAGGTAGCTAGGAGTATTGCACGAGGTTAAGGATGATCTAAAAGTGGTATTGATGCTCCTAGTTTGTTGGGAGGGGTGCACGTGGGTCAGATGACGCAAAGAGGGTACGTATACTCCTAGATGGCTAGGGGTGGTGCACGTGTGCCCAGATGGCTAGGAGTGTCGCACGTGGTTAAGAATGACCTAAAAGTGGTACTGATACTCTTAGATGGCTGGGAGGGGTGCACGTGGGTCAGTTGACGTAAAGAGGGTACGTATACTCCTAGATGGCTAGGAGCTGTCCACGTGTGCCCAGAAGGCTAGGAGTGGCGCACGTCGGTCAGGATGACGTAAAAGTGGAACTGATACTCCTAGATGGCTGGGAGGGTGCACGTGGGTCAGATGACGTAGAGAGGGTACGTATACTTCTAGATGGGTAGGAGTGGTCCACGGGGGTGCAGATGGCTAGGAGTGTCGCACGTGGTTAAGGATGACCTAAAAGTGGTACTGATACTCTTAGATAGCTGGTACGGGTGCACGTGGGTCAGATGACGTAAAAGAGGGTACGGATACTCCAAGATGGCTAGGAGTGGTGCACATCATTAAGGATGACCTAAAAGTGGTACTGATACTCCTAGATGGCTGGGAGGGGTGCACGTGGGTCAGATGACATAAAGAGGGTACATATACTCCTAAATGGCTAGGAGTGGTGCACGTCTGCCGAGATGGCTAGGAGTGGCGCACGTCATTAAGGATGACCTAAAAGTGGTACTGATACTCCTAGATGGCTGGGAGGGGTACACGTGGGTCAGATGACGTAAAGAGGGTACGGATACTCCTAGATTGCTAGGAGTGGTGCACGTGTGCACAGATGGGTAGGAGTGGCGCACATCGGTATGGATAACCTAAAAGTGGTACTGATACTACTAGATGGTTGGGAGTGGTGCACGTGGGTCAGATGACGTAAAGAGGGTACGAATACTCCTAGATGGCTAGGAGTGGTGCACGTGTGCCGAGATGGCTAGGAGTGTCGCACGTGGTGAAGGACGACCTAAAAGTGGTACTTATACTCCTAGATGGCTGGTACGGGTGCACGTTAGTCAGATGATGTAAAGAGGGTACGGATACTCCTAGATGGCTAGGAGTGGTTCATGTATACCCAGAAGGCTAGGAGTGGCGCACGTCGGTAAGGATAACCTAAAAGTTGTACTAATACTCCTAGATTGCTGGGAGGGGTGCACATGGTCAGATGACGTAAGGAGGGTACGTATACTCCTAGATGGCTAGGAGTGGTCCACGAGGGTCCAAATAGCTAGGAGTGTCGCACGTGGTTAAGGATGACCTAAAAGTGGTATTGATACTCCTAGTTGGCTAGGCGGGGTGCACGTGGGTCAGATGACGTAAAGCGGGTACGTATACTCCTAGATTGCTAGGAGGGCTCCATGGGGTCCAGATGGCTAGGATTGTCGCTTGTGGTTAAGGATGACATTACTCATAGATGGTTGGGAGGGGTGCGCATGGGTCAGATGACGTAAAGAGGGTACGTATACTCCTAAATGGCTAGGGGTGGTGCACGTGTGCCTAGAAGGCTAGGAATGGCGCATGTGGGTAAGGATGATCTAAAATTGGTACTGATACTCCTTGATGGCTGGGAGGGGTGCACGTGGGTCAGATGACGTAAATAGGGTATGGATACTCCTAGATGGCTAGGAGTGGTCCACGGGGGTGCATATAGCTAGGAGTGGCGTACGTCGGTAAGGATGACCTAAAAGTGGTACTGATACTCCTAGATGGCTGGGAGTGGTCCACGAGCGTCTAGATGGCTAGAAGTGTCGCACGTAGTTAAGGATGACCTAAAAGTGGTACGATGGCAAGAAGTGGTCCACGGGGGTGCATATGGCTAGGAGTGTCGCACGTGGTTAAGGATGACCTAAAAGTGGTACTGATACTCTTAGATGGCTGGTACGGGTGCACGTGGGTCAGATGACGTAAAGCGGGTACGTATACTCCTAGGTGGCTTGGAGTGGTGCACGTGTGCCCAGATGACTAGGAGTGTCACATGTGGTTAAGGATGACCTAAAAGTGGCACTGATACTACTAGATTGCTGGGAGGGGTGCAAGTGGGTCAGATGACGTAAAGAGGGTACGTATACTCATAGATGGCTAGGAGTGGTCCACGGGGTCCAGATGGCTACAAGTGTCGCACGTGGTTAAGGATGACCTAAAAGTGGTACTGATACTCCTAGATGACTGGGAGGGGTGCATGTGGGTCAGATAACGTAAAGACGGTACGTATACTCCTAGATGGCAAAGAGTGGTCCACGGGGTCTAGATGGCTAGGAGTATCGCACGTGGTTAAGGATGACGTAAAAGTGGTACTGATACTCCTAGATGGCTGGGACAGGTGCACGTGGGTCAGATGACATAAAAGAAGGCACAGATACTCCTACATGGCTAGGAGTGCACGTGTGCCCAGAAGGATAAGAGTGGCGCACGTCGTTAGGAATGACCTAAAAGTGGTACTGATACTCCTTGATGGCTGGGAGGGGTGCATGTGGGTCTGATGACGTAAAGAGGGTACGTATACTCCTAGATGGCTAGGAGTGGTGCACGTGTGCCCAGATGGTTAGGAGTGTCGCACGTGGTTAAGGATGACCTAAAAGTCGTACTGATACTCCTAGATGGCTGGGAGTGGTCCACGAGGGTCTAGATGGCTAGAAGTGTCGCACGTAGTTAAGGATGACCTAAAATTGGTACTGATACTCCTAGATTGCTAGGAGGGGTGCACGTGGGTCAGATGACGTAAAGATGGTACGTATACTCCTAGATGGCTAGGAGTGGTCCAAGAGGGTCCAGATAGCTAGGAGTGTCGCACGTGTTTAAGGATGACCTAAAAGTGGTATTGATACTCCTAGTTGGCTGGGTGGGGTGCACGTGGGTCAGATGACGTAAAGAGGGTACGGATACTCCTAGATGGCTAGGAGTGGTTCACGTGTGCCCAGAAGGGTACGTGATGTAGCCCAACCTATGGCTCCTACAACAAGTGGCCCAATGACAAGAGCAAGAGTCAAAGCTCTCCATGATAAGGTGAATTCACTCATATCTATGTGTGATCTCGACACTCCTTTGAATGGGTTGCTACTTCATTCGGATACTTTGTGCATACTCAGGAACCACCTTGTCGACGACCCACAATGGAGTGGAGAAGATGACCGAGAGAAGCCCCAAGAAGATGGCCAAGAAGAAGAAGAAGAGGAAGTTCAAACAGCTTCGGGCGGTAATACCGGATCCGACCCGGTACAACCGCCCCGCCTGACGTGTCACCTGCTAAAGATACTACAGGGGGCGGTACTACCGCGTCTTGCCGGCCCGGTACTACCGCCTCATGCCGGCGCGGTACTACCGCGCCAACTACCGCGCCTACTTCCGGATCTCCCAGGAGCTCCTGGTGTCGCCGGGTTCTAACCCGGTAGTGCCCCGGTAGTGGCCCGGTACTACCGCAAGCCCGGTACTACCGCTGCGGGCGAGCCTGCGTGCTGAAAAGGCTCCCCTGCCTTGTAATCTTATCCCCTTTTGGATCTAGACTATAAATAGTGCGTCCCCTTCCTAGGGTTAGGGTTAGACTATGATTTGGGAACTAAAGTAGAGCCTTGCTCCTTCTTCTCAAAGTGTCTCTTTCCTCCTATGGAGATAACTCAAGGCCTCCCCTTGTGGAGATGAACCAAGGCCTCCTCTTGAGGAGAAGATCCCTGCGTGGATACCAAGGCTCCGCTTGTAGTTGCGATTACTTGCTAATCTTCCCTCTTTGAGTGGCTAGATTGGGTTGGTTGGATTGACCAATTGGACAAACAATCCTAAGAGTAAGGTGTGCTTGGGAGAGGTGAATTGGGGGCTACCCTCGGGGATTTGTTACCAATTGATTCTTGCCGAGTTGCTACTTGCTATTTACCCTTGTTTTGAGTGATTCCCCTCTTTTGTGTTCTTCGTTCTTCGCGTGTTCTTCCTGTTCATCTTTCCCTCCCCACAAATCCGTGAAAATCGGGACAAACCTACATCATATGGTATTAGAGCTCTAGGTTGACACGGATTTGATTTGTGTTTCCACCAAAATCCACCAAATTTTTCTTCGTTTTTGAGAAATTCGAAAATTTCCACCAAAAATAGCCTTGCCTTGATTCGAGCCGACCTGTCGATTTGTTACGTTTTTGGTAGTTTTTGTCCATGGATCTGTTGCTTTAGGACCCCCTCCACCTTTGTTTGCGTTCCCTAGCCTTAATTTTGCCAATGTCCCACGAATTTGAGGATTTATCGGGTCCAATTTCCGCCCAAAATCGAAAGTCAACCATCAGAAATCGGGCAGGCCGGTACTACCGGGCCCAGGCCGGTACTACCGGGTTTTCAAAATTTGGCCGAAATTTTTTCGTTTTCCTCAGTTCGTTTTGGCATTTCCTCTTTGGTTTGAGTCCTTCTTGGTGTGCCTTACGTCTTCGACATCGACAAGCTTCCGCAGCAACGCATCATCAACGCCAAGCGACGACGCCACCAAGGACTCGACATTTCCCCACCACCATAATCCGTTGTGAGCCCTTCTTCCTTTCATGTACCTTGACCTATCGGACTAGCTCTTTGATATTGCGGGGCATTGCACTTGTTCGAGTGATTGTCTTGAAGTATTGGCGAGTGTGTATCGTTAGAGATCTTGGCACTAGCAAAAGGGAAGGAATCATCGTCAAAAATCAAAAATCAAAAAAAAAGAGAAAAGAGAAAAGAAAAGAATCAAGTGGTGCCAAGTATCATCTTTTGTAGGTTGCGACAAAGCTTGAACCGCCAAAGTGAGTGTGTAACTCTTGTGCAAATCCGTTGCCCATCAAAAAGCAATTGAGCTAGCGTCCATCTTGTGTTGCGTGACAATTGAGCACGTAGTCTTCGTTAGGTTGTCTATCTTCGAGTGCTCGCCCTTGTGGTCGCCCAACCCCATCATTCGCTTTTGTGTGTGTTTCTTGATACTTTGTGGTTGGAGTTTCTTTGGTAATTTGATCATTGTGGATTTTCTCTACCTTTGACAATATACTTGTCGTCGGGTTTGCTTGTTTCGTTTGCCACTTCATACCTTCCTATCCTCATAAGTGTGTGTGTTGGGTGTTAGAACCGGATTTTCTCCTCTCAAGCCACATTATACTTGGGATATAGTTTGTCTTGGTTTTTCTTAATCACACATCTCACTTGATCTTGAGAAAATGTTTAGGGGAAGTACAAACGGAAGCTCAAGCTCGGACGATGAAATACATGGTGGATTTCACGGTGATCATGGCAATGTCACTCAAACGGAGTTTGTTGGTCTTCGACACCTTCTTCGTGATGGCTTGGGACGCTATGAGCGACGTCTTCAAGCTCAAGAGAACAACTTCAACGAACGCATGCATGCGCAAGAAGCATCTATGGAGCGGGTGACCGAAGCTCTCAACAACCTTGTGCGACAGCGAGCTTCTTCACGCTCAAGCCATACAAGAAGCACCTCAAGGTCAACACAAGCACGTCATGGTCGTCATGAACCTCGACAAGAACGTCAACATGATCCAAGGCGCGACGCCCATGAACGACCTCCTCATAACGTTGAACAACCACATGATCTTCACGCGAACAATGCCAATGCGCATCAAGAGCAACCTCACCAAAATGTTGAACGTCATGAACGCATGCCATCACCACCACCGCAACAACGTGATCGTCATGACCCATTGGCTACTGACAATGGCGTTCCGGTGCGAATGACTTTGGTGAACAAGGACTTCACCCACGTCATCGTCCAAGGCCACGTCATCACAATCATGTCAATGCGAACAATAACGAACAACCCGTACATCAACAAGAGCACCAACCCCAACATGATCCTCGTCCTCGTCAAGAGCTTCCACATATCGCCAACAACACCATCGCGCCGAGTCAAGTGATAACGAGTCAAGCCAACACAATGGTGATGGACTCAATCGAAGGAGACGTGGACGTGCATTCCCACGTGGTGCTCATGGTGACAACTATGATGACTTGACCAACGTCCGCTTTGACATACCCAAGTTCTACGGCACAAGTGATCCGGAAGCTTACTTCTCATGGGTACTCAAGGTTGACAAGATCTTCCGCGTGCAACGCTTCTCCGACAACAAGAAGGTTGCCTTAGCCTCGATGGAGTTTGAAGATTATGCCCTCTTGTGGTGGGAACAACTACAAGATGCTCGCGTCGCTAACCACCAACAACCAATCGACACTTGGGTTGAAATGAAAGAAACAATGTACATGATGTGGGTAGGTCCCGATTTTCACGGATTTGTGCGGAGGGAACGAAGAACACGAAGAACACAAAGAGGGGAAATCAACACACAAGGGTAAATAGCAAGTAGCAACTCGGCAGGACTCAATTGGTAACAAATCCCCAAGGGTAGCCCCCAATTCTCCTCTCCCAAGCACACCTTACTCTTAGGATTGTTTGTCCAATTGGTCAATCCAACCAACCCGATAGAATCACCGTAAGATGAAAGATCGGCAAGTAATCGCAACTACAAGCGGAGCCTTGGTATCCACGCAGAGATCTTCTCCACAAAGGGAGGCCTTGGTTCATCTCCACAAGGGGAGGCCTTGAGTCATCTCCATAGGAGGAAAGAGACACTTTGAGAAGAAGGAGCAAGGCTCTACTCTAATCCCAAATCATTGTCTAACCCTAGATCTAGATGGAGGGGTCCTATTTATAGTCTAGGCCCAAAGGGGACGAATTACATGGGTCAACACCCAGATCTGCTCGCAGGCACGCGCCAGGCCGGTAGTACCGAAATTAATTCCGGTAGTTCCGCTTAAGGTGGCCTCTGATCCAGTACCGATTGGCGTTTCGGCGGTAGTACCGGCCTTGCTGGCCCGGTAGTACCGGCTCGCAACTCTTCAGGAATTTCAGCTTCTTCTCCTCGCTCTTCTTCTTGGCCATCTTCTTGGGTCTTCTCTTGGTCATCTTCTTCACTCCATTGAGGGTCGTCATCAAGGTGGTTCCTGAGTATGCACAAAGTATCCGAATGAAGTAGCAAACCATTCAAAGGAGTGTCGAGATCACACATAGATAGGAGTGAATTCACCTTATCATGGAGAGATTTGACTCTTGCTCTTGTCATTGGGCCACTTGGTGTTGTGTGCCTATGTTGCACTACATCATCTCCCCCCTTGGAAAAGAGTCGTCCTCGACTCTTCGTCCTCATCATCACTTGGGTCACCAAGGTAAGGCGAGATGTCGGCGACGTTGAAGGTGTTATGAACGCCGTACTTGGACTTTGGTATGTCGATCTTGTATGCGTTGTCGTTGATGTGCTTGAGAACCTTGAAAGGGCCATCTCCTCTTGGCGCTAGCTTAGACTTTCTCTCATCGGGGAAGCGGTCTTTGCGTAGATGTAGCCAAACAAGGTCTCCTACTTCAAAGATCATGGGGCGCTTGTTCTTGTTCATCTTCGTAGCATGGTCTTCCTTATGCTTCTCTAGCGTGGCCCTTGTGTCTTCATATAGTTTCTTCACGTAGGCGGCGCGCTTGTCGAAGTCCATGTTTACTTGTTCTCGGAGTGGAGGTGGTAGCATGTCTAGCGCGGTGTAGGGGTTGGAGCCATAGACAATCTCGAAGGGTGTTCTCTTTGTTGCGCGGTGTAGTGCTCGATTGTAGGCGAACTCGGCATGTGGGATGCACTCTTCCCAATTCTTCAAGTTAGGCTTGATCAGCACACGAAGGAGTGTGGATAGGCTCCGGTTCACCACTTCGGTTTGGCCATCGGTTTGAGGGTGGTAGGCGGTGGAGAATAGTTGCTTGATTCCCATCTTGGCCATCAAAGTCTTCCAAAAATAGCTCACGAACTTGACGTCACGATCCGACACAATGGTCTTGGGCACTCCATGAAGACGGACGATTTCCCTGAAAAACAAAGTAGCAATGTGTGAAGCATCGTCGCTCTTGTTGCAAGGTATAAAGTGTGCCATTTTAGAGAAGCGATCAATGACGACAAAGATGGAATCCTTGTTTGTTTTAGTGCGTAGGAGTCCTAAGCCAAAATCCATAGCAATGTCGGACCATGGGTGATGTGGAATTGGCAAAGGTGTGTATAATCCATGAGAGTTTAGAGTAGACTTAGCTTTGAGACATGTTGAACATCTTCGCACCAAGCAGTTCACTTCCCGGTACATCCTTGGCCAATAGTAGTTTGTGGAGAGCATGGCAAAGGTCTTGTCACGTCCAAAGTGTCCCATTAAGACGCCTCCATGTGATTCCTTCAAAAGGACCAAATGAAGCGAAGACTCGGGTACACTGAGTTTGTTAGCTTTAAACAAGAAACCTTTGTGCAAATAGAAATCACCAATTCCTTTGTGCTCCGAACATTGAGCGAAAATGTCTCCAAAGAAAGCATCGGTAGCATACAACTCTTTAATCTCATCTAAACCCAAGACACTAATGTCAAGATGTGTAAATAGGTTGGCCTTGTGGGATAGAGCATTCGCGACCACATTGTCTTTACCTTTCTTGTATTTGATTACAAAGGTGAAAGACTCTATGAACTCAACCCACTTAGCATGTCTTTTGTTCAAATTTGTTTGACTTTTCAAATATTTCAAGGATTCATGGTCAGAATGAATGACAAATTCCTTAGGACGAAGGATTCATGTTGCCACACATCCAAAACACGAACCAAAGCAAATAACTCTTTGTCACAAATGGGGTAATTCAAGCGAGCTCCATCTAGTTTCGCACTATGGTATGCGATGGGTCTACCATTTTGCATAAGCACTCCACCAATGCCCAATCCACTTGCATCGCATTCAATCTCAAATGTCTTAGAGAAATCTGGAAGGGCAAGGAGTGGTGCTTCGGTTAATAACCGTTTGAGCTCATTGAAAGCAAAATCATGTGCGTTGCCCCAAATGAACGGTACATTTTTCTTTGTAAGTTCATGGAGGGGGCAAGCAATTGTGGAAAAATCCTTGATGAAACGGCGGTAAAATCCGGCAAAACCAAGAAAATGTCTCAACTCCTCAAGTGACATCGGAAAAGGCCAAGTCTGAATTGCTTGTATCTTTGCTTCATCGACTTCAACACCATCCGAAGAAACAACAAAACACAAGAAAACAAGTTTGTTGGTGGCAAAAGTGCACATAGAAAGATTTGCATAAAGCTTTTCATTGCGAAGAACCAACAAAACTTGAGCAACATGAGACGTGTGCTCTTCCAAAGATTTGCTATAGATAAGGATGTCGTCAAAGTATACCACAACAAATTTCCCAATGAAAGGACACAAAACATGATTCATGAGACGCATAAAAGTAGAAGGTGCATTGGAAAGACCAAATGGCATGACGAGCCATTCATAAAGACCAAGCTTTGTTTTAAATGCGGTCTTCCATTCATCACCTTCACATATCCTTATTTGATGGTATCCACTTTTAAGATCAATTTTGGAGAATATAGCGGAACCACAAAGCTCATCAAGCATGTCATCAAGTCGAGGGATAGGATGGCGATACCGAACGGTTATTGAAGCGATACGACCCGGTAAGGTTGTATCCCATGTATAGTGCTAGTCCTTGGATCGACTCGCTAGCACACATGGTTCCAAATGAATAACAAAGAAATTAAGTGCATCATTTTTACAACGTATATGATCCAGCAATTTATCATTTATTAAAAATTGCATAGCTCGTGGCTAGCTCAAAATAGAATAACAAGTATCAAATAACAGCGAAAGCAAATAAATGAAAAGCTCCATCTAGATGTGCCACAGGCGAAACATGTCGAGTGGAGTTTGGTGACCTACTGCGTCGTCACTCGGAATCGGAAATACCTGCAACGATGAGTTACAGCCAGAAACAACGACTGGTCAATACAATTGAATTGTATTGGCAAGATGTGCAAAAAGAAATGTTGTTTTTAATACCTAGCTTCTACATGCATATTTGGCTATGTGGAGTTTAGTCTATTTTGCGAAAAGCAATAAGTTTTATCCTATCATTTGATAAAACATAGTTTTCAATAATATTCAAAGGACACTCTGTATGACAATAGGTGCTCCTACCCATTGGTTCAACCACAAGTTTTAATAAATTACAAATTGGAATGAATGAGAAATCGACATGATCACAAGCCTAGTGGTTCAAATTGTCCAATGCCAGGGACATGGCTAAGATCTTAGTTTTTTAGACTCTCGAGAGCTTTGTACACTTTACCCGTAAGACCCAGTCAGCCCCGTTTACCAAAACACACAGTTTGTATAAAGGTTGGGAGAAGACCAAGACAGAACTTTTGGGAAATAAAACCTCAAACCACCTGCGGACCGGTACAACCTACTATACGCTACATCTGCTAGTCACGACAGGCTCGAGGTTCTATAACTTACTAGGTTTCGTCAACTGCCCATACATAATGTTGACATCGGCTGTACACGGAAACTACCAAACAAGCAACCAAATCTATTCTCTGTAACCTGGGCGGCGATCCCCACCTTGCAGCACACTCCGATGACCATACTAGCAACCCGCCCAGATGATTGATTAATTAAAGTTGTTTTCATTTAATAACAAAATAGCAACAATTTAAAAATCATTTTCATAGTATGATACCACAGCCCCGAATAACTAAGCATTTGCTAAGCATAATCTAATCTTACGATTGGCATCAAGAGGACAATATTCAATTGTCATGGATTGGAAACATATGGCTATCCTACTTGGGTTTTCATAGCATAGCAATATATATATATAATCCTACACATGCAATTCCACAGAAAATACTCTAATTATGCATAGCAAAATAATGGGACATTCATGGTAAAAGCACACTTGCCTTGATTGTTGTCGTTCAAACACTCGTCACAGTCACAACCGTTGCACTCCGCACAATCTACACGATTCGATACTTCACAATAAGAAAACAAAACAATACAGAACAAGAATGCACATATGTATGCATGTCAAATTAATATCACACCTCTGTTGTCAAATTTTGTTCTCTGGTCAGATGATGCATATGCAACTAAAACAATGCAATATGAGAATTAAAGTGATTAACAAGTATATTTTTTTAAGGGTAATATAGGTTCTGTACACATGCGTTTTTATTGCAGAAATAGATTCTACTCAATTTTCTGAATCCAACGGCATAAAGAACGTAATTTTCTGACATGTAGATTAATAAATATGAATTTTACAAAATTAAAACATAGGCTGTTTTCTAACTCGAGTTCACAGATAACTTGCCACACGGCAGCCTGTGATTTGCTGGTACCCCTTAAACTGAATCTAATCTAAACCATCTAATCCAGATCGGACGGCTACTGTGTATCTTCCCTGGTACGATCGAAGCATACCAGCAGTGGCAGCTTGGCTGGTCTCGGCGACGATGTTCGGCGGTGCTCGGATGGCTACACAACTTGTGAGGAAAACCTAATGAATCAGCTACTCACCGTGATACTCCGCGGCGGTCTTGACAGCAGTCTCTCGAAGGTTCCCGGCGACAGCGTCGTGCTCTCACAGCTCCAACTCCGGCGATGAACAAACTCGACGAACTCCAGCTGCCGTCTCTGGTTTGTGTGGAAAACGGAATTAGAGAGGTGCATAGACAAGGATACAAAGGTTAACAGGAAGAGAAGAGTCTCGGGGCGACGACAATCCGATGAGCAACCTTCACCAAAGCGAAGAACGGCGGCGTTGATATGTAGATCGATTTGTGGCGGCAGGGTTTCGGGGCCTGTGGGAAAAACGGAAAGACGTTGTCAAGGAGATATATATATATGAGGGTTTAGGTGGCGAGGAGATAGCTAGTCGAACGGGAATTGGAGATCTTCTGGGAAGTAGTTCGGCAAAGCTACGTACGTTTTCTGGAGTCGTTTCCGTGTTCGGTTGAGAAACAGAAACGTGGTTCATAAAACAAAGGTGAAGGCTGGTGTGCCGTGCAGTGCGTTCAGAATAGAAGGAACGATCAGCAAGAGAGAAAGAAACTGAACGTGAGGTGAGAGGAAGGAAAAATTCAGTCGTGGTCTCCCTTGGCTAAAAGTTCTACGTCTGCTACTTCTCTGTCTACCCAGTACATGTACGTGGTACATGTACTGCCTCTTCAGACCTATGCTTTAAGTTGATTTGCTCTATCTATCACACGTACTATACAGAAAATAATTTGGGTGCTTATATGCACACATACAATTATAAAAAATAAGAATTGATCTATTGATTTGTGAATTTAAGTTGTGATGCTGGTTGTGTTTATTTAGTACATGAAATGCAATGGACATGAAATAATGCACATGCAATACTATATGATGCAAATGCATATGAATGATATGAGACATCCAAATTCTAAAAAGTGGGATGTTACAAGACTAACCCCCTTAAGATGAATCTCGCCCTCGAGATTCGGATTGGCTAGCAAATAGGTGTGGATGGTCTTCTCGGAGATCATCTTCTCGCTCCCATGTCGCTTCCTCCTCGGTGTGGTGGCTCCACTGAACTTTACAGAACTTGATTGTCTTGGTGCGAGTAAACCTCTCTGCTGTCTCTAAAATTTTGACGGGCTTCTCCTCGTAAGTGAGATCACTCTCCAACTGAACCTCATCGAGTGGAACTGTATCTCTCAATGGTGTGTCTGCCATCTCCGGGTGGCACTTCTTTAGTTGAGAAACGTGGAATACATCATGCACATTTGACAGAACTTCCGGCAACTCTAACTGATAAGCGACCTCTCCTTTACGTACCAAAACCTTGTACGGTCCAACAAATCGCGGTGCTAATTTCCCTTTGATCCCAAAACGCTTGACACCACGTAGTGGTGATACTCTGAGATATGCTCTATCACCGACTTCATATATCACCTCCCGACGTTTAGAATCGGCATAGCTTTTCTGTCTAGACTGCGCAATCTTTAATCTGTCCCGGATTAATCTGACTTTCTCTCTCCTCCGCGTCCTTGATAAGATCAGGTCCAAAGAAGCTCCGTTCACCAACACCATCCCACATTAGTGGTGTTCTGCACTTCTTTCCATATAATGCCTCAAACGGTGACATCTCAATGCTAGACTGATAGCTATTGTTGTATGAAATTTCCGCATAAGGTAAATTAACATCCCAACTAGACCCATAGTCCAATGCGCATGCTCTCAACATGTCCTCCAAAATCTGGTTCACCCTTTCAGTCTGTCCATCAGTCTGTGGATGATAAGCTGTACTGAACTCTAGTCGGGTTCCCAACGATTCATGTAGTTGTCGCCAAAAGTGTGACGTAAACTGGGTACCTCTGTCTGACACAATGCCTTTGGGAACTCCATGCAAACAAACGATTTTATCCATGTACAACTTAGCTAATTTGGCACTCGTATATGTGGTCTTTACGGGTATAAAATGTGCTACTTTGGTCAGACTAGTTGAATGCACGTGCGTTGCCATGGTCATTATTTATTTTCACCCTTATAGGGATCTTAAATCCAGCTGAGGGAGGCATCGAGACGCTCCGGGGGAGGACGGCACCGGCAGCGGCCACTGTGCCATATCTTTCCCGACGCTGCCGGCGGATGGTGATGGTCTTCCGGTTCTCACGGCGGCTTTTTCCTTTTTTTTATGGGTTTTTTCCCATTTTCATGTGGTTGGATGAAGTTGGGGGAGAGATAGGAACACAAGGGGTTATCTGCAAATATGTAACGTGGCTGTTACGGTCCGTTAGATATAAATCGAACGATCCTAGATGAAAGATGGCAGGCACACCATCATCACCAACTGTGATTTTTATAGGAGTAGAGATGATCAACCACTACCCAAATAGAATCATATCCAGATTTTGTCTTGGGTAACCCCGTAATAAAATCCATACCAATTTTGTCCCACTTCCAGTCTGGTATCGGCAAAGGTTGTAACAAGCCTGCTGGTTTCTGGTGTTCAACTTTCACTCTCTTGCATACATCACACAACGCAATATACTCCGTAATATCTCTCTTCATATTAGACCACCACCAGAACCTCTCCTTCAAATCCATATACATTTTCGTGTTGCCTGGATGAATAGAATATGGCGAGTCATGTGCCTCTTGGAAAATTAATTTCCTAATTTCAGCATCCTTTGGCACACACACTCGCTTTCCAAACCATAACGTCCCTTCTTCATCCTCGCGGAATTCTTCAAACTTGCCCTCGCTCATCTTTGTCCTTATATGTTTCATCTCTTCATCTTCTTTTTGTGCCTCTCTAATTCTGTCCAGCAGTGTCGGCTTCACCTCAAGCGACGCTAAATATCCCACGGGAACTATCTCTAATCTGAGATCCTTGAACTACTCGCACAAATCAGGAGGTAACTCTCCTAGGGTGAGTCCATTTACATATGCTTTTCGACTTAAGGCATCAGCAACCACATTTGCTTTACCGGGATGGTATTGTAAATTCATATCATAATCCATAATTAATTCCAACCATCTACACTGCCTCAAATTTAAATCCTTCTAAGTGAAAATATATTTCAGACTTTTGTGATCGGTGAACACATCACAATGCTTGCCCATTAAATAGTGTCTCCACGTTTTTAGTGCATGGACGACAGAAGCAAGCTCCAAATCATGCGTGGGGTAATTTCTCTCATGTGTCTTGAGTTGTCTTGAGGCGTATGCCACTACTCTTCCTTCTTGCATCAGTAAACTCCCAAGTCCTTGACGAGAAGCGTCGCAATACACTTGGAAAATCTTCTGAATATCCGGCAAACATAAAACAGGCGCTGTCACAAGTCGCCGCTTCAACTCCTGAAAACTGGCTTCGCACTCCTCAGTCCACACGAATTTCTTCTCCTTCTTCAGCAATTTAGACATTGGCTTTGCTATCTTGGAGAAGTTTTCAATAAACCTTCGATAATAACCAGCAAGTCCTAAGAAACTCCGGATATCCTTCACTGTCTGTGGCGACTCCCACTCAGTTACCGCTGAAACTTTGGCTGGATCCACTGCAATCCCATCCCTTGATACTATGTGTCCAAGAAATCCCACGGTATTCAACCAAAACTCGCATTTACTGAACTTTGCGTATAACTTGTGCTCTCTAAGCTTTTCCAGGATTAAACGTAAATGTTCTTCATGCTCCTCTTCGCTCTTCGAGTATACTAGAATATCATCAATAAATACCACAACGAATTTGTCCAAGAACTCCATGAAGACGTTGTTCATCATGCTCATAAAATAAGATGGAGCATTTGTTAATCCAAATGGCATAACAGTATACTCATACGAACCATACCTCGTGACGAAGGCGGTCTTGGGAATATCTTCCTTCCTAATCTTCAATTGGTGATATCCCGATCGAAGATCGATCTTGGAGAATACGCTAGCTCCTCTCAACTGATCAAATAAATCATTTATATTGGGCAGCGGGTATTTGTTCTTAATCGTCACCTCATTTAGTGAGCGAAAATCCATAACCAGTCGTTGTGTCGTGTCTTTCTTCTCCACAAATAAAACTGGTGCTCCCCAAGGTGAACAACTCCGTCGTATGAAACCTTTATCTAATTGTTCCTTCAGTTGCTTTTTGAGCTCCTTCAATTCCTCTACGTCCATCTTATATGGCCTCTTGGCTATAGGTCCGGTTCCTGGTATCAAGTCTATGACAAACTCGATATCCCTATCGGGTGGCATTCCCGGTAACTCATCCGGAAATACATCGGCGTATTCCTTCACTATGCGTACTTCCTGCATGCTAACCCCCTTAAGAGAATTTAACTTGGCTTCTCCAAATTTATGTGTAGACCTATACCTGATCTTTCTTCCCTCTGGTGTCTTGAGTGTAATAGCACGTAGTGCACAGTCTATTTGACCATCATATTTGGCCATCCAATCCATACCTGTAATTACGTCTAAGCCTTGTGACTCCAATACAATGAGGTCAATTGGGAAATGATAAGTGTGGGGACCCCAGACTAACTGTCCGAAATACCCGATTATGCTTAACACAACGATCCCGTGATCAGTCTGTCGTTGCACATAATCCGAATTGGATATCAAAGTTTACATCCATTACAGTACCGAATAAAAAGTCTTACATAAATGGTCATTTAGACCAAGTCTTACATAGGTGCCTTCATGGGCCAAACCAAAATATCAGCGGAAGCTACGGCGTAGTAGACATCATATTCTAACGATGACAACCCGACAGGCAGCTGACTTGTGGAGATCCTTAGTTGGCGTAGAAGTCGCCATACTCTTGCTCGGCGTAGTGCTCCTCCTCGTAGTCTGGCTAGGTCAATAGCTAGGGACGAAACCAATATGAGTACATTTGAATGTACTCGCAAACTACCCCAACATGAGTATGCACTAGTTTTATTTTAGTTGACAACTTTTATTTATTTTAAACATCTCTATATCTTTATTGAAAAAGGTAAGAAGAGTTTTATAACTAACTTTAAAAGAAACCACCATCTCATTTGTTCTCCAAAACTCCTCCTGTTTCTGACCATGGCTCACCATGGTCCATCTATTTCAACAACTCATACCACTCCATGTGGTATAGCTGTGTAACACCATCTCCAATTCAGTTTCTTTTTAAACTTAAAAACTTTTCCAAAAACTTGCACATGGTCAAAGTAGGGCCTCCCAACTGTCCATATCCGAGGACTCGGCTATTCGAATAGTTTTACACTCTGCAGAGGTAGCACGCTTTTCCCACATCCATCCGGCAACTCATCGTGTCCGCCACGTCTCGCCATACAGGGTGTATGCGAAGTAAGCCGCCGACCATAGCCTGTCCTTTGCTCATGCTAGTATAGGATCCTTCCCATATGACACTTCCAACACACTTAACCCAGCCCTTCGGAATCTAAGTGTGAGGACTCATAGGTTTTGTCCGGCGGTTTATGGTGGAACCTTCAATCCTCCTCCTTATCTTTCATAGAGTTTGAGCGAGGACCCGGGTCAGGGGTAGACCAACACACTATCCCCTCATGCATGACGGAGTCATCTCCGTCGATGAGGTATCCAGTACTAATATGAGCAAACTATATGGCTAAGCCTTTTCCCATATGTGGTGGATGTGGTCGCACAGGGTATCGGATGGTTGACGTAAGTACAAGGACACACTGTGCATTTTTCATAAACATCACCATTTTTTTCCACTTCTCCATTCCAACACCGATATCTCGGCATTTCATAATCTCACAAGTAATTGCAAAGGAGTTTTGAATAAACCATATTTGTTTTTTTCCCATCCTATAATTTGATATAACTATCTTATATTTCTACATAGGTGGCAAAATAATTTCCATATACTTTTGAAATGGGTTTTATAAATCTTGCTTTGAGAGTAAAACATGTTATGAAAGTAGATGCATATGTTTGTAGTGCAAGCTCAGAGAATAGCTTGCCTTGCTCGGCAAAGTGACCTGATCTTGTTCTTCAATTTCAGCAAACTCTCCTTCCTCGGTATATCCGACAACGTTCTCGTCTAATTAATAAACAAACAATGCAAACAATCACTAAGCTATACAAGCAATCATCTCAACACAACAATCATGAACATCACACATAGCTACTGCACACATCAAACCATACAATTTGGTTTCAAAATATTTGAATTAAACATCATTTATTTATGTTCAACATTATGGCAGAAACTTGTGGAACATGTTTAATTCAATAACTTGAGTTCTGTTGGTCACAAAAATACAAACTAAAATTCTATGGAAAGCTACTGATGTGTAGAAGACAACACAATTTGGTTTGGATCTATTGGAGTTACTGAACTCCCTACACATTTGTTTGAATCCAGAAGCTTATTAATCAAGTTTTTGCTACAACTCAAGTTAATGTTATCCAAAAATTAACTCCTTTTAGGGGTAACTTAACATGACTATATGTGATCTAACAAAATTGGTCCTAATCCATTTGGGTTAACCATTAAACATATTTAAATGTTTGAGTGCACAATTAATTCTACCAAAATTAGGGAAGCTAATAAATGGCAGTACTAAGCTAGAAAAATTGGTTTGGAATTATTTGGACTAACAGAGTATCAGAAACAAACAAGTTTATAATTTAAACCTTCTGTAGTATTTTTAATAATAATTTTTATCTATTTAATTAAATGACATGAGACCAATTGGGTTGGTTAAACAATTTCATAAGCTTTCCAGAACAATTGAGTTTGATTTATTTGGATTCCTAAATCTCGAGATATTGAATTTACAATTTGGTTCCAGTACTGAATTCTATAGAAACTAGAAATTCGAAATAATCAAACTAGTGGATAATGTTGAAAACCCTGACATGTGGGGTCTACATGTTAGCGGCTCACGGAGAAAAGTCTCCCGCGCTGGAAATGGTTAAAACTCTGACAGTGGGTCCCACATGGCAGTGTAACTAGGCACGAAACGGTACGTGGCCGTAGATCTTAGATCCAACGGCGCACGGAGGCCACCATCGGCGACGACCTAAAATAGGCGGCGCCGTGGCTCCGGCGACGGCGAGCAGCACGATTCGCTCACCTGAGAGGGCTAGGGACGGCGGAGATGGTGCAGATCGACGGCGGCGGCGTGGGGAGAGCTTCTGGCCGAGTTGCGCTTCCTGGGAAGGAGTGGTTCGTCGGCGGCGAGCTCCGGAACTTCCTCGGCTACGGGCACGGGCTCCGGCGATCTCCTGGCGATGCTCTGGTACACGAAACAGAGGGGAACAAGGTGTGGGTGAGTGCGGTGATCGTAGGGATGCAGGTAGTGGCCAGAGGGAAGGAAATGGGAGGCCAGCACGGCGAGGCCGTGGTCGTCGCCTACCTCGGCACGGCGAGGTTGCAGCGCACTGCCACGGGCAGCAGTGGCTTCACGGCAGAGGCTCCGCCCTCCTGGCGGTGCACGGGAGAGGGTGGTGAGTGAGAGAGACAGTGGGGCGGTGTGGAGAGAGTGCTGGGCTCGGGTGGTTTAAATAGGCGCGACGGCGGCGCACGGTGGTCGCGGTCCAGCGGCGTCCAGAGGGCGGGAGAGGCCAGCGCGCGGTGTCTGGGGGGTCCGGGCGTGGGCTAGGGTTCGCGGCGTAGAGGATTGCGTGGCGAGGTGCAGCGAGCTGGGCCAATTTTGGCTGGCGCCGTCCGTTTAACCACGGCGGAGAAACGGGAGACAACGGCGTAATGGCGAGGGGAGAGGCTCTCCTCTGCCAGCAGAGGGTGCAGAGGCGCGGGGCGAGGGAGAACGCGAGCAAGGGGGCCCTGGGGGGGCAAGGGAACGGCGACGAGCGCGCTGCGGCCATGGCAACACGCACGGCGACAGTGAGCTAGGGGAGGTAGGAGACGACGACGTTTTCGCAAAAACCCCCTGGCTCCTGTGCGTTGCTTCTTTTCCTTCTTCTTTCTTCTATTTACTTTTTAGTCCTTCTGTTAATTGCAGTAGTACTTCTTGATTTAATTTGAGGCACTAAATCAATTTATAAAAATTTGCCAAAATTTGTGGGGCCTTCTCATAATGTGCAGAAGCTCCACAAAAATTGGCTTTGCAAAATAAAATGTTTTGAAACATTTTCTTTTATAGTGTTTCAATTATGGCATTTTAATTTATTTCTACTTTGTTTACTTTTGAATTTTAAAACTAGTTTGAAAATAGTATTTGAGAGAGATAAGTAGTAAGGATGAAATGGGAGGGTTTGCACTACCACTCCACTGAGTTTTGTTGGAAACAAAATGAGATCCTTACTTGGAGAATTTGTGTGAAACAAATGTCACTTTTATTTTTCTTGCTTTTACTTGCCATTTTATTTCTTTTCTTTTCTTCCTATTTTTATTTAGAGCAAGCAACCCAATTAGCAAGAAATAAATAACACAAGCAACAATAATTAATTCCACAAGCAATAATTTGCAGACAACACATAATAATTAACAAAAGTTTTTGTTGGCTCTCATTTTTGGAATATAATACTGATAATATTTTTGGGATGTTACAATCCTTCCCCCCTTAAAATAAATCTCGTCCCGAGATTTGCTAGGCTTAGGTACTAAAGAGGTCTGGGAATTCGCTTCGAAGATAATCTTCGCGTTCCCAAGTTGCTTCTTCTTCAGAGTGGTTAGTCCACTGGACTTTGTAAAACTTGATCGCACGTCTTCGGGTAACACGAACATCTTCTTCGAGAATCTTGAGGGTCTCTCACGATAAGTCAGGTCTTGGTTCAGGTCGATGGAGAGGTGGTCGATGTTTTTGAAAACATCAGGCTGGTCAGGAACTTCAAGACACTTCCGGAGCAAGGAAATGTGGAAGACATCATGATAATCTCCTAACTCCTGGGGTAACTCCAGCTGATAGGATACTTCTCCTCGACGAGCAATGACCTTGAAGGGTCCAATATACCTTGGCGCTAATTTTCCTTTGACATGGAAACGCTGCATTCCTTGAGGGGTGTCACTCGGAGATAAACATAATCTCCGACGTTGAAGGTGAGGTCACGGCGCTTGGTGTCAGCGTAACTCTTCTGACGGGATTGGGCAGTTTTGAGGCGTTCACGAATAAGCTGAACTTGCTCTTCAGCTTCACGGAGGGTATCTGGTCCGAACAATTTGCTTTCTCCGGTATCGGACCAATTCAGGGGTGTACGACACTTCTTGCCGTAAAGGGCTTCAAAAGGGGCCATTTGCAGACTAGACTGATAACTGTTGTTGTACGAGAACTCTGCAAACGGAAGACAATCTTCCCACTTGGAACCATAGGATAGAACACATGCGCGAAGCATGTCCTCCAATATCTGGTTCACTCGCTCAGTTTGGCCATCGGTCTGGGGATGATAAGCTGTGCTAAATGCTAACTTGGTTCCGAGGGCTTCATGAAGGGATTTCCAGAATCTTGAGGTGAATTGCGTGCCTCTATCAGATACAATCTTCTTAGGCACACCATGCAGGCTCACTATTCTGGAAATATACAGTCTGCAACTGAGCCCGATAGGTGGTGTTGACAGGATGAAATGGGCAACCTTGGTCAGTCGATCAACGATGACCCAGATTGAATCATGGCCTCGGTTGGATCTTGGAAGTCCGGTAATAAAATCCATTCCAATCTCATCCCACTTCCACTCGGGAATTTTCAAAGGTTGAAGCAATCCAGCGGGTCGCTGATGTTCAGCCTTAACTCGCTGGCAGATGTCACACTTGGCTACGAATGAACCAATCTCTCGCTTCATTCCATGCCACCAAAATCTTTCTCGAAGGTCTTGGTACATTTTGGTTCCGCCGGGGTGGATTGAATAAGGGGTCTCATGGGCCTCCTTCAGGATTAACTCCTTAAGTTCCGTGACATTGGGCACACAGATACGGTCATTGAATTTCAGCACTCCTTCAGCATCTTCGGTAAAACCGGGTGCTTTGCCGAGGGAAATCTTCTTCCTAATTCCTCTATGCTTTCATGACCTTTTGGGCTTCTTTGATTTGATCCATCAGGGTTGGGGTTAACTCTAAATTGGCGAGATAACCATGGCTAACAAGCTCTAGTCCAAAATCTTGGAACTCTTTGAACAAGGCTGGCTGTTCGGCTTGGATCAGGGCATTCAGGGTGCAAGGTTTGCGACTAAGGGCATCGGCAACTACATTAGCCTTTCCGGGTGATAATGGATTCCAATATCATAATCCTTGATTAATTCCATCCATCTCCTCTGTCGCAGGTTCAGATCTTTCTGGGTGAAAATATACTTCAAGCTTTTGTGATCTGTATAGACCTCGCAGCGATGTCCCGCAAGATAGGGACGCCACGTTTTGAGAGCAAGAACAACAGCAGCTAACTCCAGTCATGGGTTGGGTAATTCTCTTCATGCGGTCGCAACTGCCGGGACAGGTACGACACAACTTTGCCTTCTTGCATCAGAACGCAACCAAGTCCGAGGCGTGATGCATCGCAATACACGTCGAAACTCTGGGTGACGTCTGGCATGATCAGGATTGGGGCTGAGGTTAGTCTCTTCTTCAGTTCTTGGAAACTATCCTCACACTTCTGAGTCCATTCAAATTTCTTGTCCTTCTTCAACAGTTGGGTCATGGGTTTGGCTATACTGGAAAATCCTTCAACGAACTTGCGGTAATAACCGGCAAGTCCGAGAAAGCTTCGGATTTCAAACACATTGGTTGGGGATAACCAGTCAAAATGGCTTGGATCTTCTCTGGGTCACAGAAATTCCTCCGGCAGATACAACATGTCCGAGAAATGCCACTTCACTGAGCCAAAACTCACACTTGCTAAGCTTGGCATACAGCTGGTGCTCTCGGAGAGTCTCCAAAACTAGACGCAGGTGTTCAGCATGCTCTTCTTCGGTCTTGGAATAAATAAGGATGTCATCAAGGAAAACTACCACGAACTTGTCGAGGTACTCCATGAAAATCTTGTTCATGAGATTCATGAAATAGGCTGGGGCATTGGTCAGACCAAAAGACATCACGGTGTATTCAAACAAACCGTAACGAGTGGTGAAGGCGGTCTTGGGAATGTCTGTCTCTCGGATCTTCAACTGATGGTATCCTGTCCGAAGATCGATCTTGGAAAAGACTCGGGCTCCGTTCATTTGATCGAACAGATCCTCGATCTTGGGAAGAGGATACTTATTTTTAATGGTCACGTCATTCAGCTTGCGATAATCCACACACAGGCGTGTGGTACCGTCTCTCTTGTCCACAAATAATGGGTGATCCCCAAGGTGAAGCGCTTGGGCGAACAAGTCCTTTGCTGAGCATATCTGCCAATTGCTTCTTCAACTCAACCAGCTCTTCCGGATTCATCCGATAAGGTCTTTGGGATATAGGGGCGGTTCCTGGGATAAGCTCAATTATGAACTCAATTTCCCGGTCTGGCGGCATACCAGGCAATTCTTCTGGGAAAACATCCTTGAACAGGTGAACAACACGGATCTCATCTAGGGCAGGTCGAGCTATGCTCTCATGGCAGCCTGGGTGAGATTGACTAGTTTCAGACACATACTCCACTTCTACTTCTTTGTCGGTGGTGATGGATACAGCTCTTCTGGCACAGTCAATTCGACCATGGTACTTGGCTAACCAATTCATACCGAGTATAACATCGATGCCTTGGGTTCCCAGAACAATTAAGTTAACTGGAAACTTTTCTCCTTTGATCTCAAGGGGTACATCGGAGCAAAACATCTTGGTCTCTACGGTGGATTCTGGGATTTGGATGACCATGGGTTTGGGTAAGAGGCTCTCGACTAAACCTCCCTTAGCAACAAATTCTTGGGTAACAAATGAATGGGTAGCACCAGAATCAAACAGAACAGTTGCAGGTACTGAGTTGACAAGGAACGTACCCAGCACAACATCCGGAGCATCCTGAGCTTCTTCAGCATTGATGTGGTGCAGACGACCCTTGGCAACAGCAGCATTTCCGCGGGGTGCGGCATTCTTGCCATTTCCATTTCCATTGCGGCCTTGACCATTGTTCTGTGCCGGCGCATTGGGGCGCTGACATTCCTCTTGGGATTGGGACATTCTGGAGTAGTGACCCTTGTTGCCGCATTCAAAGCAGACACATTGGATTGGGGTGAAGTTGTTGAAGTTTCCTCCGGGACGGTTATTGTCATTGGGGCGGTTGAAGTTGTTTGGGCGGTTAGGGTAATTGGGGCGTGGAGCTTGGGGTGGACGATAGGCAGGCCTGGGTTTCTGCTGAAAGATACGAGGTTTCTGGCTGCTCGAACCTTCCTGAGCATTCATCCTCCTCTTGCGACCTTCATACATAGACTTGCGCTTGGTCTCCAGCTGGATGGCTTTGTCCACAAGTGACTCCAGATCACGGAAGTCATGGATAACCAGAGCACACTGCAGTTCATCATGAGTCCACTCATGAAACGCTCCATCTTCTTCTCTTCTTTGTCGGTGTCATCAGGAGCATACCGAGATAAGTCGGTAAACTCATCCAGATAACCGACCACATCTCTACTTCCCTGCCTCAGTTTGCGGAACTCATCCTTCTTCCTCTCAATAAGTCCGTAAGGAATATGCTTCTTGCGGAACTTCTCCTGGAACTCAGCCCAGTTGATGACATGACCAGCTGCTGGAGAGTCTTGGTAGTTTCCCACCAAGCTCTTGCAGGTCCAGCGAGATAGTGGGTTGCATACACACTTTCTCATTTTCTCCCACAGCAGCAACTTCAAGATTATTGTCGATGGTGCGAAGCCAATCATCGGCTTCTAGTGGGTGAAGTCCCTTGGAGTAGGTGGGTGGGTTGGTCTTCTGAAAATCGCCTAAGGTGGATCGCTGGTTCTCATTGCCATTGCCATTACCACCATTGTTGTTGTTGTTGTTGTTGTTGTTAAGCGGCTGCGAGTTGTTGTAGGGCAACGAGATGAGCTGGCGCTTGCCGGGCATTTTCACGTTCCTCCATGATAAGCGCGAGAAGTTGGGCGGGGGTTGGGTCCGGTGGTGGTGGTGCTGATCCTGATCCTCCGTATTGTCGCGACGGGGCGGCATCCTGAAGCACACCGGGTATAAGAGGCAAGGCAAGAAAAGTTCGACTAAGGGAAAAGACGATTCGCAAGTGGTTGATTAATTTAAGGATTATATGAAAATATTTCACACAGATTTAAACAAGACAAACATACTTATATATTCACAACATCACATCAAGGAGTTCACAACAACATCAAGCTTACAACTCAAGCTTACAACATCACCTTACATCTAGATACATAACATCTGGTTTCCAAAAGAACCACTACTCTACTCGACTAGCGATAGGGGTCAACCTAATCCTGCGGTAGTGATCAAGTCACTCGCCTACTGAGGTGGAACCTCCAGCTCTAACACGTCAGCATCTGACTGGTAGGTGGCTCCTCGGGATCCTCCTCCTCGTCCTCGAGAACTGCCTCGAGTGGCTCCTCCTCCTCGTCAACTAACTCCTCCTCATCATCTCCTCCTCACAGTCCATCTCCTCCACGAAGTCATCATCGTCACTGAGGAAAGCGTTGTTCTCCTTGCGGAGATCCTCGCCCTCCTCCTCCATCTCGTCAGTATGGTGCTCTAGATCCTCAATCAGCCGTCCTGCTCTGCCACCTTCGTGCGGAGCTTCACGATAGTCTTCCTCAGCTGGGCCCTCTTCCTGAGAAGAGCGACCTTCTCCTCCATCAGCTTCCTCGTTCTCGCGAAGCTCAACGAGCGACTCGCGGTCAAAGGAGCTGAATCCTAGTGCGCAACAGATCATCCTGAGTGCACTGAAGTAAGATCTCCATGTCCATGATGTAGCTCCCAAACATCGGGTGGTAAGGTGAAGGAGTAGGGTGTCCATCGCAGTTGCGCCTCCCGTAGAACCGGAAACGGGAGTCTACTAACTCCGCCTTGTGCTCCTCACAAAGTCGGGCTAGCATCCTCTGTGTAGCAGTACAGAGACCATCAACCCAGGTGGCCTCCTTGGTGGTGAAGATGAGCGTCCTGGAACTGGGAGACTTGATGTTCCTGCGAACTGACGACCTGATGAGCCAGCTCAGCCTTCCGACACCGTGAACATCAATCTGAGCTCCCTCAAACTCTGGAGCGGGGCGACCTAACAGCTTGGTCAACTCGAACAAGTCCCTCTCAAACGTCACTTGCTGTCCTTCTCAGCTGAACGAACTCGGTCCAATGGAGTGCCATCTACATTTTTAAGCAAAATTTTAAGTTAGTTAGGTGACAAGTGTATCAAAATTTTAATATAGTAGGGCAACAAGTGAGTCAAATTTTAAGCTTAATGAGAGGTGTACAAAATTTTAGGGATACAAGGAAAATGTAATATTTAATGGAGTAAAATTTTGCATAAGTAAGAGGATTGGAGATAAGCAGTTTTCGAAAATACTTCATTCCTTTCTTTTTAGAAATTCATCTTTTGTAACATTTGACAAACGACCATGCTAACTAAGGTTTCCTAAAGTCAGGATGGCTCTGATACCAAGTCTGTGGGGACCCCGGACTAGCTGTCCGAAATACCCGATTATGCTTAACACAACGATCCCGTGATCAGTCTGTCGTTGCACATAATCCGAATTGGATACCAAAGTTTACATCCATTACAGTACCGAATAAAAGTCTTACATAAATGGTCATTTAGACCAAGTTCTTACATAGGTGCCTTCATGGGCCAAACCAAAATATCAGCGGAAGCTACGGCGTAGTAGACATCATATTCTAACGATGACAACCCGACAGGCAGCTGACTTGTGGAGATCCTTAGTTGGCGTAGAAGTCGCCATACTCTGCTCGGCGTAGTGCTCCTCCTCGTAGTCTGGCTAGGTCAATAGCCAGGGACGAAACCAATATGAGTACATTTGAATGTACTCGCAAACTACCCCAACATGAGTATGCACTAGTTTTATTTTAGTTGACAACTTTTATTTATTTTAAACATCTCTATATCTTTATTGAAAAAGGTAAGAAGAGTTTTATAACTATCTTTAAAGAAACCACCATCTCATTTGTTCTCCAAAACTCCTCCTGTTTCTGACCATGGCTCACCATGGTCCATCTATTTCAACAACTCATACCACTCCATGTGGTATAGCTGTGTAACACCATCTCCAATTCAGTTTCTTTTTAAACTTAAAAACTTTTCCAAAAACTTGCACATGGTCAAAGTAGGGCCTCCCAACTGTCCATATCCGAGGACTCGGCTATTCGAATAGTTTTACACTCTGCAGAGGTAGCACGCTTTTCCCACATCCATCCGGCAACTCATCGTGTCCGCCACGTCTCGCCATACAGGGTGTATGCGAAGTAAGCCGCCGACCATAGCCTGTCCTTTGCTCATGCTAGTATAGGATCCTTCCCATATGACACTTCCAACACACTTAACCCAGCCCTTCGGAATCTAAGTGTGAGGACTCATAGGTTTTGTCCGGCGGTTTATGGTGGAACCTTCAATCCTCCTCCTTATCTTTCATAGAGTTTGAGCGAGGACCCGGGTCAGGGGTAGACCAACACACTATCCCCTCATGCATGACGGAGTCATCTCCGTCGATGAGGTATCCAGTACTAATATGAGCAAACTATATGCTAAGCCTTTTCCCATATGTGGTGGATGTGGTCGCACAGGGTATCGGATGGTTGACGTAAGTACAAGGACACACTGTGCATTTTTCATAAACATCACCATTTTTCCACTTCTCCATTCCAACACCGACATCTCGGTATTTCATAATCTCACAAGTAATTTCAAAGGAGTTTTGAATAAACATATTGTTTTTCCCATCCTATAATTTGATATAACTATCTTATATTTCTACATAGGTGGCAAAATAATTTCCATATACTTTTGAAATGGGTTTTATAAATCTTGCTTTGAGAGTAAAACATGTTATGAAAGTAGATGCATATGTTTGTAGTGCAAGCTCAGAGAATAGCTTGCCTTGCTTGGCAAAGTGATCTTGCTCTTGTTCTTCAATTTCAGCAAACTCTCCTTCCTCGATATATCCGACAACGTTCTCGTCTAATTAATAAACAAACAATGCAAACAATCACTAAGCTATACAAGCAATCATCTCAACACAACAATCATGAACATCACACATAGCTACTGCACACATCAAACCATACAATTTGGTTTCAAAATATTTGAATTAAACATCATTTATTTATGTTCAACATTATGGCAGAAACTTGTGGAACATGTTTAATTCAATAACTTGAGTTCTGTTGGTCACAAAAATACAAACTAAAATTCTATGGAAAGCTACTGATGTGTAGAAGACAACACAATTTGGTTTGGATCAATTGGAGTTACTAAACTCCCTACACATTTGTTTGAATCCAGAAGCTTATTAATCAAGTTTTTGCTACAACTCAATTAATTTTATCCAAAAATTAAATCCTTTTAGGGGTAACTAAACATGACTATATGTGATCTAACAAAATTGGTCCTAATCATTTGGGTTAACCATTAAACATATTTAAATGTTTGAGTGCAGAAGGGTGTTTAAACTTCAACTGAATACTAAACAAATACTACTGCACAATTAATTCTACCAAAATTAGGGAAGCTAATACATGGCAGTACTAAGCTAGCAAAATTGGTTTGGAATTATTTGGACTAACAGAGTATCAGAAACAAACAAGTTTAGAATTTAAACCTTCTGTAGTATTTTTAATAATACTTTTTATCTATTTAATTAAATGACATGAGACCAATTGGGTTGGTTAAACAATTTCATAAGCTTTCCAGAACAATTGAGTTTGATTTATTTGGATTCCTAAATCTCGAGATATTGAATTTACAATTTGGTTCCAGTACTGAATTCTATAGAAACTAGAAATTCGAAATAATCAAACTAGTGGATAATGTTGAAAACCCTGACATGTGGGGTCTACATGTCAGCGGCTCACGGAGAAAAGTCTCCCGCGCTGGAAATGGTTAAAACGCTGACAGTGGGTCCCACATGGCAGTGTAACTAGGCACGAAACGGTACGTGGCCGTAGATCTTAGATCCAACGGCGCACGGAGGCTACCATCGGCGACGACCTAAAATAGGCGGCGTCGTGGCTCCGGCGATGGCGAGCAGCACGATTCGCTCACCTGAGAGGGCTAGGGACGGCGGAGATGGTGCAGATCGACGGCGGCGGCGTGGGGAGAGCTTCTGGCCGAGTTGCGCTTCCTGGGAAGGAGTGGTTCGTCGGCGGCGAGCTCCGGAACTTCCTCGGCTACGGGCACGGGCTCCGGCGATCTCCTGGCGATGCTCTGGTGCACGAAACAGAGGGGAACAAGGTGTGGGTGAGTGCGGTGATCGTAGGGATGAAGGTAGTGGCCAGAGGGAAGGAAATGGGAGGCCAGCACGGCGAAGCCGTGGTCGTCGCCTACCTCGGCACGGCGAGGTTGCAGCGCACAGCCACGGGCAGCAGTGGCTTCACGGCAGAGGCTCCGCCCTCCTGGCGGTGCACGGGAGAGGGTGGTGAGTGAGAGAGACAGTGGGGCGGTGTGGAGAGAGTGCTGGGCTCGGGTGGTTTAAATAGGCGCGACGGCGGCGCACGGTGGTCGCGGTCCAGCGGCGTCCAGAGGGCGGGAGAGGCCAGCGCGCGGTGTCTGGGGGGTCCGGGTGTGGGCTAGGGTTCGCGGCGTAGAGGATTGCGTGGCGAGGTGCAGCGAGCTGGGCCAATTTTGGCCGGCGCCGTCCGTTTAACCACGGCGGAGAAACGGGAGACAACGGCGTAATGGCGAGGGGAGAGGCTCTCCTCTGCCAGCAGAGGGTGCGGAGGCGCGGGGCGAGGGAGAACGCGAGCAAGGGGGCCCTGGGGGGGCCGGGAACGGCGACGAGCGCGCTGCGGCCATGGCGACACGCACGGCGACAGTGAGCTAGGGGAGGCAGGAGACGACGACGTTTTCGCAAAAACCCCCTGGCTCCTATGCGTTGCTTCTTTTCCTTCTTCTTTCTTCTATTTACTTTTTAGTCCTTCTGTTAATTGCAGTAGTACTTCTTGATTTAATTTGAGACACTAAATCAATTTATAAAAATTTCCCAAAATTTGTGGGGCCTTCTCATAATGTGCAGAAGCTCCACAAAAATTGGCTTTGCAAAATAAAATGTTTTGAAACATTTTCTTTTATAGTGTTTCAATTATGGCATTTTAATTTATTTCTACTTTGTTTACTTTTGAATTTTAAAACTAGTTTGAAAATAGTATTTGAGAGAGATAAGTAGTAAGGATGAAATGGGAGGGTTTGCACTACCACTCCACTGAGTTTTGTTGGAAACAAAATGAGATCCTTACTTGGAGAATTTGTGTGAAACAAATGTCACTTTTATTTTTCTTGCTTTTACTTGCCATTTTATTTCTTTTCTTCCTATTTTTATTTAGAGCAAGCAACCCAATTAGCAAGAAATAAATAACACAAGCAACAATAGTTAATTCCACAAGCAATAATTTGCAGACAACACATAATAATTAACAAAAGTTTTTGTTGGCTCTCATTTTTGGAATATAATACTGATAATATTTTTGGGATGTTACAATAAGCACCAATTTCTAAGTCCAATTGATGACATCCCGTCCTTGCTACCATTTCACCACCAGGGGAGTTTACTAAAATGGTTTCCTTAAGTGTTTGTGTGGCTAACTTATTTTTGTCAACAAACCCCTTGATATGAATGGTAATGATGCTCCAGTATCAAAAGTACGAGTGCGGTGCACGAATTAATTGGGAACTTACCAATCACCATGTCAGGCTCATCATAAACTTCTTCCACGTTCACATGGTTCACCGTTGCCTTCTGGAACGGATTTGGTTTGGCCCCATCATCACTCTTCTTTTCAGGACACTCAGTGGCATAGTGTCCTGTTTTCTTGCACTTAAAGCACTCAACTTGACTGATATCCCTCCGGCCAGCATGGATTGCTCTTCGTACTCGTTGACATTGGCTCTCATCATGGAGATTTCCATCTCCTTGTAGTACTCGTCAACCGATTTCAACCCTTGCTTCAACTCTTGCAACTTCTTGTATAAGTCTCTAGTGTAATGGCTTGGCACGAAGCGCTTGTACATGGTTTCTTTCATTTCAACCCAAGTGTCGATTGGTTGTTGGTGGTTAGCGATGCGAGCATCTTGTAGTTGTTCCCACCACAAGAGGGCATACTCTTTAAACTCCATCGAAGCTAAGGCAATCTTCTTGTTGTCGGAGAAGCATTGCACACGGAAGATCTTGTCAACCTTGAGGACCCATGAGAAGTAAGCTTCCGGATCACTTGTGCCGTAGAACTTGGGAATGTCAAAGCGGACGTTGGTCAAGTCATCATAGTCGTCGCGGTGGCCACCACGCGGGAATGCACGTCCACGTCTCCTTCGATTGAGTCCATCACCATTGTGTTGGCTTGACTCGTTATCACTTGACTCGGAACGTTGGTGTTGGTGACGATCATGAGGAAGCTCTTGACGAGGCGCATGTTGAGGAGGTAGCTCTTGTTGAGGAACGGGTTGCTCGACATTGTTCGCATTGTCATGATTTTGATGACGTGGCCTTAGAGGATGACGAGGGTGACGTCCTTGTTCACCAAAGTCATTCGCACCCGGAACGCCATGGTCATTAGCCAATGGGTCATGACGATCACGTTGTTGCGGTGGTGGTGATGGTATGCGTTCACGACGATCATCATTTTGGTGAGGTTGTTCTTGATGCGCGTTGGCATTGTTCTCGTGAAGATCATGTGGTTGTTCAACGTGAGGAGGAGGTCGTTCATGGGTGTCGAGCCTTGGATCATGTTGACGTTCTTGTCGAGGTTCATGACGTCCATGATGTGCTTGTGTCGACCTTGAGGTGCTTCTTGTACGGCTTGAGTGGGAAGAAGCTCGTTGTCACGCAAGGTTATTGAAGCTTCGGTCAACCGCTCCATATTTGCTTCTTGAGCATGCATGTAGTCGTTGAAGGTGTTCTCTTGATTTTGAAGACGACGCTCGTAGCGTCCTAGGTTATCACGAATAAAGTGTCGCATGCCAACAAGCTCCGATTGTGTGACATAGCCATGATCACCGCAAACTCCACCATGGATTTCCTCATCCGAGCTTGAGCTTCCGTTTGTACTTCCCCTAAACATTTTCTCAAGATCAAGTGAGATATGTGATAACGAAAAACCAAGACAAACTATATCCCAAGAATAATGTAGCTTGAGAGGAGAGAATCCGGTTCTCACACCCAACACACACACTTATGAGGATAGGAAGGTATGACGTGGCAAACGAAACAAGCAAACCCGACGACAAGTATATTGTCAAAGGTAGAGAAAATCCACAATGATCAAATTACAAAAGAAACTCCAACCACAAAGTATCAAGAAACACACACAAAAGCGAATGATGGGGTTGGGCGACCAAAGGGCGAGCTCCCGAAGATAGACAACCTAACGAAGACTACGTGCTCAAATGTCACCCAACATAAGAGGGATGTTAGCTCAATTGCTTTTTGATGGGCAACGGATTTGCACAAGAGTTACACACTCACTCACTTTGGCGGTTCAAGCTTTGTCGCAACCTACAAGAGATGATACTTGGCACCACTTGATTCTTATCTTTTCTCTTCTTTTTTTGATTTTTGCTTTTTGACGATGATTCCTTCTCTTTTGCTAGTGCCAAGCCCTCTAACGATACACACTCGCCAATACTTTGAAGACAAACACTCAACACGTGCAATGCCTCGCAATATCACCGAGCTAGTCCAATAGGTCAAGGTACACGAAAGGAAGAAGGGCTCACAACGGATTATGGTGGTGGGGGAATGTCGAGTCCTTGGTGGTGTCCTCGCTTGGCGTTGATGATGCGTCGCTGCGGAAGCTTGTCGATGACGTGGACGTATGGCTCACCAAGAAAGGACTCAAACCAAAGAGGAAATGCCAAAATGAACAGAGGAAAAATAAGAAAATTTGCTATGAAAATCCTGCCCGGCGGTAGTACCGCTCGTTCTGCCCCTGTAATACTGGTCGGTCGCGCTGCTCCGGTAGTACCGGAAGTCTGGCCGTTAGTACCGGTGGACTCGAAATCTGGAGTTGTTCTTCGCGATTTGGGCAGAAATTGAGCTCGAAAAATCCTCAAATTCGTGGGAAATTGGTAAAATTAAGGCTAGGGAACGCAAACAAAGGCGGAGGGGGTCCTAAAGCAACATATCCATGGACAAAATCTACCAAAAACGCAACGAATCGACAGATCGGCTCGAATCAAGGCAAGGCTATTTTTGGTGGAAATTCTCGTATTTCTCAAAAACGAAGAAAAATTTGGTGGATTTCGGTGGAAACACAAATCAAATTCGTGTCAACCTAGAGCTCTGATACCATATGATGTGGGTAGGTCCCGATTTTCACGGATTTGTGCGGAGGGAACGAAGAACATGAAGAACAAGGGATGAACACGAAGAACACAAAGAGGGGAAATCAACACACAAGGGTAAATAGCAAGTAGCAACTCGGCAAGACTCAATTGGTAACAAATCCCCGAGGGTAGCCCCCAATTCTCCTCTCCCAAGCACACCTTACTCTTAGGATTGTTTGTCCAATTGGTCAATCCAACCAACCCGATAGAATCACCGTAAGATGAATGATCGGCAAGTAATCGTAACTACAAGCGGAGCCTTGGTATCCACGCAGGGATCTTCTCCACAAAGGGAGGCCTTGGTTCATCTCCACAAGGGGACGCCTTGAGTCATCTCCATAGGAGGAAAGAGACACTTTGAGAAGAAGGAGCAAGGCTCTACTCTAATCCCAAATCATTGTCTAACCCTAGATCTAGATGGAGGGGTCCTATTTATAGTCTAGGCCCAAAGGGACGAATTACATGGGTCAACACCCAGATTTGCTCGCAGGCACGCGCCAGGCCGGTAGTACCGGAATTAATTCCGATAGATCCGCTTAAGGTGGCCTCTGATCCAGTACCGATTGGCGTTTCGGCGGTAGTACCGGCCTTGCTGGCCCGGTAGTACCGGCCGGCAACTCTTCAGGAATTCCAGCTTCTTCTCCTCGCTCTTTTTCTTGGCCATCTTCTTGGGTCTTCTCTTGGTCATCTTCTTCACTTCATTGAGGGTCGTCATCAAGGTGATTCCTGAGTATGCACAAAGTATCCGAATGAAGTAGCAAACCATTCAAAGGAGTGTCGAGATCACACATAGATAGGAGTGAATTCACCTTGTCATGGAGAGCTTTGACTCTTGCTCTTGTCATTGGGCCACTTGGTGTTGTGTGCCTATGTTGCACTACATCAGTACAAGCGCTTCGTGCCAAGCCATTACACTAGAGACTTGTACAAGAAGTTGCAAGAGTTGAAGCAAGGGTTGAAGTCAGTTGACGAGTACTACAAGGAGATGGAAATCTCCATGATGAGAGCCAATGTACATCAAGCTCGTTTCATGAATGGCCTCAACTATCCAATCAAGAAGATCGTGGAGTTCCAACCATATGCCTCTTTGGTAGAGCTAGTACATCAAGCTTCCAAGGCCGAGCGCCACGTGCTTGAAGAGCTCAAATACCTCAAGACAAAGGCATTCTTCGCCAACAAGCCTTCTTCATCAACTCCTACACCTTCACAAGCTCTTCCTCAAGCGAATACCCGAGGTCCTCCAAGAGTCTCTACTTCGACATCTCAAGCGCCTCAACCTTTCAAGAAAGTACCTCCCACTACCAAGGCGCCTCAAGGATCTTCGTCTGGCACAAGACTCTTGCAATGCTACAAGTGCGGCGGACAAGGGCACAAATCTTTTGAGTGCACCAACAAGAAGGTCATGATCATCAATGACATGGGAGAGTATGAATCTATGAGTGAAGATGAGTACAATGCTTTGAACAAGGTCGCCACAATGCAAAGTGCTCAAGAAGAAGAAAGTGAGATCTATTGTGATGGCGACAACAATCCTTCCTTGGTTGTGGCAAGAGCTCTAACCACCAATGTTCAAGTGGAAGAAGACCAAAGATGCAATTTGTTCCAAACAAGAGCGGGAATCAATGGAAAGTCCATCAAGGTCATCATAGATGGTGGAAGTTGGCACAACCTAGCGAGCAAAGAACTTTGTGATAAGCTCAACTTGAAGTTCAAGAAGCACCCACATTCCTACCATGTGCAATGGTTGAGTGATACCGGAGCCGTCAAGATTCAACACATGGTGCAAGTGTCCTTCAAGATTGGAGCCTATGAAGATACGGTTGATTGTGATGTTGTGCCTATGAACGTTTGTCACTTTCTCCTTGGGCGTCCATGGCAATTTGACAAGGGTGCTATGCATGATGGACGAACAAACTACTATAGATTCAAGAACAACGACAAGACCTTCGTCCTTCGTCCCATGACACCAAGTCAAGTCATCGCCGACAACGCCAAGACTATTGCAAGGGCACAACAAGATCGTTCATCTAGTGAGATGAGTGGTGAGCGAGAGACCCACCATAAAGTGAGTGAGAGCCACAAGTCAAAAGAGTGTGACACTTCAAAGAGAGTTCCCACAAAACATACACTATTTGCCACAAAGAGAGAGATGAGGGAGTTGAGAGAGAACCCATCCACCCTCCACTATGTGCTCATATGCAAGGGTGAAGTTTCTATGACTAACGACTTCACAAACTTCCTCCTTCTTTGTTGTCTCTTTTGAAGTATTTTGAAGATGTCTTCCCTCAAGAAGTGCCACCGGGACTACCTCCTCTACGTGGAATCGAGCACCGCATCGACCTTGTTCCCGGCGCACCGCTTCCAAACCGCGCTCCTTACCGCACCAACCCCGAAGAGACAAAGGAGATCGAGCGGCAAATACAAGAACTTCTTGCCATGGGACATATCCGCGAGAGCTTGAGTCCGTGCGCCATGCCCGTCATCTTGGTACCCAAGCACGACAACACTCTTCGCCTTTGCATGGATTGTCGCCCCATCAACGCCATAACCGTTCGGTATCGCCATCCTATCCCTCGACTTGATGACATGCTTGATGAGCTTTGTGGTTCCGCTATATTCTCCAAAACTGATCTTAAAAGTGGATATCACCAAATAAGAGTGTGTGAAGGTGATGAATGGAAGACCGCATTTAAAACAAAGCTTGGTCTTTATGAGTGGCTCGTCATGCCATTTGGTCTTTCCAATGCACCTTCTACTTTTATGCGTCTCATGAATCATGTTTTGCGTCCTTTTATTGGCAAATTTGTTGTGGTATACTTTGACGACATCCTTATTTATAGCAAATCTTTGGAAGAGCACACTTCTCATGTTGCTCAATTTTTGTTGGTTCTTCGCAATGAAAAGCTTTATGCAAACCTTTCTAAGTGCACTTTTGCCACCAACAAACTTGTTTTCTTGGGTTTTGTTGTTTCTTCGGATAGTGTTGAAGTTGATGATGCCAAGATACAAGCAATTTGGACTTGGCCTTTTCCGATGTCACTTGAGGAGTTCAGACGTTTTCTTGGTTTTGCCGGATTTTACCGCCGTTTCATCAAGGATTTTTCCACAATTGCTTGCCCCCTCCATGAACTTACAAGGAAGAATGTACCTTTCATTTGGGGCAACGCACATGATTTTGCTTTCAATGAGCTCAAACGATTATTAACCGAAGCACCACTCCTTGCCCTTCCGGATTTCTCTAAAACATTTGAGATTGAATGCGATGCAAGTGGATTGGGCATTGGTGGAGTGCTTATGCAAAATGGTAGACCCATCGCATACCATAGTGAGAAACTAGATGGAGCTCGCTTGAACTACCCCATTTATGACAAAGAGTTATTTGCTTTGGTTCGTGTTTTGGATGTGTGGCAACATTACCTTCGTCCTAAGAAATTTGTCATTCATTCCGACCATGAATCCTTGAAATATTTGAAAAGTCAAACAAATTTGAACAAAAGACATGCTAAGTGGGTTGAGTTCATTGAGTCTTTTACCTTTGTAATCAAATACAAGAAAGGTAAAGACAATGTGGTCGCGGATGCTCTAACCCGCAAGCCCAACCTACTTACACGTCTTGACATTAGTGTCTTGGGTTTGAATGAGATAAAGGAGTTGTATACTACCGATGCTTTCTTTGGAGACATTTTTACTCAATGTTCGGAGCACAAAGGAATTGGTGATTTCTATTTGCACCAAGGTTTCTTGTTTAAGGCTAACAAACTATGTATACCCGAGTCTTCGCTTCGTTTGGTACTTTTGAAGGAATCTCATGGAGGAACACTCATGGGTCACTTTGGCCGTGACAAGACCTACGCCATGCTCGCCACAAACTACTATTGGCCTAGAATGAAGCGTGATGTGGAACGCCTAGTTCGACGATGTTCTACATGTCTCAAAGCTAAGTCTACTCTAAACTCTCATGGGTTATACACCATTGCCTATTCCACATCACCCATGGTCCGATAGAGCTATGGATTTTGTCTTAGGACCCACGCACTAAAACAAACAAGGATTCCATCGTTGTCGTCATTGATCGCTTCTCTAAAATGACACACTTTATACCTTGCAACAAGAGCGACGATGCTTCACACATTGCTACTTTGTTTTTCAGGGAAATCGTCCGTCTTCATGGCGTGCCAAAGACCATTGTGTCGGATCGTGACACCAAGTTCGTGAGCTATTTTTGGAAGACTTTGATGGTCAAGATGGGAATCAAGCAACTATTCTCCACCTCATACCACCCTCAAACCGATGGCCAAACCGAAGTGGTGAACCGAAGCCTATCCACACTCCTTCGTGTGTTGATCAAGCCCAACTTGAAGAATTGGGAAGAATGCATCCCACACGCCGAGTTCGCCTACAATCGAGCACTACACCGCGCAACAAAGAGAACACCCTTCGAGGTCGTCTATGGCTCCAACCCCTACACCGCGCTAGACATGCTTCCACTTCCACTCCGTAAGCAAGCCAACATGGACTTCGACAAGTGTGCCACGTACATGAAGAAACTACATGAAGACACAAGGGCCACGCTTGAGAAGCACAACAAAGACCATGCTACGAAGATGAACAAAAACAAGCGCGCCATGATATTTGAAGAAGAAGACCTTGTTTGGCTACACCTTCGCAAAGATCGCTTTCCGGATGCAAGGAAGTCCAAGCTTCACCCTCGTGGAGACGGACCTTTCAAGGTCATCAAGCGCGTCAACGACAATGCCTACAAGATCGACATCTCCAACTCCAAACACTTGGTTCATGACACCTTCAACGTCGCCGACCTATCGCCATACCTTGGTACATCAAGCGATGAGGATGACCAAGAGTCGAGGATGACTCTTTTCCAAGGGAAGGGAGATGATGTAGCCCAACCTATGGCTCCTACAACAAGTGGCCCAATGACAAGAGCAAGAGTCAAAGCTCTCCATGATAAGGTGAATTCACTCCTATCTATGTGTGATCTCGACACTCCTTTGAATGGGTTGCTACTTCATTCGGATACTTTGTGCATACTCAGGAACCACCTTGTCGACGACCCACAATGGAGTGGAGAAGATGACCGAGAGAAGCCCCAAGAAGATGGCCAAGAAGAAGAAGAAGAGGAAGTTCAAACAGCTTCGGGCGGTACTACCGGATCCGACCCGGTACTACCGCCCCCGCCTGACATGTCACCTGCTGAAGATACTACAGGGGCCGGTACTACCGCGTCTTGCCGCCCCGGTACTACCGCCTCATGCCGGCGCGGTACTACCGCGCCAACTACCGCGCCTACTTCCGGATCTCCCAGGAGCTCCTGGTGTCGCCGGGTTCTAACCCGGTAGTGCCCCCGGTAGTGGCCCGGTACTACCGCAAGGCCGGTACTACCGGGTTACGTCCGGTACTACCGCTGCGGGCGAGCCTGCGTGCTGAAAAGGCTCCCCTGCCTTGTAATCTTATCCCCTTTTGGATCTAGACTATAAATAGTGCGTCCCCTTCCTAGGGTTAGGGTTAGACTATGATTTGGGAACTAAAGTAGAGCCTTGCTCCTTCTTCTCAAAGTGTCTCTTTCCTCCTATGGAGATGACACAGGGCCTCCCCTTGTGGAGATGAACCAAGGCCTCCTCTTGAGGAGAAGATCCCTGCGTGGATACCAAGGCCTCCGCTTGTAGTTGCGATTACTTGCTAATCTTCCCTCTTTGTGTGGCTAGATTGGGTTGGTTGGATTGACCAATTGGACAAACAATCATAAGAGTAAGGTGTGCTTGGGAGAGGAGAATTGGGGGTTACCCTCGGGGATTTGTTACCAATTGTGTCTTGCCGAGTTGGTACTTGCTATTTACCCTTGTTTTGAGTGATTCCCCTCTTTTGTGTTCTTCGTTCTTCGCGTGTTCTTCGTGTTCATCTTTCCCTACGCACAAATCCGTGAAAATCGGGACCAACCTACATCTGTACGAGTGGCGCACGTCGGTAAGGATGACCTAAGAGTGGTACTAATACTACTTGATGGCTGGGAGGGGTGCACGTGGGTCAGATGACGTAAAGAGGGTGCGTATACTCCTAGATGGCTAGGAGTGGTCCACGGGGGTCCAGATGGCTCGGAGTGTCGCACGTGGGTCAGATGACGTAAAGAGGGTAAGTACACTCCTAGATGGCTAGGAGTGGTTCACGAGGGTTCAGATAGCTAGGAGTGTTGCACGTGGTTAAGGATAATCTAAAAGTGGTATTGATGCTCCTAGTTGGTTGGGAGGGGTGCACGTGGGTCAGATGACGCAAAGAGGGTACGTATACTCCTAGATGGCTAGGGGTGGTGCACGTGTGCCTAGAAGGCTAGGAATGGCGCACGTGGGTAAGGATGACCTAAAAGTGGTACTGATACTCATAGATGGTTGGGAGGGGTGCACGTGGGTCAGATGACATAAAGAGGGTACGTATACTCCTAGATGGCTAGGAGGGCTCCACGGGGCTCCAGATGGCCAGGATTGTCGCACGTGGTTAAGGATGTCCTAAAAGTGGTACTGATTCTCCTAGATGGCTGGTATGGGTGCACATGGGTCAGATGACGTAAAGAGGGTACGGATACTCCTAGATGGCTAGGAGTGGTGCACCTGTGCCGAGATGGCTAGGAGTGTCGCACGTGGTTAAGGATGACCTAAAAGTTGTACTGATACTCCTAGATGGCTGGTACGGGTGCACGTGGGTCAGATGACGAAAATAGGGTACGGATACTCCTAGATGGTTAGGAGTGGTGCATGTGTGCCTAGAAGGCTAGGAGTGGCGCATGTCGGTAAAGATGACCTAAAAGTGGTACTGATACTCCTAGATTGCTGGGAGGGGTGCACATGGGTCAGATGACGTAAAGAGGGTACGTATACTCCTAGATGGCTAGGAGTGGTCCACGAGGGTCCAAATAGCTAGGAGTGTCGCACGTGGTTAAGGATGACCTAAAAGTGGTATTGATACTCCTACTTGGCTGGGAGGGGTGCACGTGGGTCAGATGACGTAAAGAGGGTATGGATACTCCTAGATGGCTAGGAGTGGTGCACGTGTGCCCAGAAGGGTAGGAGTGGCGCATGTCGGTAAGGATGAGCTAAGAGTGGTACTAATACTCCTTGATGGCTAGGAGGGGTGCACGTGGGTCAGATGATGTAAAGAGGGTAGGTATACTCCTAGATGGCTAGGAGTGGTCCACGGGGGTCTAGATGGCTAGGAGTGTTGTACGTGTTTAAGGATGACCTAAAAGTGGTGCTGATACTCCTAGATGGCTGGGAGGGGTGCACGTGGGTCAGTTGACGTAAAGAGGGTACGTACACTCCTAGATGGCTAGGTGATGAGGAATGGACCTCTAGGGTGGCCCGATCTTCACGGATTGACGGAGGATGTGGACGAACGCACGCAAGAACACGAGGAACACGAAGAACACCAAGAAGAACGCCCTGAACACAAGAACACGCACACGATACAAGAACCGTTTCCCTTACCGGTCGGTCCAACCGGCCCAATAGAATCCACACGAAGGTGGGAGATCGGCAAGTAGATACAAGAAGGGATCTTGGATGGTTGTTTCTCCAACGGTCAACCGAACCGCTCCAATAAAGTCACTCGAAGATGAAAGATTGGCAAGTAGTCAAACTACAAGTAGAGGTCTTGAATCCACAAGGGGATCTTCTCCACTAGGGGAGGAACCATCCCCACAAGGGGAGGAAGGAGACCTTTGAGAAGAAGGAGTCTAGCTCTACTCTAATCTCAAAACATAGTCTATCTAGATCTGGAGGGAGTAGGTGCCTATTTATAGTGTTGACCCAAAAGGGGGGTAGGTGGGAGAGGATAAGGGCCTCCATCCCGAGCTGGCCTGGCTCCGCAGCGGTAGTACCGCTGGAGGCTTCCTGAAGCGCCTGGCGTCCCGCAGCGGTGGTACCTGCACCTGGCGGTAGTACCGCTGGGTGGCGGTAGTACCGCTGCGGTGCCGCTGGGTCCTCCAGAGGGCTGTCTTGGGCGGTAGCGCTGGCGGTAGTACCGCTGGCTGTAGCCTGGCGGTAGTACCGCTGCCTCTGGCGGTAGTACCGCCGCCTGGGACTTCAACAGCTCATCTTCTTCTCCTTGGTTCCGCTTCCTTCTCCGTTTCCAAGCCACCGTCTTGTCGGACTCCATTCCTCTTGCGCCTTAGCCATCTTCCCATGGACTCGTAACCGTGGTGACACACCTAGAAGTGTAAAGGGAACGATGGTCAAGTAGTATACCATTCAAAAGGGTCGAAAGTGAGTTCTCGAAGAGGAATGAGTTCACCTTTGATGTCCATGGTGACTTGTGGAGTGTTGGAGTGTTTGACATGGTGATGGTCCTAGGTTGGGCTACATCATCTCCCCCCCTTTTAAAAAGAGTCGTCCTCGACTCTTGCTCATCATCATGGCAAGGAGGTAGACGTGCAGACCTTGTCGTGTGGTTCACCATGTAGTCGATGTAAATGATGTGGCACTTCTTCAATGTCCCTTCGCCTTTCAAGTAACCTACAAGACTCACAAGAAAGACGAAACAATACTCACGGAGTAGCCAATTCTTGAAGGTCATCGCATGAGCGCTTATGTAGAAGGAAGTCACCTTAGCAAGATGCCGATGTGCTCTTCTTGCAAGAACTTCTGTCATAGGAATGCGTGGTTGAAACAACTCATGGAGGCTCATCCAAAGGTACGACCTACACATCAAAGACCAAGCAAACCATGTGTGTGCAAGATAGAGGAGCATATCATCAATGACATGTCCATTCATGTTCATTACACCATTAGCACAACACAAATATGTGAAAGTCAACGCATATGCAAGGTCAATGTTCAAGCAATTTCTCGAAATGAACTCATGACGAGACATGCACAAAATGTCATTATGGTTGCAAACAAACCATTGGAAAGAACAAGTGTTCGTCATATTTGTGGCAACACATAAATCATCCATGTGAAAGATCGAGGAAACATGCTTGTCATAGGGAAGACCAAAAACACCATCATGATTGCAAACAAACCATAAGCAAGAGAAATTGTTCCACTTGTTTGATGCAAAACATGATAAAGATTTGAGAGTTGGATTGGATCCACTACTCACATGTATGCTCTCAAGAGCTCGTATTGTCAACTCATGCTCAATTGAGATTGACATTATCACACTACTAGGAAAACCCTTATAGGGAGGTTGGCATTCTGTGGCGCACCCTTAATTGGTGCGCCACAGAATTATTTTTTGTGGCGCACCAGGCTTGGTGCGCCACAGAAAGTCACATTTCTGTGGCACACTAAACCACATGCGCCACAGAAATTAGACAATTTGTGGCGCACCAAGCCTGGTGCGCCACAGAAAGTCACATTTCTGTGGCGCACATGGCCAGGTGCGCCACAGAAAGTTATGTGGGGGGCGGGTTAAAATTTGGAAAGGTGACATTCTGTGGTGCACACAAGACAACATATGAAGAAGTTATGTGCACGGTATATGAACACATCATCCATCATGAAGTGTCTCTTCATTTGCACATCACCAACCACACCAAAATCAATTGAAAAATATGACATATGTGGATGGTCACTATGCAAAGTGAAGGATGGAACAAGGTCCATAAGAGAAAACGAAACGTCTCTAAAATGTGAGAAAGCTATGGGGCAATCTCATTATCAAGCAATTCAACATTAGTGCAGGCAACACATGTGAAAGAGAAATTGCTCAATATGTTGCAAGCCACAATGGGAGAAAAATAGAAACATTCATAACAAGCATGCTCATGGCAAAATCATCACAAATAAATAATTCCACATGATCAACATTGGTTTCAAACAAAGTATCACATGGGAATAAGAACGAATCATATGTGACATCAATAGAATCATCCATAGCATGCAAACAATCGTAGTTCATCATGTCCACTAGCGGGAACATGGTCACATCAACACCCATACCTTGGTAGTCCCACTCATGTGAAGTAGGTGTTGAAGTAGTAGGGGCTTCCATGTAGCCGACTTGTTCATCTTGAAGTAGACATGGGGTGGCATCATCATCATCCTCCATGTACATCTTCTCCATTTGAGGCACCGTCGAGTCGAAGAGTGGCGTCTCATCATCCATGGAACCTAGCACACAATGAGAAAGCACACTAGATGTAGAGGTTAAGTTGTTAGAAATCGAAATGGCCTCACAAGACCTATCAACTACCTCTCTCAACTCAAGTGGTGTAACACTCATTCTCTCAAAATGAAAGCACTCAAACTCACATATGGTGTAGCCACTCAACTCACTCTCACTCTCACTCAAGTGGGCTAAGTGACTCTCATTCTCACATGGGATTGGTACCATCTCATAATGCAAACTCATAGGGATATGCTCGGTTTCCTCATCTCCATACGCCTCCAAGGTTGAAGGGAAACTCCCATGCTCAACCTCCTCAACCATCACGCCTCCAAAGGTCAATTCCATAGTGTAGGCATCATCACTCGACTCCTTTGCGGAAGGGAAAATCCCATGCTCCGCTTCATCACTTGACTCCATTGCCGAAGGGAACATCCCATGCTCGGCATCATCATCACTTGACCCATGGTCATAGGTGATAGCATCATCCATGCTCGCCTCCTTGGTCGAAGGGAAAATCCCATGCTCGACCATCTTCTCACCATCTTGGTCACCGTCTTGTTCACCAACTTTGCACTCCCACATCATGTGACCTCTTCTATTGCATAGTGGGCACAAGAGATTGGGACATTCTCGTGGATCATGGTCTTGGCCTTAGCAATTGTCACATATAAGGTCTTCTTCTTGCCATATGGGGACCAAAGTGGTGGTGGCACTTGGTGTAGACGTCATATCAAGAGAAGTGCTTGAGAAAGGCGCCATCTTGGTTGTGGCCTCATGTTTGTGACCATACTTCTTCCGGCGTCGACGTATTAATTTCTCGAAGAAGTTGTCGATGTCGGCCATGAGCTCATCAAAGATACGACTTGTAGCTCTCGTTGGCGCACTTGAAGTGGTAGCACTAGGGGACACCATAGGATGCGCCGTTGTCGCCGTCTTCTTCTCATGTCGACGCTCTTGAGTGGAGGGGTGTCGCCGAAAGTCATTTGGATGCTTCGCCTCATGTTGGCGTCGGCGTTCTTGTTGCTTTGGTGACCTTGTCTTGGAGCTCCCACTCGAACTTGGTGATATGTTCCGAAGCTTGGCGAGTGAAGAGATGTCGTCTTGGAGCTTGGACAAGTTGTGGTCAACCTTGGCATCTTTCTTGTGGCGCCTTCTTGAGCGTGATGAAGAATGTAGACGCTTGGCAAGCTTGTCGATGGCGTCCATGAGGTTCTTGAACGTTCGATTAGTGTCGCCAAACTTGTCCAAGGGTGCATCAACCTTGTTCACTTGGTCATCCCTCATGTTGGCATCTTTCATGTGTCGCCATGATGAGCTAGATGGGCCTTGGCTTGGCTTGGCCTTGTCGATGCACTTCTTGGGACGCCTTCTTGTTGTCGACGTACAGTGTCGAGGCTTGGCACTCTTGGCGTTGTCCTTCCGTGGCACCTTCTTGAAGTTGATGGCGAATGGCGAAGCTTGGCACTCTTGGAAGTAGATGGAGCTCCATAGGGTGAACTCGTGGTGGTCTTCTTGTCGGAGCACCGTCTTGATCTTGAACCATAGAAGTAGGTTGTGCCATGACGCTTGGTGGTGCCGCTCTTGAACATGGTGGTGATGGGGGTCCTCTCCTCTTGCATGTTGTCGAAGTCATCGCACATGCTACAAGAGTAGTAGTCGTAGACGTTCTCCACCATGTCATCGGAGTGGTAGTCGTAGTAGTGGCGCTCCACCATGTCGTTGTTGTAGTCGAAGTTGGTACCATGTGATGAGGCATGTGAAGACACTTGCGCCTCATTGTCGTTGGAGCTTGTGTAGTCGGAGTCGTGGCAGATTCGCACGTACTTGGAGTCGATACAATTTGATGAAGGTTGCTTGACGTCATGGTACCGCTCCTTGTCGTGGACGCTCGAATAGTCGGAGTCGTAGTCGGAGTAGTTGTAGCGGAAGTCTTGGTGATGATCCATCATGTCATGGGGGTCATTGTCGGTGTAGTCATAGTAGTAGTCCCCCATGTCCTCAAAGTTTGAGGCATCATAGTCCATGTGACTCATCGTGTAGTCCTCCTCATAGGCTCCATAGTTGCATTCGCTCTCCCTAGACATGTCAACTCACAAGACAAGTGTATATATGTGGAGTGGAAAGGAACTAGAACACAACCTCTCACCTTGTAGATAGTATTGGACGTCGTGGACAACCAAGGGAAACGATCACAAAGTAAAATGCTTGAGTTCAAGTATCCAAAGCAAACTCCAAAACACACACGGCTTAAAAGTTGGTAGGAAGGTATGGTAGGTGGAAAGCAAAATGAACCAACCGGAAACCAAGATATTGTCAAAGCAAGTAAAGAACCACGATGATCACAAAGCAAATACAAGTCAATCTCAAAGATAGGAACGTAGTTCAAGGAAACACACGCGCGGAGAGATAAATGGGACTTATGCAACCAAGAAGTGAGCTAAAGAACCATATGATCCTAGCGAAGACTATAAGCTCGGTGTTGCACAAGTACAAGGAGAGCCACTAGCTCGATTGCAATTTATTGGTGGTCTACAAGATTTGCACAAAATGTCCCACCTACAAGATGTTCATCGAGCTTGCGCGCTTCCTACATGATATGGCAAGTGGTGTTTCTTTCTTTTCTTTCTTTTGATTTGGCTCTATTTGCTCCTTTTCTCTTGTCTCTTTGGACTCTTTTCACTTTTGCACACTCACTTCTTTTTATGCCAACACAAGATATATGATATATGAACTAGCGCACAACTTATGCTCGGAAACTACATGGTGCAAATGTGCAAAGCCCAAGCAATCATCAAGAGCTAGCCTCAATCGGACATGGTAATCGCAAAGATATAGTGTGGCTTTCAAAGGAACTAGCTGGGTGGCCCGCGCATTTGCGCGGCTAGATTTATTTGATATTTTTCTCTTGCAATACATATTTTTTATGTATTCAACATATTAATTCGGAGATGTTAGTGTGCTATTAGATAAAACCTCAAAATATAAAAACCTTGTAGCAAGACAATTTATGTGAAAAATACTATCAACTTAACTCACCTCTACATCGCACGGTAAAACTCTATTAGTTATAAGGTTGTTTGCAAGAACATTGGTTTGATGGAACTGAATACCCATGGCCCTCCATTATGCTTATAGTCTTTTGATTAATATTTAGATTCGTCTCATCGGGCTCTTCCTAAGTCCGCCATGTATTGTCTATCTTATTACCGATATCATTTTAAGATTTTCCCACCAGGAACTAAATCCAAATATTGTATCTTCCCTTCATCCATCCCGTCATCGTAATTAATAATACGCAATTTTTTGTTTTTGAAATTTGACGACTTAAATATTTTTAGTGCATACTTTAATTGCATGTATCCCCTGCCCACTAAAGAAATGTACATGTACAATCACAAAAATAATTTCTTAAACCTCTCTCACTCGCTTTCCCTCTCCCTTTCTCTGGCATGCCTTGACTACTTCTCTTTCCAATCATGCCCGCATGTTTTTGCGACAACATCTATTCACATGCACTTAAATGAGGTGTTCCTAAGACCTTATTTTTTAAAAGACAACATTTCTATGATTTGATCGTATAATTTTTTCTTTTTTTATTCTGTGTAATAAGATACACACTGTACTATACCCTTACTATTCATGCAATTCAAATGAAGAACGTGAAAAAGGTCTAATTGCTAGTTTCTCTACTGTTATTTCAAATTTCGTATCTGAAACAGTGGTTATTCTTAAATCCACCTTTTCATTACATATAAAGTTAGCTAAAAAAAACCTATCTAGTGACTTCAAATGAAGTTCATATGAAAAATCGATTGTAGTTTTTATTAATTCTTCATATATAAAAAATTGGAGTGATATTATTAAATCTGTACCTCCTATCCAGCCATGTTGCATGTGCACTTGTTCGCTTCCATGGGAGCCCTTGTACTTCTCTCATTCTGAGTATTAATTATTCTCTCTTCCAGACAATGCATCGGCCTCTTATATATAATTCAACACATGTATACATACCTTCATCAAATTGTCTGGATGCACGCGATGCCAGGTGCATGCTGGTTTAAGAAACAGACATAGCCAGTTTGAATTGACGTGATTAATTGAGCAGTCCGTCAGATCATCTATTCTGGAGTATGGAGTTGGACATTCACTTTAGTCCATGTGTGATCAAAAAATTATCAGAACCCAAACTAATGGATACCTTGGTGGCGTGCAGGTAGTCGAATCTAGTGTGGTGAGGTGTGTTTGCCGCCATAGGATTTCTGAAGATCGTAATCCAGGTCTGCCGATGCAATTATTTCTCGTCAGATTGATATCGAGTTTGCTGCTCAGATGCCATTTGTATTAGGCGTGAAATCGACAGAAGCTCTCCCCGCCTACCTCTCAAGCTCGTGGTTGACGCTTCCATCTTCGAATCTATTAATGCCAAGATCGATATCGAGTTTGTTGCTCTGTATTCGGCGAGAGATTGACGGAAGCTCTCGCCGGTGACGCTTCATCTGCATGCACATGAAGCTCATCAATTTGGTGTCCCTCGCAATTGTCATTTGATCGCCGCATGTGTCTTTCTTGATGTGCTCTATCTCCGGCCAGCGGGAGGTTCTCTGGTTAATCTTGCAGGTGCTACTGTCTTGTGTTCACCTGAGACTCGATGGCATCTTGATTAATATGATAACAGATGTAAAGAGGCATTATTTATTACCGCTGGGGGATATATTACTCTCATATTTATCAGGTGGAACCATCATTTTGATTAAAATATAGGCATGCCATTTTCGTTTGCTTAGAAAACTGTATTCGGGAGGCAAGGGAGGTATGCAATAATTATAAGCACTCTATATTTTCTATATGGATTATGCAATGGAACCTGGGAAGCAATCGACCGAAGGGAGGTCAGAATGTTTTTCTCCGATTTACTTAAACCATTGGAAATATGAAGCAGAATGAAACACTAAGCAAAATTGTACTGAACATTGTGGAAGACACAATGAAATTTCAATAGTAGTACCAAAAACCATTTAGTATTGAACATTGTAGGAAAGTTAATGTCACTACGTCACAATTTATATATGTCACCATGTTACTAAAATAGGCTATAAACATGAATACTCCCATCTTTATCAGTTGACTTATAAAATCTAGAATATAGAACTTGCCAGTTTTGTTGTGTGAAGTTCTTGTAGAATAGCAAAATCTATTTCCGTAAAAAGGTTCACATTTATTGATTATCCTCAATATATAGAAGGTCTGAACAACATTGTAAAAGACACTCTCACTCAATCTGAAAGTAACTTCAGTGTAACAACCTGTGTGTCTACCAAAATTGAATGATAAAGCACCGCTGCTCCTATTACCTTAACAATGGTGGACTGGGAATGATCCAATTCTCCAGATCAAACAAATTCCATATCTTCCTATGAAAACCGTGGCCCTCCCTTTCACATATACCTGAAACAAATAGAAAAAACTTCGTACATTAGCTTGTATAATTAAAACCTGAGTTGCTTCCATTCGTACAAAACATGCAAGTGCTCAGATGAAAATTGACATTCCGATTTTTCTGACACACTAAACTGCCAGCAGAAGCCCAGAATAGTCAGAAAAAATATTATAACCACAAACAGATTGTCCGAACTCCAACAATCATCAATTTAGCCTCGTGTGATTCCTTGGTGGTCAAAACTGCAGCAGCCTCCCTACTTTCAATTGAATCCAACACAGGGAAAAAATAGACATCATAGCTATGTTTGGGTGCTCTACTGCTCTTTTTGCTTGCACATCGAGACTGTTGGCAGAGCTGAGACGTGGGGACAGCAGAATAACGTGCTAGACTTTTGTAGCCATGGCGCAGTGGTAAACAATCTGCACAACACGGAGAAGAACGCCCCTAGGAAAAGGGCCGGAGGCGTCGCGGTGGTCAGGAACAGAGAGGAGAAATAGAGGCGACGGGAGATCCAGCATAGTCGCGCGGCGGCGAGAAGCTCAACGCAGCGGCCATGGACGAAACAGAGGCGATGGAAGATCGGCAGAGCCGTGCGGAGCGGCGGCGCGGCAGATCAGACTTGGAACGTCTGTTTCATAGGGTATGCCAGAATCTAATTGTATAATCCAAAGCGTGGTGTTTGTCTTGTACACGTGATCAGCAAAGCGATTGCATGCTTAGCAGAAACCAATTGCGTCACGTAGCCGTTTCGTATGCAACCGTGACAGGGTATCCTCAGATCGCGTTTGTAAATCTCTACCATTGAGATATCTTAACTTTACGTCGGTAAATCTCCACCGTCAATTGTTTGTTGTTTTAATAATATAACTAGTAGGGTGGCCCGCGCATTTGTGCGGCTAGACTTATCTTTTGTCCTTCACTTGGTTTGTGGATTATCTAACACATTGAAAAATTATAATGATAAGATATTTTGTGGTATTATAGTTATTTAAAATCATAGAAAATAGTGTTGCTTGAATATGTCCATGAAAGAATGTTCATATTATGTTTTGGCAGAAGCTTTTTTATGAAGCCGCTTGTCCCCCTCTCTTTGCTTATATCCATCTATTTGTATATCTATCTATCTACCTTTTTATATCTCTTCCTTTTGCATTACTAATAGAACTACATATAACCCATATTTAAAATAAATAATTCTAGCCAACATGTGCATGTCTTATTCTGCATAATATCGTCACTTTATTGATTAATAAACATCAATACAGTGTTCTTCCAGAATGCAATTGAGGGCAACACAAATTGAAATATTACAAACTGAACACGAAGGACTACGCACAACATAAGTTGGCAAAAACATTATTTACCATTGTCATTTTTTGTATGAAATGTAATTGTTGAGCACACATCCTTGTAAATGACAACAAAGTTCAATGCCATTGTGGTCACAACTTGTAGCCCTCTCTCTTCTCCTAGCTTTTACTTTTCTCTATTCCACTTCTTATGATTCGTTGATGGCTTTCGTTAACATTCTGAGATAAAAAAATAAATAAATCCAACATTCAATGTCTTGTACAATATTCATGCAATCTCCACTAACATTTTTCATCGACCGCACTGCAATTTTATTATTGACTACATAGCAAGTAGCATTAATCACTTGGACAGCAAGACAGTGTAGTTATCCGTATATATTCATTAAAATTGTCCAAAACATATTGTGCCATGTAGCTAGCCCAATAATGTCTCACCTGTAGCCTTGGTGAAGATATAATCCCTCTACGACGGTGTTCAATGAATCTAAAAATGTCCGACCGGTCGATGCTGCATCTGGACCACGAAGTGCCGGAACCCATGGAGGCGAAGCTCCTTCATGTGTGCGCGCTCCGTCTTGTGGTCGCCGGAGACACCAGGTCGGCGACCGGCGGCGTCCCGCAGTTCGGATTCACTCGCTAGGTAGGTGCCTTCGCTCGGCATGTCTTCGATTTGGGTCGCCGGCCTCTAAGCATTACGGGACAAAGAAGGTTTCTATGGTCTCACTTTAAAAAATCCGCTGAGTGCCCAGTCCAAATAGCCAGAGTCGCTGGATCTGCTCCTTCTATCAAAACTGCATAGAGTTTACCTTGAGTTCAATTTGGAATCGCTCTGCCTTCCTTCTCACATGGCGCCCTGCCGTCCCGCTGCATTCTTCACTTTTAATTACGCATGCATATCTCGGACTTCCTATCGAAGTAGTGAAATCAAATACAGATGTATTCGTTTGTTTAAATACTCCCTAGAAAAAAATCAGTTAGTACTGGCCATTAGCATCAGTAATACCGGAAAACTTTAATTTCTGCACTGATTAAAAGTACTTGGTAAGCTCGTTTTACAAAAAATCATAAACTTATATATAGTTGGAACCAAAAAGGTGGAACAGCAGTATTTCCATGGTTGATCCTTTCATGATTTATGTCAAGTTCAGGAAGAGACACAGATTTGAAAAAAAGCATACTGCTAATCTTTTCTTCATTGTCCAATCTCTCGTGACCACTCCACTAATTCCTGCAATAATGATCTGGAGCTTCAACCATATCAGGAGAGAGCGCACGTAATGAATCGATCTGTGCATAGTTTCCAAATTCATCTCATACAATGCAGATGAAGACAAAATATTTTAAGAACACAACCTAGAACGTGTAAGGCAAATATGTATAGTTTCAAAACATCAGCAAAACAACGAATCCAAACCTGTTGCGAGTCACAAACATCTGTGAATAGGGCATATGTATGGATTCCTGTACTGTAAATCTAGAGCAGAATCAGACTATAGTAAGGGGTTAGGGGTACCGCTGCAGGTGCGGGTGCTTGGCTAATTACCAGGTTAATCTGATGAGGACATCCCACATGTTGATACAACCATTGCACCTACAGCTACAATACAAGGACCTCTCACACGAGCTCGTGCACGGCAACTTAATTATCAGGTACTTTCGTTTCTTGGAATCAATCCTCACATACATGAACATATGATGCTGCCTAAATCGGATGTGTTTGTCACACTTAGGAATGATGGTCCTAGCATGGATGAGAGGGACAAACAATGGAGCCGGATCACGCATGGAGAGGATGGCAGCAAGCGTGGGAGGATTGAAGATGACGCCACAACTGGAGATTTCAGAACATCGAAGCCACCATAATAAGAGGAGAAGACTTGGACGAAATATAGAGTTTCCACTTCATAATTTCGTCCATATATTCATATGGTGCTGCGTCACCTTTTAGTTATGGGCCAGGCCCATGTATTTTCGTCCAAATTAAGTACGTGAACAATTAGAGTCCGTATAAGTGGAAGGAAACCGACTTAGGGTGGAATTCGACCTCCTTTTCCAAGGCTGGCCGAATCCCCCTCTGTCCCTCCATATATACCTCCGTTAGGTCATCGTTTAGACTCGGATTTTGTTTAGTTTAAGACTTAGCCATTGCTATTCTTCGCCATAGGCAACAGTGTCGGTTCAGACCTCTTGTACTACGCACTTGCAGAATCCCATCTATAAAGCTTTCATCTTTTATCCGCAATATCTTGATTGCATCTATAATTCTTGCTAGTTCTTCGATTGCCTGCAGGAATTGATCTACGGATCAGGTTGATCTAGCCCCGGCGAGATCAATAGCCTCGGAAGTTGGTGTAGCGATTGCTAAGGCGCAACGTCCCGCACGTTTGTAGTCGGATCGTCAACGTCGACCTCCACCCAAATCGAGAGTTATCCATCTCATCGAAAGATCGGGCACCTTTACCCTATCAAGTGGTATCAGATTTCAGGTTTCTCGGTGAGATCTTACAGTTTTCCTAGTGTAGATTGCATCTGTTCTGTCCTACAGTCCTCGAAAAAGCCAAAAATATTAGGGTAGATCTTTTCCCAGAAACAATTCGAGCCTTTGCATCTTTTCTTTTCAGTTTTTGCATTGTTGAGTTTGTGTCTGCATCGTCGTGTCGAGTGCTGGTCGTAGCGTCTTGATCTTTAGAGTTTCGAGTTCTGTTCATATTCGTCTTGCCGCAGCCGCCACACCGCCACTACCAAACCCTAGCCGCCCACCATCTATTCCGCATCGCCCAAACCCCGAACCACCACACCATCATCCATCCACGGTACCACGCCACCATCTCTTCCGCATCGCCTAAACCCTAAACCCGAACCACCACCACCATCTATACCGCCGCCACACCACCTTCCCCGACTTGGATTAGGGTTTGTTCTCCGTTCTGATAGTTAAAAAAAAAAGCAAAAAAAAAAAAAGTCAATCCGCATCCAAGTCGGGTTGACCACGATTTCTACTAGTCCAGTCCGAATTTAGTCCGAATTGGTCAGTTTTGGACAGCAAACTTTGACCGGCCATAACTTTTGCATACGAACTCCGTTTTCGACGTTCGACCACTCAAAATTCTCAGAAAAAAGCGCATCCAACCCCAACACTATGTCTCAGAATTGCCAAAAGAGTTCGGGAAGGTCGAGTTTTTGGCCTTTTAGTAAAAATAGTCGGAAATTTTCTGCGATCTTCACTTATATCTTGCTGTTGAGCTATCTTTTGTGCTTGTTGTGGCCGCGCCTTGACTCGTTGGTGTTCTAGGCTCGCGTCTCTAGTTGGGTCTAGCCTACGGCCAGCACGGTACCGTCGTTGAGCATTTATTCAACTTGTTGCACTGCTGTTTTGAATTGTTGCTACAGATATTACAGCCTCCTACAGCTCCACATATTCCTACACCGTGCGTTGACGCCACCTGGTAATCGCTATTCTCAATCTTCTTGACGTTTGGTCCCCTCGGTTGCTAGGCACCACCTGCTGCAGGGTAAGAACGAGTAAGAATATTGGTTTGCTTGCTTGATAGCGCGTTGATTCCACCACTTTCCTGTCACCCATACACCATATTTCTGTGCTTTTGAAGTACTAACCATGTCAGGTTCTCCGACTGCTGCCGACCTGGACAAGATGACCAACGCGGAGCTCCACGGCCACTTCACGAGCATTGTCAGCGACCATATGCAAGACGTGGATAAACGTTTTGGTGAAACCATGGAGAAGATCGAGGGCCTCGACTCGTCTTTCACCGCCAAGCTCGACGAAAAGTTTCAAGAGTTGCTGCGCCGCCTTCCACCCGCTCCTAGGCACGCCGGCCGCGCCCAGCGAGTTCCTCTCCAGCCTGCGCAGACGTCTGCTGCGGGCGCTGCGGCTGCCGATGCGCGCCACGAGACGTATGACGGGGAGGACGAATACGAAGGCGAGAACGAGGCAGAGGATGGGGCCTCCAACCGGCACTTGGACGTCCACGCGTCCATCCCCGCAACGCGCGCCTGCCTCTACGGCCGCTGGTACGTGACGATGACCATGTTGCAAAACTGAAGTTGCATGTTCCACCTTTTGATGGTCGTTATAATCCTGATGCGTACCTTTCTTGGGAATTAGAATTAGAACAACGTTTTTCGTGCTTAGATTATCCTGAGGAGAGACGTGTTACGGCTGCTACTTGTGAGTTCACTAGTTTTGCTTCCATATGGTGGTCTGAATATTGTCGTTTGCATCATGATAATCCACCTACTACTTGGACTGATCTGAAACGTGCTATGCGTACTCGCTTTGTTCCTCCATACTATCAACGTGATTTGCTAAAGAAATTAACTAGACTTGAACAAGGTAAAAATTCGGTAGAAGAATACTATCAGGAATTACAAACTGGCATGATTCGTTGTGGTATCGTAGAGGATACGGAAGCTTTACTTGCTAGATTTTTTGGTGGGTTAAATAAAGAGATTCAAACGATTCTGGAATATAAGGAATATACAACTATCACTCGTTTGTTTCATCTTGCTTGCAAAGCTGAATGTGAAGTGCAGGATCGGAGAGCGGCGACACGATCTAATTTTTCTGCAGGGCGTTCTACTTCATGGACACCACGAACGCCGTCTACGTCGCCCCGGACTGCTGCTCCGACTCCTTCCACGGCCACCCCCACACGGTCTACATCGTCTACATTCCCACCATCTGCAGCCAAGCCAAGTACATCCGCTGGACCAGCCACAAGCTCTTCGTCATCCATGGCTTCTACGGGCAAGACCAGCAACATTAAGTGTCGCAAATGCAGCGGGCTTGGTCACTTTGCACGTGAATGCCCCTCCACTCGTGTGATGATTGCTCTTGACGATGGTGGATACGATTCCGCCAGTGATTATGATGAAACAACATTGGCTCTAATCGCACATGATGAGCAATCTGCGGCAACCAACACGGAGCAAGATCCGCAATACATGGCTGCGGAACATGCGGAGCGGTACCCGACCTTAATTGCGCATCGCGCTTTGAGTGCACAAGTGACAAAAGCCGAACCAAGTCAGCGCAATAATCTGTTTCATACCAAGGGCGTTGTCAAAGATCGTTGTGTTCGCATTATTATTGATGGAGGGAGCTGCAACAATTTGGCGAGTGTGGAGATGGTTGAGAAGCTTTCTCTCTCGACACGACCTCACCTCGTCCATATTACATTCAATGGTTTAACGACAGCGGCAAAGTTAAGGTAACACGTACCGTGCGTGTGCATTTTACTATTGCTGCATATTCTGATTATGTTGAATGTGATGTTGTCCCTATGCAAGCATGTGCGCTTTTACTTGGTAGACCATGGCAATATGATACGAATTCTGTCCATCATGGTAGCACAAATCATATTCTCTTGTTCATAATGATAAGCCAATTGTGTTACTTCCTATGTCTCCTGAAAATATTTTAAAAGATGATCTTGCTAGAGCTAGTAGAGCACATAATGAGGAGAAAAAACTGAGTGAAAATCAGATTGTAGCTAAAGAATTGATGCCTTCTAAAAGTACTTCCAAATCTGATCCGAAACATGCTAATGAAATTCGTTTGAAAAGTAATTGCATGCTTGCTAGCAAATCTGATATTTCTGAAATTGATGCGAGTACTACTACATGCTATGCTCTTATTTGCAAAGAGGTGCTGTTTTCTTTTGAGGACATGCCTCCTTCTTTGCCACCTGCGGTTGCTAACATTTTGCAGGAGTTCGTGGACGTTTTTCCACAAGATGTACCTCCTGGATTGCCACCTATTCGCGGAATCGAGCATCAAATTGACTTAATTCCTGGAGCATCACTACCCAACCGTGCGCCTTATCGTACCAACCCGGAGGAGACTAAGGAGATTCAGCGCCAAATCCAAGTACTACTCGACAAAGGTCATATTCGTGAATCCCTTAGCCCATGTGCTGTACCTATTATTTTGGTGCCTAAGAAAGATGGTTCATCGCGCATGTGTACTGATTGTAGAGCTATCAATCATATTACTATTCGTTATCGTCATCCTATACCACGTTTAGATGATATGCTTGATGAATTGAGTGGCTCTACCATGTTCTCCAAAGTTGATTTGCGTAGTGGTTATCACCAAATTCGTATGAAATTAGGGGATGAATGGAAAACAGCGTTTAAAACTAAGTTCGGTTTATATGAGTGGTTAGTAATGCCTTTTGGTCTAACTAATGCACCCAGCACATTCATGCGCTTAATGAACGAAGTTTTGCGTAGTTTTATTGGACGTTTTGTGGTAGTTTACTTTGATGATATCCTCATATATAGCACATCTTTAGAGGAACATTTGGATCATTTGCGTGCTGTTTTTACTGCTTTGCGCAATGCACGCTTGTTTGGAAATATTGAGAAGTGCACCTTTTGCACGGATCGAGTTGCTTTTCTTGGCTTTGTTGTTACAGCACAGGGTATTGAAGTTGACCCAGCCAAGATTGAGGCAATTTGGAGTTGGCCGCAACCTACAACGGTCACACAAGTGCGGAGTTTTCTTGGACTCGCAGGGTTTTATAGGCGTTTGTGAAAGATTTTGGATCCATTGCAGCGCCGCTGAATGAGCTTACAAAGAAAGATGTTCCCTTTGTTTGGGGAGATGCACAACAAGAGGCTTTCATGTTACTAAAGGACAGGTTAACTCATGCTCCTTTATTGCAACTTCCTGATTTCAATAAGACTTTTGAACTTGAATGTGATGCTAGTGGTATTGGTTTGGGAGGTGTGTTATTACAAGAGGGTAAACCTGTTGCATATTTTAGTGAAAAACTGAGTGGGCCAAGTCTGAATTATTCTACTTATGATAAAGAATTATATGCGCTGGTTCGTACTTTAGAAACTTGGCAACATTATTTATGGCCCAAAGAATTTGTTATACATTCTGATCATGAATCTTTGAAGCACATTCGTAGTCAAGCTAAATTGAATAAGCGTCATGCAAAGTGGGTTGAATTTATTGAATCTTTTCCTTATGTTATCAAACACAAAAAGGGTAAAGATAATGTTATTGCTGATGCTTTGTCACGCCGTTATACCATGCTCTCTCAGCTTGATTTCAAATTTTTGGCTTGGAAACAATTAAGCAACAATATGTGCATGATGCTGAATTTAAAGATGTGTTGCAACATTGTACAGCGGGCAAAACTTGGAACAAATTCGTCCTCAATGATGGATTTGTGTTCCGTGCTAACAAACTATGTATTCCGGATAGCTCTGTTCGTCTTTTGTTGTTGCAGGAGGCGCATGGAGGAGGTTTGATGGGTCACTTTGGAGTAAAGAAGACGGAGGACGTGCTTGCTACACACTTCTTTTGGCCACGGATGCGTAGGGATGTTGAGAGATTCGTTGCTCGCTGCACTACATGTCAAAAAGCTAAGTCACGCCTTAATCCACATGGTTTATATATGCCTCTTCCTGTTCCTAGTGTTCCTTGGGAGGATATTTCGATGGACTTTGTTTTGGGATTGCCTCGTACACAGAAGGGGAGGGATAGTATTTTTGTTGTTGTGGATCGATTTTCTAAGATGGCACATTTTATTCCTTGTCACAAGAGTGATGATGCTGCACATGTTGCTGATTTATTCTTTCGTGAAATTGTTCGTTTGCATGGTGTGCCAAATACTATTGTTTCAGATCGTGATACTAAATTTCTTAGTCATTTTTGGAGATGTTTATGGGCTAAGTTGGGGACTAAATTACTGTTTAGTACTACATGTCATCCCCAAACTGATGGACAAACTGAAGTTGTGAATAGAACATTGTCTACTATGTTGAGGGCTGTTTTAAAAAAGAACTTAAAATTGTGGGAAGAGTGTTTACCTCATATTGAGTTTGCTTATAATCGTTCGCTGCATTCTACCACAAAGATGTGCCCTTTTGAGATTGTTTATGGTTTTGTTCCTCGTGCACCAATTGATTTATTGCCTTTACCATCTTCGGTGCAAAATAATTTAGATGCTTCACAACGTGCTGAATTGATATTGAAGTTGCATGCTACTACTAAGGCCAATATAGAACATATGAATGCTAAATTTAAAGTTGCCGGTGATAAGGGGAAAAAGCATGTTGTGTTTGATGTTGGAGATCTTGTTTGGTTACATTTGCGCAAAGAGCGTTTTCCTGATTTGCGCAAGTCAAAATTAATGCCACGAGCTGCTGGTCCTTTTAAAGTGTTAGAACGAATTAATGATAATGCATACAAACTTGAGCTTCCTGCAGATTTTGGTACGGTAAGTCCGTCATTTAACATTGCAGATTTGAAGCCATACTTGGGAGAGGATGATGACATTGCGTCGAGGACGACTTCATTTCAAGAAGGGGAGGATGATGAGGACATCCCACATGTTGATACAACCGTTGCACCTACAGCCACAATACAAGGACCTCTCACACGAGCTCGTGCACGGCAACTTAATTATCAGGTACTTTCGTTTCTTGGAATCAATCCTCACATACATGAACATATGATGCTGCCTAAATCGGATGTGTTTGTCACACTTAGGAATGATGGCCTAGCATGGATGAGAGGGACAAACAATGGAGCCGGATCACGCATGGAGAGGATGGCAGCAAGCGTGGGAGGATTGAAGATGACGCCACAACTGGAGATTTCAGAACATCGAAGCCACCATAATAAGAGGAGAAGACTTGGACGAAATATAGAGTTTCCCACTTCATAATTTCGTCCATATATTCATATGGTGCTGCGTCACCTTTTAGTTATGGGCCAGGCCCATGTATTTTCGTCCAAATTAAGTACGTGAACAATTAGAGTCCGTATAAGTGGAAGGAAACCGACTTAGGGTGGAATTCGACCTCCTTTTCCAAGGCTGGCCGAATCCCCCTCTGTCCCTCCATATATACCTCCGTTAGGTCATCGTTTAGACTCGGATTTTGTTTAGTTTAAGACTTAGCCATTGCTATTCTTCGCCATAGGCAACAGTGTCGGTTCAGACCTCTTGTACTACGCACTTGCAGAATCCCATCTATAAAGCTTTCATCTTTTATCCGCAATATCTTGATTGCATCTATAATTCTTGCTGGTTCTTCGATTGCCTGCAGGAATTGATCTACGGATCAGGTTGATCTAGCCCCGGCGAGATCAATAGCCTCGGAAGTTGGTGTAGCGATTGCTAAGGCGCAACGTCCCGCACGTTTGTAGTCGGATCGTCAACGTCGACCTCCACCCAAATCGAGAGTTATCCATCTCATCGAAAGATCGGACATCTTTACCCTATCATAATCTGAAGAGAAGATGACACCCATGAAGCTAGCTTTACTTGCAGCCTGCAACGGATCACAATCAGCTTCAAAGAGTGCATGTACGTCAGTACGTGGACGTCGTTTTTTATATCCATAACAAATCTATGAATTCCTGTACTGTAGAACAGCAATTTCAATGAGTGAACTACATCAACTTGCCGATATTCAATTCAATGTGCATATCCAGCAGAGTGCAGACGCGTAAACATTTGTACACGACAAACTGATAGTTAAGAAAACTTAGAAGATCGTAAGCCAGGCCATGCTTTATGCTTGCATCCTGCTTCTCCAGCGAGAGCATGTACCAACCTTGCCGGTGTTAGATCATCCCGTTCCGAGCGTAGCTGGGCTGTTGCTTCATGCAGGGACTTTCCGATCTAGCGATCTGGACCGTGTAGAAACCAATCCTCGAGCCGATGCATGATGAGTGCTCCTTCTTTCCGGTGCCTCCTGTGAGTATTGGACGGAAGAGTGTGGCCCTCCATCTCGTCGGCGTGGCCGACACCTTGTCGACGACGACAGAGCGAGGCAAACTGCTGTAGGCGACGTCGCCGGTCGAGTGCTCGGCCCGTCTGCTGCCAGCCGAGACGGCAGATCGCCTGGTTCCCTGTCTGTTCCGTCCCCCTCCTAGATGCGATGGTCGCATATATGTGTAGAATTAAGATGCCGATTCTCTCCCATGGAGGAATGTTTTGCTTTTCCTTTCCTTTTGGTAACACCGTGATGGGCTGTAATTTCTAGACGTGAAGAAGAAGGACACTGTGTATGCGTATATCTAGCACTCCTACCGACCGGAAATTACGAAGTGATAATCTTGGCCGTTGGTCTTTATTTGATTTTGCGTAACTAATCTTAACCATTGATTATCTTGTCTTTTAATTATGTAATAGATAGATGGCATGGGGTAAAGGTTGGCGATGTTATACCTTTCATCGATGTTCTTCACCCTTTGTTGTAGAAGTTTCGTGCTTGCCCACGGATTTTGGTGGTGGTGGATGATGGATCTTCCGCAATGGTGACGAAGACCTTGATCGTAGCTTCGAAACGAGCCGAAGAACACCAAAAACGGAGTCCGGAATCAAAAGATATGGCCAAAACAATTTTCTGAAAATTTCAGTTTTCTGCAGGTACCGCTGGGAGGGGCGGTAGTACCGCTGGAGGTACCGCTGGGAGCAACAGAAAGCGATTTTTGGCGGTACCGCTGGCGGTAGTGCTGGTAGGGACGGTAGTACCGCTAGGGGGCGGTAGTACCGCTACGGGACGCAGATTTTTGCCCGAGAACGCGATTTTACGCGATTTTGGCGGAAAAACGACCCGAAAATGGCCAAATCGGAGGGGAAAACGATGGAATTAGGCCATGGGAACGCAATGGAAGCAAGATCAATTAGTATAGCAATAGATCCACGGATCAAAACTTGCAAAAACGCACAAGATTCACAGATCGATCCAAAAGCAATTTGGGGCTATTTTTGGTGGAAATTTTCGAATTTCTCAAAATCAAAGAAAAATTTGGGGGATTTGTGGGGGACACAAAGTCAAATCCGTGGCAACCATGCTCTGATACCATATGATGAGGAATGGACCTCTAGGGTGGCCAGATCTTCACAGATTGACGGAGGATGTGGACGAACACACGCAAGAACACGAAGAACACCAAGAAGAACGCCCCGAACACAAGAACACGCACACGATACAAGAACCGTTTCCCTTACCGGTCGGTCCAACCGGCCCAATAGAATCCACACGAAGGTGGGAGATCGGCAAGTAGATACAAGAAGGGATCTTGGATGGTTGTTTCTCCAACGGTCAACCGAACCGCTCCAATAAAGTCACCCGAAGATGAAAGATTGGCAAGTAGTCAAACTACAAGTAGAGGTCTTGAATCCACAAGGGATCTTCTCCACTAGGGAGGAACCATCCCCACAAGGGGAGGAAGGAGACCTTTGAGAAGAAGGAGTCTAGCTCTACTCTAATCTCAAAACATAGTCTATCTAGATCTGGAGGGGGTAGGTGCCTATTTATAGTGTTGACCCAAAAGGGGGTAGGTGGGAGAGGATAAGGGCCTCCATCCTGAGCTGGCCTGGCTCCGCAGCGGTAGTACCGCTACTCCTGGCGGTAGTACCGTTGGAGGCTTCCTGAATCGCATGGCGTCCCGCAGCGGTGGTACCGCTGCGCCTGGCGGTAGTATCGCTGGGTGGCGGTAGTACCGCTGCGGTGCCGCTGGAGCTGCCACTGGGTCCTCCAGAGGGCTGTCTTGGGCGGTAGCGCTGGCGGAAGTACCGCTGGCTGGAGCCTGGCGGTAGTACCGCTGCCTCTGGCGGTAGTACCGCCGCCTGGGACTTCAACAACTCCTCTTCTTCTCCTTGGTTCCTCTTCCTTCTCCGTTTCCAAGCCACCGTCTTGTCGGACTCCATTCCTCTTGCGCCTTGGCCATCTTCCCATGGACTCGTAACCGTGGTGACACACCTAGAAGTGTAAAGGGAACGATGGTCAAGTAGTATACCATTCAAAAGGGTCAGAAGTGAGTTCTCGAAGAGGAATGAGTTCACCTTTGATGTCCATGGTGACTTGTGGAGTGTTGGAGTGTTTGACATGGTGATGGTCCTAGGTTGGGCTACATCACTAGGAGCTGTGCACGTGTGCCCAGAAGGCTAGGAGTGGCGCACGTCGGTAAGGATGACCTAAAAGTGGAACTGATAATCCTAGATGGCTAGGAGGGGTGCACGTGGGTCAGATGACGTAGAGAGGGTACGTATACTCCTAGATGGCTAGGAGTGGACCACGGGGGTCCAGATGGCTAGGAGTGTCGCACGTGGTTAAGGATGACCTAAATGTGGTACTGATACTCTTAGATGACTGGGACGGGTGCACGTGGGTCAGATGACGTAAAAGAGGATACGGATACTCCTAGATGGCTAGGAGTGGTGCACGTGTGCCCAGAAGGTAGGAGTGGCGCACGTCGTTAAGGATGACCTAAAAGTGGTACTGATACTCCTAGATGGCTGGGTGGGGTGCACGTGGGTCAGATGACGTAAAGAGGGTACGGATACTCCTAGATGGCTAGGAGTGGTGCACGTGTGCCCAGAAGGGTAGGAGTGGCGCACGTCGGTAAGGATGACCTAAGAGTGGTACTAATACTCCTTGATGGCTGGGAGGGGTGCACGTGGGTCAGATAACGTAAAGAGTGTATGTATACACCTAGATGGCTAGGAGTGGTCCACAGGGGTCCAGATGGCTAGGAGTGTCGCACGTGGTTAAGGATGACCTAAAAGTGGTACTGATACTCCTAGATGGCTGGGACGGGTGCACGTGGGTCAGATGACGTAAAAGAGGGTACGCATGCTCCTAGATGGCTAGGAGTGGTGCACGTCGTTAAGGATGACCTAAAAGTGGTACTGATACTCCTTGATGGCTGGGAGGGGTGCACGTGGGTCAGATGACGTAAAGAGGGTGCCTATACTCCTAGATGGCTAGGAGTGGTGCACGTGTGCCCAGATTGCTAGGAGTGTCGCACGTGGTTAATGATACGGCACCTCCTATGAGTGATACATATATTCTTTTCCCTGCTGCTGATGCTCTCAAGAGATGATCATTGTTCCTATTTCTGCCGCGCGAGGAGAAGATAGGTTCAATCAGGGTCCAATATTACCACCTAGCAACGTGTTTAAGATGGCGGCGCACCTTTAGAATAGTTCTTTTTATTTTAGTGTGTTGTTTTTATTTTCAGTTTGGGAAAAGTGGGTCTGAGTCAAGTTATTTATTTTCCTAGTTGGTTTTTACTTGTAAGTCAAGTTGAGTCGGCTACTATATAAAGCCAGGGGTGTGCACAAGGGAGTTGAAATTATGTAAGATTGAGTTATATCGTAAGGGTTTACCCAGGATGGGTTGCCGTTATCGAGGAGTTGCTGGTTTTGATTGCTGATTCTTTGAATCTGTGTTTGCGTATCGTGGAGTAGATTCGTCTATTCAATGATCGAAGTTATCTTCTACTGTTTCTTGGTTCGCCGTGAAAGATCGGGCCTAAAAACCCTATGTGGATCACGTTGATCCTTATCATCTTGGTATCAGCTTCGTCGGGTTTCTCACGGCAAGTTCGTTCTGACATTTATCTGCTGTTTTTGATTTGCTGTGAAAGTATTGCTGCCGGAGGCGCCAAGCCAAGACACCGGTCCTGTTTGAGTTGCTGCTACTGTTCATGGAAGTGCTGCCGGAGACTAGTGCTGCGTTGGATCACGAGGAGGTTCTCCCGAAGGCTTGAGCTGAGATTGCTGCTGAAGCTCCTGTGGTTCATGCTGCTGAAGGCACTATTTCTCCTTCAGATCGTAAAGGCGAAGGAGTCCTGCTGCCGCCGTCCTGCCGATCTTTCGGTTGTTGGTTTGCATCTGTTGCCGATCGGATCAGACGTGGAGGTTACATACGAAAATAAGGAAAGAATGGATTTGATTGGATCGGTTTGCCTAGCTATTCACGTACGCAAGGAGATTGCTCGTGAGGCTGTTACTTGGATCAGATCGGATCATTAATTGTACGTGCAGCGTTTGACTTGTTTCCGATCGATCTCAGCTGCCTTGTTCGTGTTGTTTGCTGTTTCTGTTGATTGCCTAGGGGAAAGGCGTGAAGGAAGGAGTCCAGCCTTGCGACGCTACTGCCTTCACGGTCGCTGTCGGTTACTGCTGACTGCTGCGAGTCTGTGCGGCGACACACTGTACTATGAAATAACCATGATCTGCTTGTCTGCCGGATCTTGGTTAAAAGAGAGGGGCCAACACAATAACCTGTTTCACAGAGCATGTGCATTGACGATCGATCATTTGAGTACTATCAATATTGTTAGTCTAGAGATGGTGGAGAAGCTGAACTTACCGAGGACACTGCATGCACAACCCTACCAGTTATGTTGGGGTCCAGACAGGTTCACTATCACGTACCAAACACAAGTGCAATGTATGCTAGGACCATTATCTTTTGTGGTTCTGTGCGACGTAATTCCAGAGTATTTGGTTTCGTGTCATGTTTTGTAAGGACAGTCGTGGTGAAATCAACAAGGTGCAGTCTATTCTATGAACTATGACACATACACGTACTACCAATATACTGTGATTCGTGGTAAGAGGGAGTATGCACTGAAATCTATGGATACCATAATCTACAAGGCTTGGAGAGATGAGCGATTGCAGAAGAAGAAGGAGGCCGAATTGAAGCTTAAAGAGTTTGAAGAGGCAAAGATGAGGAAGTCGAAGCTGCTGCAATTCCTGTGGTGGCCGACACTGCTGCATTTGTTTTTACGCCTATTCAGCCTACCGATGTGGCCAATCCTGCTGCAATTCATGTTGTTTCTGCAGATTTTACGGTTGACATTCATGTGGTTGACGTTTAGCTTGTTCATGACGATGTTGCTGCAGAAGATGACTTGAAACCGAGGACGGTTTAGCCTGAAGGGGGAGGATGATCCGGCACCTCCTATGAGTGATACATATATTATTTTCCCTGCTGCTGATGCTCTCAAGAGACGATCATTGTTCCTATTTCTGCCGCGCAAGGAGAAGATAGGTTCAATCAGGGTCCAATATTGGTGGATCGTGTTATCCTTGCAGGAGTGCGGTTGGGGGCCACGTAGCAACGTGTTGAAGATGGCGGCGCACCTTTAGAATAGTTCTTTTTATTTTAGTGTGTTGTTTTTATTTTTAGTTTGGGAAAGTGGGTCCGAGTCAAGTTATTTATTTTCCCAGTTGGTTTTTACTTGTCAGTCAAGTTGAGTCAGCTACTATATAAAGCCAGGGGTGTGCACCATTGTAAGGGAGTTGAAATTATGTAAGATTGAGTTATATCGTAAGGGTTTACCCAGGATGGGTCGCCGTTATCGAAGAGTTGCTGGTTTTGATTGCTGATTCTTTGAATCTGTGTTTGCGTATCGTGGAGTAGATTCGTCTATTTAACGATCGAAGTTATCTTCTACTGTTTCTTGGTTCGCCATGAAAGATCGCGCCTAAAAACCCTATTTGGATCACGTTGATCCTTATCACTTAAGGATGACCTAAAAGTGGTACTGATACTCCTAGATGGCTGGGAGGGGTGCATGTGGGTCAGTTGACGAAAAGAGGGTACGTATACTCCTAGATGGCTAGGAGATGTGCACGTGTGCCCAGAAGGCTAGGAGTGGCGCATGTCGGTAAGGATGACCTAAGTGGAACTGAAACTCCTAGAAGGCTGGGAGGGGTGCACGTGGGTCAGATGACGTAGAGAGGGTACGTATACTCCTATATGGCTAGGAGTGATCCACGGGGGTCCAGATGGCTAGGAGTGTCGCACGTGGTTAAGGATGACCTAAAACTGGTATTGATACTCCTAGTTGGCTGGGAGGGGTGCACACGGATCAGATGACATAAAGAGGGTACGGATAATCCTAGATAGCTAGGAGTGGTGCACGTGTGCCCAGAAGGGTAGGAGTGGCGCACGTCGGTAAGGATGACCTAAGAGTGGTACTAATACTCCTTGATGGCTGGGAGGGGTGCACGTGGGTCAGATGACGTAAAAAGGGTACGTATATTCCTAGATGGCTAGGAGTGGTCCACGGGGGTCCAGATGGCTAGGAGTGTTGTACGTGGCTAAGGATGACCAAATAGTGGTACTGATACTCCTAGATGGCTGGGACAAGTGCACGTAGGTCAGATGACGTAAAAGAGGGTACGTATACTCCTAGATGGCTAGGAGTGGTGCGCGTGTGCCCAGAAGGATAGGAGTAGCACACGTCGTTAAGGATGACCTAAAAGTGGTGCTGATACTCCTTGATGGCTGGGAGGGGTGTGCGTGGGTCAGATGACGTAAAGAGGGTACGTATACTCCTAGATGGCTAGGAGTGGTGCATGTGTGCCCAGATGGCTAGGAGTATCGCACGTGGTTAAGGATGACCTAAAAGTGGTTATGATACTCCTAGATGGCTGGGAGGGGTGCACGTGGGTCAGTTGACGTAAAGAGGGTACGTGATGTAGCCCGACCTACGTCTCCTACAACAAGTGGCCCCATGACAAGAGCAAGAGTCAAAGCTCTCCATGATAAGGTGAATTCACTCCTATCTATGTGTGATCTCGACACTCCTTTGAATGGTTTGCTACTTCATTCGGATACTTTGTGCATACTCAGGAACCACCTTGATGACGACCCTCAATGGAGTGAAGAAGATGACCAAGAGAAGACCCAAGAAGATGGCCAAGAAGGAGAGCGAGGAAGAGAAGCTGGAATTCCTGAAGAAGAGCCGGCCGGTACTACCGGGCCAGCAAGGCCGGTACTACCGCCGAGAAGCCAGACGGTACTGGATCGGAAGCAAACCTAAGCGGTACTACCGGAATTAGTTCCGGTACTACCGGGCGTTCGCACGTCCGGTACTACCGGCCACAATGGCCGGTACTACCGGCCTGGCGCGTGCCTGCGAGCAGATCTAGGTGTTGACCCATGTATTTCGTCCCCTTTTGGGTCTAGACTATAAATAGGACTATCCATCTAGATCTAGGGTTAGACTATGATTTGAGAACTAAAGTAGAGCCTTGCTCCTTCTTCTCAAAGTGTCTCTTTCCTCCTATGGAGATGACTCAAGGCCTCCACATGTGGAGATGAACCAAGGCCTCCTCTTGAGGAGAAGATCCCTGCGTGGATACCAAGGCTCCGCTTGTAGTTGCGATTACTCGCTAATCTTCCCTCTGTGAGTGGCTAGATTGGATTGGTTGGATTGACCAATTGGACAAACAATCCTAAGAGTAAGGTGTGCTTGGGAGAGGAGGATTGGGGGCTGCCCACGGGGATTTGTTACCAATCGAGTCTTGCCGGGTTGCTACTTGCTATTTACCCTTGTGTGTTGATTTCCCCTCTTTGTGTTCTTCGTTCATCGCGTGTTCTTCTGTTCATCTTCCCTCCGCACAAATCCGTGAAAATCGGGACCAACCCGCATCATATGGTATCAGAGCTCTAGGTTGACACGGATTTGTTTGTGTTTCCACCAAAATCCACCAAATTTTTCTTCGTTTTTGAGAAATTCGAAAATTTCCACCAAAAATAGCCTTTTGATTCGAGCCGATTCGGTCGATTTGATGTGTTTTTGGTAGTTTTGTCCATGGATCTGTTGCTTTAGGACCCCCTCCACCTTGTTTGCGTTCCCTAGCCTTAATTTTGCCAATTTCCCACGAATTTGAGGATTTTTCGAGCTCAATTTCCGCCCAAATCGCGAAGAACACTCCAGATTTCGGGTCGACCGGTACTACCGGCCAGACCATCGGTACTACCGGAGCCGTGACCGACCGGTACTACCGGGGCAAAACGAGCGGTACTACCGCCGGGCAGGATTTTCAGAGCAAATTTTTCTATTTTCCTCGGTTCGTTTTGGCATTTCCTCTTTGGTTTGAGTCCTTTCTTGGTGTGCCCTACGTCTACGACATCGACAAGCTTCCGCAGCACGCATCATCAACGCCAAGCGACGACGCCACCAAGGACTCGACATTCCCCCACCATCATAATCCGTTGTGAGCCCTTCTTCCTTTCGTGTACCTTGACCTATTGGACTAGCTCGGTGATATTGCGAGGCATTGCACGTGTTGAGTGTTTGTCTTCAAGTATTGGCGAGTGTGTATCGTTAGAGAGCTTGGCACTAGCAAAAGAGAAGGAATCATCGTCAAAAAGCAAAAATCAAAAAAAAAAAAAAGAAAGAAAAGAAAAGAATCAAGTGGTGCCAAGTATCATCTCTTGTAGGTTGCGACAAAGCTTATACCGCCAAAGTGAGTGAGTGTAACTCTTGTGCAAATCCGTTGCCCATCAAAAAGCAATTGAGCTAGCGTCCTCTTGTGTTGGGTGACATTTGAGCACGTAGTCTTCGTTAGGTTGTCTATCTTCGAGTGCTCGCCCTTTGGTCGCCCAACCCCATTATTCGCTTTTGTGTGTGTTTCTTCATCATTTGTGGTTGGAGTTTCTTTGGTAATTTGATCATTGTGGATTTTCTCTACCTTTGACAATATACTTGTCGTCGGGTTTGCTTGTTTCGTTTGCCACTTCATACCTTCCTATCCTCATAAGTGTGTGTGTTGGGTGTTAGAACCGGATTCTCTTGGGATATAGTTTGTCTTGGTTTTTCTTACCACATATCTCACTTGATCTTGAGAAAATGTTTAGGGGAAGTACAAACGGAAGCTCAAGCTCGGACGATGAAATCCATGGTGGAGTTCGCGGTGATCATGGCTATGTCACACAATCGGAGCTTGTTGGCATGCGACACTTTCTTCGTGATAACCTAGGACGCTACGAGCGCCGTCTTCAAAATCAAGAGAACACCTTCAACGACCGCATGCATGCTCAAGAAGCAAATATGGAGCGGTTGACCGAAGCTATCAACAACCTTGCGCGACAACGAGCTTCTTCACACTCAAGCCGTACAAGAAGCACCTCAAGGTCGACACAAGCACGTCATGGACGTCATGAACCTCGACAAGAACGTCAACATGATCCAAGGCGCGACGCCCATGAACGACCTCCTCCTCACGTTGAACAACCACATGATCTTCACGCGAACAATGCCAATGCGCATCAAGAACAACCTCACCAAAATGATGATCGTCGTGAACGCATACCATCACCACCACCGCAACAACGTGATCGTCATGACCCATTGGCTAATGACAATGGCGTTCCGGGTGCGAATGACTTTGGTGAACAAGGACGTCACCCTCGTCATCCTCCAAGGCCACGTCATCAAAACATGACAATGCGAACAATGTCGACAACCCGTTCCTCAACAAGAGCTACCTCCTCAACATGCCTCGTCAAGAGCTTCCTCATGATCGTCACCAACACCAACGTTCCGAGTCAAGTGATAACGAGTCAAGCCAACACAATGGTGATGGACTCAATCGAAGGAGACGTGGACGTGCATTCCCACGTGGTGGCCACGTGACGACTATGATGACTTGACCAACGTCCGCTTTGACATACCCAAGTTCTACGGCACAAGTGATCCGGAAGCTTACTTCTCATGGGTACTCAAGGTTGACAAGATCTTCCGTGTGCAACGCTTCTCCGACAACAAGAAGGTTGCCTTAGCCTCGATGGAGTTTGAAGAGTATGCCCTCTTGTGGTGGGAACAACTACAAGATGCTCGCGTCGCTAACCACCAACAACCAATTGACACTTGGGTTGAAATGAAAGAAACAATGTACAAGCGCTTCGTGCCAAGCCATTACACTAGAGACTTATACAAGAAGTTGCAAGAGTTGAAGCAAGGTTTGAAGTCGGTTGACGAGTACTACAAGGAGATGGAAATCTCCATGATGAGAGCCAATGTCAACGAGTACGAAGAGCAATCCATGGCTCGTTTCATGAATGGCCTCAACTATCCAATCAAGAAGATCGTGGAGTTCCAACCATATGCCTCTTTGGTTGAGCTAGTACATCAAGCTTCCAAGGCCGAGCGCCACGTGCTTGAAGAGCTCAAATACCTCAAGACAAAGGCATTCTACGCCAACAAGCCTTCTTCGTCAACTCCTACACCTTCACAAGCTCTTCCTCAAGCGAACACTCGAGGTCCTCCAAGAGTCTCTACTTCGACACCTCAAGCGCCTCAACCTTTCAAGAAAGTACCTCCCTCCTCCAAGGCGCCTCAAGGATCTTCGTCCGGCACAAGACTTTGCAATGCTACAAGTGCGGCGGACAAGGGCACAAATCTTTTGAGTGCACCAACAAGAAGGTCATGATCATCAATGACATGGGAGAGTATGAATCTATGAGTGAAGATGAGTACAATGCTTTGAACAAGGTCGCCACAATGCAAAGTGCTCAAGAAGAAGAAAGTGAGATATATTGTGATGGCGACAACAACCCTTCCTTGGTTGTGGCAAGAGCTCTAACCACCAATGTTCAAGTGGAAGAAGACCAAAGATGCAACTTGTTCCAAACAAGAGCGGGAATCAATGGAAAGTCCATCAAGGTCATCATAGATGGTGGAAGTTGCCACAACCTAGCGAGCAAAGAACTTTGTGATAAGCTCAACTTGAAGTTCAAGAAGCACCCACATCCTTACCATGTGCAATGGTTGAGTGATACCGGAGCCGTCAAGATTCAACACATGGTGCAAGTGTCCTTCAAGATTGGAGCCTATGAAGATACGGTTGATTGTGATGTTGTGCCTATGACGTTTGTCACTTACTCCTTGGGCGTCCATGGCAATTTGACAAGGGTGCTATGCATGATGGACGAACAAACTACTATAGCTTCAAGAACAACGACAAGACCTTCGTCCTTCGTCCCATGACACCAAGTCAAGTCATCGCCGACAACGCCAAGACTATTGCAAGGGCACAACAAGATCGTTCGTCTAGTGAGATGAGTGGTGAGCGAGAGACCCACCATAAAGTGAGTGAGAGCCACAAGCCAAATGAGTGTGACACTTCAAAGAGAGTTCCCACAAAACTTACACTATTTGCCACAAAGAGAGAGATGAGGGAGTTGAGAGAGAACCCATCCACCCTCCACTATGTGCTCATATGCAAGGGTGAAGTTTCTATGACTAACACTTCACAAACCTTCCTCCTTCTTTGTTGTCTCTTTTGAAGGACTTTGAAGATGTCTTCCCTCAAGAGTGCCACCGGGACTACCTCCTCTACGCGGAATCGAGCACCGCATCGACCTTGTTCCCGGCGCACCGCTACCAAACCGCGCTCCTTACCGCACCAACCCCGAAGAGACAAAGGAGATCGAGCGGCAAATACAAGAACTTCTTGCCATGGGACACATCCGCGAGAGCTTGAGTCCGTGTGCCGTGCCCGTCATCTTGGTACCCAAGCACGACAACACTCTTCGCCTTTGCATGGATTGTCGCCCCATCAACGCCATCACCGTTCGGTATCGCCATCCTATCCCTCGACTTGATGATATGCTTGATGACTTTGTGGTTCCGCTATATTCTCCAAAATTGATCTTAAAAGTGGATATCACCAAATAAGATGTGTGAAGGTGATGAATGGAAGACCGCATTTAAAACTAAGCTTGGTCTTTATGAGTGGCTCGTCATGCCATTTGGTCTTTCCAATGCACCTTCTACTTTTATGCGTCTCATGAATCATGTTTTGCGTCCTTTCATTGGGAAATTTGTTGTGGTATACTTTGACGACATCCTTATTATAGCAAATCTTTGGAAGAGCACACTTCTCATGTTGCTCAAGTTTTGTTGGTTCTTCGCAATGAAAAGCTTTATGCAAATCTTTCTAAGTGCACTTTTGCCACCAACAAACTTGTTTTCTTGGGTTTTGTTGTTTCTTCGGATGGAGTGAAGTCGATGAAGCAAAGATACAAGCAATTCGGACTTGGCCTTTTCCGATGTCACTTGAGGAGTTGAGACGTTTTCTTGGTTTTGCCGGATTTTACCGCCGTTTCATCAAGGATTTTTCCACAATTGCTTGCCCCCTCCATGAACTTACAAAGAAGAATGTACCTTTCATTTGGGGCAATGCACATGATTTTGCTTTCAATGAGCTCAAACGGTTATTAACCGAAGCACCACTCCTTGCCCTTCCGGATTTCTCTAAGACATTTGAGATTGAATGCGATGCAAGTGGATTGGGCATTGGTGGAGTGCTTATGCAAAATGGTAGACCCATCGCATACCATAGTGAGAAACTAGATGGAGCTCGCTTGAATTACCCCATTTATGACAAAGAGTTATTTGCTTTGGTTCGTGTTTTGGATGTGTGGCAACATTACCTTCGTCCTAAGGAATTTGTCATTCATTCCGACCATGAATCCTTGAAATATTTGAAAAGTCAAACAAATTTGAACAAAAGACATGCTAAGTGGGTTGAGTTCATTGAGTCTTTCACCTTTGTAATCAAATACAAGAAAGGTAAAGACAATGTGGTCGCGGATGCTCTATCCCGCAAGGCCAACCTACTTACACGTCTTGACATTAGTGTCTTGGGTTTGGATGAGATTAAAGAGTTGTATGCTACCGATGCTTTCTTTGGAGACATTTTCGCTCAATGTTCGGAGCACAAAGGAATTGGTGATTTCTATTTGCACAAAGGTTTCTTGTTTAAGGCTAACAAACTATGTATACCCGAGTCTTCGCTTCGTTTGGTCCTTTTGAAGGAATCTCATGGAGGACACTCATGGGTCACTTTGGCCGGACAAGACCTACGCCATGCTCTCCACCAACTACTATTGGCCAGAATGAAGCGTGATGAACGCCTAGTTCGACGATGTTCTACATGTCTCAAAGCTAAGTCTACTCTAAACTCTCATGGTTATATACACCTTTGCCTATTCCACATCACCCATGGTCCGATATAGCTATGGATTTTGTCTTAGGACTCCCACGCACTAAAACAAACAAGGATTCCATCTTTGTCGTCATTGATCGCTTCTCTAAAATGGCACACTTTATACCTTGCAACAAGAGCGACGATGCTTCACACATTGCTACTTTGTTTTTCAGGGAAATCGTCCGTCTTCATGGGTGCCAAGACCATTGTGTCGGATCGTGACACCAAGTTCGTGAGCTATTTTTGGAAGACTTTGATGGCCAAGATGGGAATCAAGCAACTATTCTCCACCGCATACCACCCTCAAACCGATGGCCAAACCGAAGTGGTGAACCGAAGCCTATCTACACTCCTTCGTGTGTTGATCAAGCCTAACTTGAAGAATTGGGAAGAGTGCATCCCACACGCCGAGTTCGCCTACAATCGAGCACTTCACCGCGCAACAAAGAGAACACCCTTCGAGGTCGTCTATGGCTCCAACCCCTACACCGCGCTCGACATGCTACCACTTCCACTCCGTGAGCAAGTTAACATGGACTTCGACAAGCGAGCCGCTTACATGAAGAAGCTCCATGAGGAAACAAGACTACTCGAGAAGCACAACAAAGACCATGCTACGAAGATGAACAAACACAAGCGCGCCATGATATTTGAAGAAGGAGACCTTGTTTGGCTACACCTTCGCAAAGATCGCTTTCCGGATGCAAGGAAGTCCAAGCTTCACCCTCGTGGAGATGGACCTTTCAAGGTTATCAAGCGCATCAACGACAATGCCTACAAGATCGACATCTCCACTCCAAACACTTGGTCCATGACACCTTCAACGTCGCCGACCTATCGCCATACCTTGGAACATCAAGCGATGAGGATGACCAAGAGTCGAGGACGACTCTTTTCCAAGGGGGGGGAGATGATGTAGCCCGACCTACGTCTCCTACAACAAGTGGCCCAATGACAAGAGCAAGAGTCAAAGCTCTCCATGATAAGGTGAATTCACTCCTATCTATGTGTGATCTCGACACTCCTTTGAATGGTTTGCTACTTCATTCGGATACTTTGTGCATACTCAGGAACCACCTTGATGACGACCCTCAATGGAGTGAAGAAGATGACCAAGAGAAGACCCAAGAAGATGGCCAAGAAGAAGAGCGAGGAAGAGAAGCTGGAATTCCTGAAGAAGAGCCGGCCGGTACTACCGGGCCAGCAAGGCCGGTACTACCCGAGAAGCCAGACGGTACTGGATCGGAAGCAACCTAAGCGGTACTACCGGAATTAGTTCCGGTACTACCGGGCGTTCGCACGTCCGGTACTACCGGCCACATGTCCGGTACTACCGGCCT
>CAMZMU010000117.1:51031910-51216882 GCA_947311845.1 Poa pratensis | reverse complement strand
TTGGGTTTTAGTGCCGCCCGGAGTCGGAATCGATCCAAATTTATGTTGGGGTCCTTACTTATGTATATAAATGTGATGTTACATGAAAGATCCAATATCCAACTCCGATGTGTGTCCCGCTTCACGCACATAAATTACCCCGCACGATGTTTCTGCACTTATAGGGAAAAAATTCCAATCAACGAGATACGGAGTTATTTTGTGATTAAGTTCGGATCAATTTAGGATTTGTATGTTCTATGACTACCTATAAAAAACAAGTAAAACTTCACATGTGATATGGACTTTCAAGGCCGGTCAAAGTAGTAGACGCGCGTGCACATAAATTAGGGTTTGGGTTTTTAGTGCCCGCCCGGGAGTCGGAATTCGATCCAAATTTATGTTGGGTCCTTAACTTATGTATATAAATGTGATGTTACATGGAAAGAGCCAATATCCAACTCCGATGTGTGTCCACTTCACGCACATAAATTACCCCGCACGACGTTTCTGCACTTATAGGGAAAAATTCCCAATCAACGAGAACGGAGATATTTTGTGATAAGTTCGGATCAATTTTAGGATTTTGTATGTTCCTAAACAAGTAAAAACTTCATATGTGATATGGACTTTCATGGCCGGTCAAAGTTGTAGACCGCGCGTGCACATAAATTAGGGTTTGGGTTTAGTGCCCGCCGGGAGTCGGAATCCGATCCAAATTTATGTTGGGTCCTTACTTATGTATATAAATGTGATGTTACATGGAAAGAGCCAATATCTAACTCCGATGTGTGTCCCGCTTCACGCACATAAATTACCGCACGACGTTTCTGCACTTATAGGGAAAAAATTCCCAATCAACGAGAACGGAGATATTTTGTGATAAGTTCGGATCAATTTAGGATTTGTATGTTCTATGACCTCCTATAAAAAAAGTAAAAACTTCACATGTGATATGGACTTTCAAGGCGGTCAAAGTAGTAGACCGCGCGTGCACATAAATTAGGGTTTGGGTTTTAGTGCCCCCCGGGAGTCGGAATCCGATCCAAATTTATGTTGGGTCCTTACTTATGTATATAAATGTGATGTTACATGGAAAGAGCCAATATCCAACTCCGATGTGTGTCCCGCTTCACGCACATAAATTACCCCGCACGACGTTTCTGCACTTATAGGAAAAAATTCCCAATCAACGAGAACGGAGATATTTTGTGATAAGTTCGGATCAATTTAGGATTTGTATGTTCCTATGACCTACCCTATAAAAAAACAAGTAAAAACTTCACATGTGATATGGACTTTCAAGGCCGGTCAAAGTAGTAGACCGCGCGTGCACATAAATTAGGGTTTGGGTTTTAGTGCCCGCCCGGGAGTCGGAATCCGATCCAAATTTATGTTGGGTCCTTACTTATGTATATAAATGTGATGTTACATGGAAAGAGCCAATATCCAACTCCGATGTGTGTCCCGCTTCACGCACATAAATTACCCCGCACGACGTTTCTGCACTTATAGGGAAAAAATTCCCAATCAACGAGAACGGAGATATTTTGTGATAAGTTCGGATCAATTTAGGATTTGTATGTTCCTATGACCTACCCTATAAAAACAAGTAAAAACTTCACATGTGATATGGACTTTCAAGGCCGGTCAAAGTAGTAGACCGCGCGTGCACATAAATTAGGGTTTGGGTTTTAGTGCCCGCCCGGGAGTCGGAATCCGATCCAAATTTATGTTGGGTCCTTACTTATGTATATAAATGTGATGTTACATGGAAAGAGCCAATATCCAACTCCGATGTGTGTCCCGCTTCACGCACATAAATTACCCCGCACGACGTTTCTGCACTTATAGGGAAAAAATTCCCAATCAACGAGAACGGAGATATTTTGTGATAAGTTCGGATCAATTTAGGATTTGTATGTTCCTATGACCTACCCTATAAAAAACAAGTAAAAACTTCACATGTGATATGGACTTTCAAGGCCGGTCAAAGTAGTAGACCGCGCGTGCACATAAATTAGGGTTTGGGTTTTAGTGCCCGCCCGGGAGTCGGAATCCGATCCAAATTTATGTTGGGTCCTTACTTATGTATATAAATGTGATGTTACATGGAAAGAGCCAATATCCAACTCCGATGTGTGTCCCGCTTCACGCACATAAATTACCCCGCACGACGTTTCTGCACTTATAGGGAAAAAATTCCCAATCAACGAGAACGGAGATATTTTGTGATAAGTTCGGATCAATTTAGGATTTGTATGTTCCTATGACCTACCCTATAAAAAACAAGTAAAAACTTCACATGTGATATGGACTTTCAAGGCCGGTCAAAGTAGTAGACCGCGCGTGCACATAAATTAGGGTTTGGGTTTTAGTGCCCGCCCGGGAGTCGGAATCCGATCCAAATTTATGTTGGGTCCTTACTTATGTATATAAATGTGATGTTACATGGAAAGAGCCAATATCCAACTCCGATGTGTGTCCCGCTTCACGCACATAAATTACCCCGCACGACGTTTCTGCACTTATAGGGAAAAATTCCCAATCAACGAGAACGGAGATATTTTGTGATAAGTTCGGATCAATTTAGGATTTGTATGTTCCTATGACCTACCCTATAAAAAACAAGTAAAAACTTCACATGTGATATGGACTTTCAAGGCCGGTCAAAGTAGTAGACCGCGCGTGCACATAAATTAGGGTTTGGGTTTTAGTGCCCGCCCGGGAGTCGGAATCCGATCCAAATTTATGTTGGGTCCTTACTTATGTATATAAATGTGATGTTACATGGAAAGAGCCAATATCCAACTCCGATGTGTGTCCCGCTTCACGCACATAAATTACCCCGCACGACGTTTCTGCACTTATAGGGAAAAAATTCCCAATCAACGAGAACGGAGATATTTTGTGATAAGTTCGGATCAATTTAGGATTTGTATGTTCCTATGACCTACCCTATAAAAAACAAGTAAAAACTTCACATGTGATATGGACTTTCAAGGCCGGTCAAAGTAGTAGACCGCGCGTGCACATAAATTAGGGTTTGGGTTTTAGTGCCCGCCCGGGAGTCGGAATCCGATCCAAATTTATGTTGGGTCCTTACTTATGTATATAAATGTGATGTTACATGGAAAGAGCCAATATCCAACTCCGATGTGTGTCCCGCTTCACGCACATAAATTACCCCGCACGACGTTTCTGCACTTATAGGGAAAAAATTCCCAATCAACGAGAACGGAGATATTTTGTGATAAGTTCGGATCAATTTAGGATTTGTATGTTCCTATGACCTACCCTATAAAAAACAAGTAAAAACTTCACATGTGATATGGACTTTCAAGGCCGGTCAAAGTAGTAGACCGCGCGTGCACATAAATTAGGGTTTGGGTTTTAGTGCCCGCCCGGGAGTCGGAATCCGATCCAAATTTATGTTGGGTCCTTACTTATGTATATAAATGTGATGTTACATGGAAAGAGCCAATATCCAACTCCGATGTGTGTCCCGCTTCACGCACATAAATTACCCCGCACGACGTTTCTGCACTTATAGGGAAAAAATTCCCAATCAACGAGAACGGAGATATTTTGTGATAAGTTCGGATCAATTTAGGATTTGTATGTTCCTATGACCTACCCTATAAAAAACAAGTAAAAACTTCACATGTGATATGGACTTTCAAGGCCGGTCAAAGTAGTAGACCGCGCGTGCACATAAATTAGGGTTTGGGTTTTAGTGCCCGCCCGGGAGTCGGAATCCGATCCAAATTTATGTTGGGTCCTTACTTATGTATATAAATGTGATGTTACATGGAAAGAGCCAATATCCAACTCCGATGTGTGTCCCGCTTCACGCACATAAATTACCCCGCACGACGTTTCTGCACTTATAGGGAAAAAATTCCCAATCAACGAGAACGGAGATATTTTGTGATAAGTTCGGATCAATTTAGGATTTGTATGTTCCTATGACCTACCCTATAAAAAACAAGTAAAAACTTCACATGTGATATGGACTTTCAAGGCCGGTCAAAGTAGTAGACCGCGCGTGCACATAAATTAGGGTTTGGGTTTTAGTGCCCGCCCGGGAGTCGGAATCCGATCCAAATTTATGTTGGGTCCTTACTTATGTATATAAATGTGATGTTACATGGAAAGAGCCAATATCCAACTCCGATGTGTGTCCCGCTTCACGCACATAAATTACCCCGCACGACGTTTCTGCACTTATAGGGAAAAAATTCCCAATCAACGAGAACGGAGATATTTTGTGATAAGTTCGGATCAATTTAGGATTTGTATGTTCCTATGACCTACCCTATAAAAAACAAGTAAAAACTTCACATGTGATATGGACTTTCAAGGCCGGTCAAAGTAGTAGACCGCGCGTGCACATAAATTAGGGTTTGGGTTTTAGTGCCCGCCCGGGAGTCGGAATCCGATCCAAATTTATGTTGGGTCCTTACTTATGTATATAAATGTGATGTTACATGGAAAGAGCCAATATCCAACTCCGATGTGTGTCCCGCTTCACGCACATAAATTACCCCGCACGACGTTTCTGCACTTATAGGGAAAAAATTCCCAATCAACGAGAACGGAGATATTTTGTGATAAGTTCGGATCAATTTAGGATTTGTATGTTCCTATGACCTACCCTATAAAAAACAAGTAAAAACTTCACATGTGATATGGACTTTCAAGGCCGGTCAAAGTAGTAGACCGCGCGTGCACATAAATTAGGGTTTGGGTTTTAGTGCCCGCCCGGGAGTCGGAATCCGATCCAAATTTATGTTGGGTCCTTACTTATGTATATAAATGTGATGTTACATGGAAAGAGCCAATATCCAACTCCGATGTGTGTCCCGCTTCACGCACATAAATTACCCCGCACGACGTTTCTGCACTTATAGGGAAAAAATTCCCAATCAACGAGAACGGAGATATTTTGTGATAAGTTCGGATCAATTTAGGATTTGTATGTTCCTATGACCTACCCTATAAAAAACAAGTAAAAACTTCACATGTGATATGGACTTTCAAGGCCGGTCAAAGTAGTAGACCGCGCGTGCACATAAATTAGGGTTTGGGTTTTAGTGCCCGCCCGGGAGTCGGAATCCGATCCAAATTTATGTTGGGTCCTTACTTATGTATATAAATGTGATGTTACATGGAAAGAGCCAATATCCAACTCCGATGTGTGTCCCGCTTCACGCACATAAATTACCCCGCACGACGTTTCTGCACTTATAGGGAAAAAATTCCCAATCAACGAGAACGGAGATATTTTGTGATAAGTTCGGATCAATTTAGGATTTGTATGTTCCTATGACCTACCCTATAAAAAACAAGTAAAAACTTCACATGTGATATGGACTTTCAAGGCCGGTCAAAGTAGTAGACCGCGCGTGCACATAAATTAGGGTTTGGGTTTTAGTGCCCGCCCGGAGTCGGAATCCGATCCAAATTTATGTTGGGTCCTTACTTATGTATATAAATGTGATGTTACATGGAAAGAGCCAATATCCAACTCCGATGTGTGTCCCGCTTCACGCACATAAATTACCCCGCACGACGTTTCTGCACTTATAGGGAAAAAATTCCCAATCAACGAGAACGGAGATATTTTGTGATAAGTTCGGATCAATTTAGGATTTGTATGTTCCTATGACCTACCCTATAAAAAACAAGTAAAAACTTCACATGTGATATGGACTTTCAAGGCCGGTCAAAGTAGTAGACCGCGCGTGCACATAAATTAGGGTTTGGGTTTTAGTGCCCGCCCGGGAGTCGGAATCCGATCCAAATTTATGTTGGGTCCTTACTTATGTATATAAATGTGATGTTACATGGAAAGAGCCAATATCCAACTCCGATGTGTGTCCCGCTTCACGCACATAAATTACCCCGCACGACGTTTCTGCACTTATAGGGAAAAAATTCCCAATCAACGAGAACGGAGATATTTTGTGATAAGTTCGGATCAATTTAGGATTTGTATGTTCCTATGACCTACCCTATAAAAAACAAGTAAAAACTTCACATGTGATATGGACTTTCAAGGCCGGTCAAAGTAGTAGACCGCGCGTGCACATAAATTAGGGTTTGGGTTTTAGTGCCCGCCCGGGAGTCGGAATCCGATCCAAATTTATGTTGGGTCCTTACTTATGTATATAAATGTGATGTTACATGGAAAGAGCCAATATCCAACTCCGATGTGTGTCCCGCTTCACGCACATAAATTACCCCGCACGACGTTTCTGCACTTATAGGGAAAAAATTCCCAATCAACGAGAACGGAGATATTTTGTGATAAGTTCGGATCAATTTAGGATTTGTATGTTCCTATGACCTACCCTATAAAAAACAAGTAAAAACTTCACATGTGATATGGACTTTCAAGGCCGGTCAAAGTAGTAGACCGCGCGTGCACATAAATTAGGGTTTGGGTTTTAGTGCCCGCCCGGGAGTCGGAATCCGATCCAAATTTATGTTGGGTCCTTACTTATGTATATAAATGTGATGTTACATGGAAAGAGCCAATATCCAACTCCGATGTGTGTCCCGCTTCACGCACATAAATTACCCCGCACGACGTTTCTGCACTTATAGGGAAAAAATTCCCAATCAACGAGAACGGAGATATTTTGTGATAAGTTCGGATCAATTTAGGATTTGTATGTTCCTATGACCTACCCTATAAAAAACAAGTAAAAACTTCACATGTGATATGGACTTTCAAGGCCGGTCAAAGTAGTAGACCGCGCGTGCACATAAATTAGGGTTTGGGTTTTAGTGCCCGCCCGGGAGTCGGAATCCGATCCAAATTTATGTTGGGTCCTTACTTATGTATATAAATGTGATGTTACATGGAAAGAGCCAATATCCAACTCCGATGTGTGTCCCGCTTCACGCACATAAATTACCCCGCACGACGTTTCTGCACTTATAGGGAAAAAATTCCCAATCAACGAGAACGGAGATATTTTGTGATAAGTTCGGATCAATTTAGGATTTGTATGTTCCTATGACCTACCCTATAAAAAACAAGTAAAAACTTCACATGTGATATGGACTTTCAAGGCCGGTCAAAGTAGTAGACCGCGCGTGCACATAAATTAGGGTTTGGGTTTTAGTGCCCGCCCGGGAGTCGGAATCCGATCCAAATTTATGTTGGGTCCTTACTTATGTATATAAATGTGATGTTACATGGAAAGAGCCAATATCCAACTCCGATGTGTGTCCCGCTTCACGCACATAAATTACCCCGCACGACGTTTCTGCACTTATAGGGAAAAAATTCCCAATCAACGAGAACGGAGATATTTTGTGATAAGTTCGGATCAATTTAGGATTTGTATGTTCCTATGACCTACCCTATAAAAAACAAGTAAAAACTTCACATGTGATATGGACTTTCAAGGCCGGTCAAAGTAGTAGACCGCGCGTGCACATAAATTAGGGTTTGGGTTTTAGTGCCCGCCCGGGAGTCGGAATCCGATCCAAATTTATGTTGGGTCCTTACTTATGTATATAAATGTGATGTTACATGGAAAGAGCCAATATCCAACTCCGATGTGTGTCCCGCTTCACGCACATAAATTACCCCGCACGACGTTTCTGCACTTATAGGGAAAAAATTCCCAATCAACGAGAACGGAGATATTTTGTGATAAGTTCGGATCAATTTAGGATTTGTATGTTCCTATGACCTACCCTATAAAAAACAAGTAAAAACTTCACATGTGATATGGACTTTCAAGGCCGGTCAAAGTAGTAGACCGCGCGTGCACATAAATTAGGGTTTGGGTTTTAGTGCCCGCCCGGGAGTCGGAATCCGATCCAAATTTATGTTGGGTCCTTACTTATGTATATAAATGTGATGTTACATGGAAAGAGCCAATATCCAACTCCGATGTGTGTCCCGCTTCACGCACATAAATTACCCCGCACGACGTTTCTGCACTTATAGGGAAAAAATTCCCAATCAACGAGAACGGAGATATTTTGTGATAAGTTCGGATCAATTTAGGATTTGTATGTTCCTATGACCTACCCTATAAAAAACAAGTAAAAACTTCACATGTGATATGGACTTTCAAGGCCGGTCAAAGTAGTAGACCGCGCGTGCACATAAATTAGGGTTTGGGTTTTAGTGCCCGCCCGGGAGTCGGAATCCGATCCAAATTTATGTTGGGTCCTTACTTATGTATATAAATGTGATGTTACATGGAAAGAGCCAATATCCAACTCCGATGTGTGTCCCGCTTCACGCACATAAATTACCCCGCACGACGTTTCTGCACTTATAGGGAAAAAATTCCCAATCAACGAGAACGGAGATATTTTGTGATAAGTTCGGATCAATTTAGGATTTGTATGTTCCTATGACCTACCCTATAAAAAACAAGTAAAAACTTCACATGTGATATGGACTTTCAAGGCCGGTCAAAGTAGTAGACCGCGCGTGCACATAAATTAGGGTTTGGGTTTTAGTGCCCGCCCGGGAGTCGGAATCCGATCCAAATTTATGTTGGGTCCTTACTTATGTATATAAATGTGATGTTACATGGAAAGAGCCAATATCCAACTCCGATGTGTGTCCCGCTTCACGCACATAAATTACCCCGCACGACGTTTCTGCACTTATAGGGAAAAAATTCCCAATCAACGAGAACGGAGATATTTTGTGATAAGTTCGGATCAATTTAGGATTTGTATGTTCCTATGACCTACCCTATAAAAAACAAGTAAAAACTTCACATGTGATATGGACTTTCAAGGCCGGTCAAAGTAGTAGACCGCGCGTGCACATAAATTAGGGTTTGGGTTTTAGTGCCCGCCCGGGAGTCGGAATCCGATCCAAATTTATGTTGGGTCCTTACTTATGTATATAAATGTGATGTTACATGGAAAGAGCCAATATCCAACTCCGATGTGTGTCCCGCTTCACGCACATAAATTACCCCGCACGACGTTTCTGCACTTATAGGGAAAAAATTCCCAATCAACGAGAACGGAGATATTTTGTGATAAGTTCGGATCAATTTAGGATTTGTATGTTCCTATGACCTACCCTATAAAAAACAAGTAAAAACTTCACATGTGATATGGACTTTCAAGGCCGGTCAAAGTAGTAGACCGCGCGTGCACATAAATTAGGGTTTGGGTTTTAGTGCCCGCCCGGGAGTCGGAATCCGATCCAAATTTATGTTGGGTCCTTACTTATGTATATAAATGTGATGTTACATGGAAAGAGCCAATATCCAACTCCGATGTGTGTCCCGCTTCACGCACATAAATTACCCCGCACGACGTTTCTGCACTTATAGGGAAAAAATTCCCAATCAACGAGAACGGAGATATTTTGTGATAAGTTCGGATCAATTTAGGATTTGTATGTTCCTATGACCTACCCTATAAAAAACAAGTAAAAACTTCACATGTGATATGGACTTTCAAGGCCGGTCAAAGTAGTAGACCGCGCGTGCACATAAATTAGGGTTTGGGTTTTAGTGCCCGCCCGGGAGTCGGAATCCGATCCAAATTTATGTTGGGTCCTTACTTATGTATATAAATGTGATGTTACATGGAAAGAGCCAATATCCAACTCCGATGTGTGTCCCGCTTCACGCACATAAATTACCCCGCACGACGTTTCTGCACTTATAGGGAAAAAATTCCCAATCAACGAGAACGGAGATATTTTGTGATAAGTTCGGATCAATTTAGGATTTGTATGTTCCTATGACCTACCCTATAAAAAACAAGTAAAAACTTCACATGTGATATGGACTTTCAAGGCCGGTCAAAGTAGTAGACCGCGCGTGCACATAAATTAGGGTTTGGGTTTTAGTGCCCGCCCGGGAGTCGGAATCCGATCCAAATTTATGTTGGGTCCTTACTTATGTATATAAATGTGATGTTACATGGAAAGAGCCAATATCCAACTCCGATGTGTGTCCCGCTTCACGCACATAAATTACCCCGCACGACGTTTCTGCACTTATAGGGAAAAAATTCCCAATCAACGAGAACGGAGATATTTTGTGATAAGTTCGGATCAATTTAGGATTTGTATGTTCCTATGACCTACCCTATAAAAAACAAGTAAAAACTTCACATGTGATATGGACTTTCAAGGCCGGTCAAAGTAGTAGACCGCGCGTGCACATAAATTAGGGTTTGGGTTTTAGTGCCCGCCCGGGAGTCGGAATCCGATCCAAATTTATGTTGGGTCCTTACTTATGTATATAAATGTGATGTTACATGGAAAGAGCCAATATCCAACTCCGATGTGTGTCCCGCTTCACGCACATAAATTACCCCGCACGACGTTTCTGCACTTATAGGGAAAAAATTCCCAATCAACGAGAACGGAGATATTTTGTGATAAGTTCGGATCAATTTAGGATTTGTATGTTCCTATGACCTACCCTATAAAAAACAAGTAAAAACTTCACATGTGATATGGACTTTCAAGGCCGGTCAAAGTAGTAGACCGCGCGTGCACATAAATTAGGGTTTGGGTTTTAGTGCCCGCCCGGGAGTCGGAATCCGATCCAAATTTATGTTGGGTCCTTACTTATGTATATAAATGTGATGTTACATGGAAAGAGCCAATATCCAACTCCGATGTGTGTCCCGCTTCACGCACATAAATTACCCCGCACGACGTTTCTGCACTTATAGGGAAAAAATTCCCAATCAACGAGAACGGAGATATTTTGTGATAAGTTCGGATCAATTTAGGATTTGTATGTTCCTATGACCTACCCTATAAAAAACAAGTAAAAACTTCACATGTGATATGGACTTTCAAGGCCGGTCAAAGTAGTAGACCGCGCGTGCACATAAATTAGGGTTTGGGTTTTAGTGCCCGCCCGGGAGTCGGAATCCGATCCAAATTTATGTTGGGTCCTTACTTATGTATATAAATGTGATGTTACATGGAAAGAGCCAATATCCAACTCCGATGTGTGTCCCGCTTCACGCACATAAATTACCCCGCACGACGTTTCTGCACTTATAGGGAAAAAATTCCCAATCAACGAGAACGGAGATATTTTGTGATAAGTTCGGATCAATTTAGGATTTGTATGTTCCTATGACCTACCCTATAAAAAACAAGTAAAAACTTCACATGTGATATGGACTTTCAAGGCCGGTCAAAGTAGTAGACCGCGCGTGCACATAAATTAGGGTTTGGGTTTTAGTGCCCGCCCGGGAGTCGGAATCCGATCCAAATTTATGTTGGGTCCTTACTTATGTATATAAATGTGATGTTACATGGAAAGAGCCAATATCCAACTCCGATGTGTGTCCCGCTTCACGCACATAAATTACCCCGCACGACGTTTCTGCACTTATAGGGAAAAAATTCCCAATCAACGAGAACGGAGATATTTTGTGATAAGTTCGGATCAATTTAGGATTTGTATGTTCCTATGACCTACCCTATAAAAAACAAGTAAAAACTTCACATGTGATATGGACTTTCAAGGCCGGTCAAAGTAGTAGACCGCGCGTGCACATAAATTAGGGTTTGGGTTTTAGTGCCCGCCCGGGAGTCGGAATCCGATCCAAATTTATGTTGGGTCCTTACTTATGTATATAAATGTGATGTTACATGGAAAGAGCCAATATCCAACTCCGATGTGTGTCCCGCTTCACGCACATAAATTACCCCGCACGACGTTTCTGCACTTATAGGGAAAAAATTCCCAATCAACGAGAACGGAGATATTTTGTGATAAGTTCGGATCAATTTAGGATTTGTATGTTCCTATGACCTACCCTATAAAAAACAAGTAAAAACTTCACATGTGATATGGACTTTCAAGGCCGGTCAAAGTAGTAGACCGCGCGTGCACATAAATTAGGGTTTGGGTTTTAGTGCCCGCCCGGGAGTCGGAATCCGATCCAAATTTATGTTGGGTCCTTACTTATGTATATAAATGTGATGTTACATGGAAAGAGCCAATATCCAACTCCGATGTGTGTCCCGCTTCACGCACATAAATTACCCCGCACGACGTTTCTGCACTTATAGGGAAAAAATTCCCAATCAACGAGAACGGAGATATTTTGTGATAAGTTCGGATCAATTTAGGATTTGTATGTTCCTATGACCTACCCTATAAAAAACAAGTAAAAACTTCACATGTGATATGGACTTTCAAGGCCGGTCAAAGTAGTAGACCGCGCGTGCACATAAATTAGGGTTTGGGTTTTAGTGCCCGCCCGGGAGTCGGAATCCGATCCAAATTTATGTTGGGTCCTTACTTATGTATATAAATGTGATGTTACATGGAAAGAGCCAATATCCAACTCCGATGTGTGTCCCGCTTCACGCACATAAATTACCCCGCACGACGTTTCTGCACTTATAGGGAAAAAATTCCCAATCAACGAGAACGGAGATATTTTGTGATAAGTTCGGATCAATTTAGGATTTGTATGTTCCTATGACCTACCCTATAAAAAACAAGTAAAAACTTCACATGTGATATGGACTTTCAAGGCCGGTCAAAGTAGTAGACCGCGCGTGCACATAAATTAGGGTTTGGGTTTTAGTGCCCGCCCGGGAGTCGGAATCCGATCCAAATTTATGTTGGGTCCTTACTTATGTATATAAATGTGATGTTACATGGAAAGAGCCAATATCCAACTCCGATGTGTGTCCCGCTTCACGCACATAAATTACCCCGCACGACGTTTCTGCACTTATAGGGAAAAAATTCCCAATCAACGAGAACGGAGATATTTTGTGATAAGTTCGGATCAATTTAGGATTTGTATGTTCCTATGACCTACCCTATAAAAAACAAGTAAAAACTTCACATGTGATATGGACTTTCAAGGCCGGTCAAAGTAGTAGACCGCGCGTGCACATAAATTAGGGTTTGGGTTTTAGTGCCCGCCCGGGAGTCGGAATCCGATCCAAATTTATGTTGGGTCCTTACTTATGTATATAAATGTGATGTTACATGGAAAGAGCCAATATCCAACTCCGATGTGTGTCCCGCTTCACGCACATAAATTACCCCGCACGACGTTTCTGCACTTATAGGGAAAAAATTCCCAATCAACGAGAACGGAGATATTTTGTGATAAGTTCGGATCAATTTAGGATTTGTATGTTCCTATGACCTACCCTATAAAAAACAAGTAAAAACTTCACATGTGATATGGACTTTCAAGGCCGGTCAAAGTAGTAGACCGCGCGTGCACATAAATTAGGGTTTGGGTTTTAGTGCCCGCCCGGGAGTCGGAATCCGATCCAAATTTATGTTGGGTCCTTACTTATGTATATAAATGTGATGTTACATGGAAAGAGCCAATATCCAACTCCGATGTGTGTCCCGCTTCACGCACATAAATTACCCCGCACGACGTTTCTGCACTTATAGGGAAAAAATTCCCAATCAACGAGAACGGAGATATTTTGTGATAAGTTCGGATCAATTTAGGATTTGTATGTTCCTATGACCTACCCTATAAAAAACAAGTAAAAACTTCACATGTGATATGGACTTTCAAGGCCGGTCAAAGTAGTAGACCGCGCGTGCACATAAATTAGGGTTTGGGTTTTAGTGCCCGCCCGGGAGTCGGAATCCGATCCAAATTTATGTTGGGTCCTTACTTATGTATATAAATGTGATGTTACATGGAAAGAGCCAATATCCAACTCCGATGTGTGTCCCGCTTCACGCACATAAATTACCCCGCACGACGTTTCTGCACTTATAGGGAAAAAATTCCCAATCAACGAGAACGGAGATATTTTGTGATAAGTTCGGATCAATTTAGGATTTGTATGTTCCTATGACCTACCCTATAAAAAACAAGTAAAAACTTCACATGTGATATGGACTTTCAAGGCCGGTCAAAGTAGTAGACCGCGCGTGCACATAAATTAGGGTTTGGGTTTTAGTGCCCGCCCGGGAGTCGGAATCCGATCCAAATTTATGTTGGGTCCTTACTTATGTATATAAATGTGATGTTACATGGAAAGAGCCAATATCCAACTCCGATGTGTGTCCCGCTTCACGCACATAAATTACCCCGCACGACGTTTCTGCACTTATAGGGAAAAAATTCCCAATCAACGAGAACGGAGATATTTTGTGATAAGTTCGGATCAATTTAGGATTTGTATGTTCCTATGACCTACCCTATAAAAAACAAGTAAAAACTTCACATGTGATATGGACTTTCAAGGCCGGTCAAAGTAGTAGACCGCGCGTGCACATAAATTAGGGTTTGGGTTTTAGTGCCCGCCCGGGAGTCGGAATCCGATCCAAATTTATGTTGGGTCCTTACTTATGTATATAAATGTGATGTTACATGGAAAGAGCCAATATCCAACTCCGATGTGTGTCCCGCTTCACGCACATAAATTACCCCGCACGACGTTTCTGCACTTATAGGGAAAAAATTCCCAATCAACGAGAACGGAGATATTTTGTGATAAGTTCGGATCAATTTAGGATTTGTATGTTCCTATGACCTACCCTATAAAAAACAAGTAAAAACTTCACATGTGATATGGACTTTCAAGGCCGGTCAAAGTAGTAGACCGCGCGTGCACATAAATTAGGGTTTGGGTTTTAGTGCCCGCCCGGGAGTCGGAATCCGATCCAAATTTATGTTGGGTCCTTACTTATGTATATAAATGTGATGTTACATGGAAAGAGCCAATATCCAACTCCGATGTGTGTCCCGCTTCACGCACATAAATTACCCCGCACGACGTTTCTGCACTTATAGGGAAAAAATTCCCAATCAACGAGAACGGAGATATTTTGTGATAAGTTCGGATCAATTTAGGATTTGTATGTTCCTATGACCTACCCTATAAAAAACAAGTAAAAACTTCACATGTGATATGGACTTTCAAGGCCGGTCAAAGTAGTAGACCGCGCGTGCACATAAATTAGGGTTTGGGTTTTAGTGCCCGCCCGGGAGTCGGAATCCGATCCAAATTTATGTTGGGTCCTTACTTATGTATATAAATGTGATGTTACATGGAAAGAGCCAATATCCAACTCCGATGTGTGTCCCGCTTCACGCACATAAATTACCCCGCACGACGTTTCTGCACTTATAGGGAAAAAATTCCCAATCAACGAGAACGGAGATATTTTGTGATAAGTTCGGATCAATTTAGGATTTGTATGTTCCTATGACCTACCCTATAAAAAACAAGTAAAAACTTCACATGTGATATGGACTTTCAAGGCCGGTCAAAGTAGTAGACCGCGCGTGCACATAAATTAGGGTTTGGGTTTTAGTGCCCGCCCGGGAGTCGGAATCCGATCCAAATTTATGTTGGGTCCTTACTTATGTATATAAATGTGATGTTACATGGAAAGAGCCAATATCCAACTCCGATGTGTGTCCCGCTTCACGCACATAAATTACCCCGCACGACGTTTCTGCACTTATAGGGAAAAAATTCCCAATCAACGAGAACGGAGATATTTTGTGATAAGTTCGGATCAATTTAGGATTTGTATGTTCCTATGACCTACCCTATAAAAAACAAGTAAAAACTTCACATGTGATATGGACTTTCAAGGCCGGTCAAAGTAGTAGACCGCGCGTGCACATAAATTAGGGTTTGGGTTTTAGTGCCCGCCCGGGAGTCGGAATCCGATCCAAATTTATGTTGGGTCCTTACTTATGTATATAAATGTGATGTTACATGGAAAGAGCCAATATCCAACTCCGATGTGTGTCCCGCTTCACGCACATAAATTACCCCGCACGACGTTTCTGCACTTATAGGGAAAAATTCCCAATCAACGAGAACGGAGATATTTTGTGATAAGTTCGGATCAATTTAGGATTTGTATGTTCCTATGACCTACCCTATAAAAAACAAGTAAAAACTTCACATGTGATATGGACTTTCAAGGCCGGTCAAAGTAGTAGACCGCGCGTGCACATAAATTAGGGTTTGGGTTTTAGTGCCCGCCCGGGAGTCGGAATCCGATCCAAATTTATGTTGGGTCCTTACTTATGTATATAAATGTGATGTTACATGGAAAGAGCCAATATCCAACTCCGATGTGTGTCCCGCTTCACGCACATAAATTACCCCGCACGACGTTTCTGCACTTATAGGGAAAAAATTCCCAATCAACGAGAACGGAGATATTTTGTGATAAGTTCGGATCAATTTAGGATTTGTATGTTCCTATGACCTACCCTATAAAAAACAAGTAAAAACTTCACATGTGATATGGACTTTCAAGGCCGGTCAAAGTAGTAGACCGCGCGTGCACATAAATTAGGGTTTGGGTTTTAGTGCCCGCCCGGGAGTCGGAATCCGATCCAAATTTATGTTGGGTCCTTACTTATGTATATAAATGTGATGTTACATGGAAAGAGCCAATATCCAACTCCGATGTGTGTCCCGCTTCACGCACATAAATTACCCCGCACGACGTTTCTGCACTTATAGGGAAAAAATTCCCAATCAACGAGAACGGAGATATTTTGTGATAAGTTCGGATCAATTTAGGATTTGTATGTTCCTATGACCTACCCTATAAAAAACAAGTAAAAACTTCACATGTGATATGGACTTTCAAGGCCGGTCAAAGTAGTAGACCGCGCGTGCACATAAATTAGGGTTTGGGTTTTAGTGCCCGCCCGGGAGTCGGAATCCGATCCAAATTTATGTTGGGTCCTTACTTATGTATATAAATGTGATGTTACATGGAAAGAGCCAATATCCAACTCCGATGTGTGTCCCGCTTCACGCACATAAATTACCCCGCACGACGTTTCTGCACTTATAGGGAAAAAATTCCCAATCAACGAGAACGGAGATATTTTGTGATAAGTTCGGATCAATTTAGGATTTGTATGTTCCTATGACCTACCCTATAAAAAACAAGTAAAAACTTCACATGTGATATGGACTTTCAAGGCCGGTCAAAGTAGTAGACCGCGCGTGCACATAAATTAGGGTTTGGGTTTTAGTGCCCGCCCGGGAGTCGGAATCCGATCCAAATTTATGTTGGGTCCTTACTTATGTATATAAATGTGATGTTACATGGAAAGAGCCAATATCCAACTCCGATGTGTGTCCCGCTTCACGCACATAAATTACCCCGCACGACGTTTCTGCACTTATAGGGAAAAAATTCCCAATCAACGAGAACGGAGATATTTTGTGATAAGTTCGGATCAATTTAGGATTTGTATGTTCCTATGACCTACCCTATAAAAAACAAGTAAAAACTTCACATGTGATATGGACTTTCAAGGCCGGTCAAAGTAGTAGACCGCGCGTGCACATAAATTAGGGTTTGGGTTTTAGTGCCCGCCCGGGAGTCGGAATCCGATCCAAATTTATGTTGGGTCCTTACTTATGTATATAAATGTGATGTTACATGGAAAGAGCCAATATCCAACTCCGATGTGTGTCCCGCTTCACGCACATAAATTACCCCGCACGACGTTTCTGCACTTATAGGGAAAAATTCCCAATCAACGAGAACGGAGATATTTTGTGATAAGTTCGGATCAATTTAGGATTTGTATGTTCCTATGACCTACCCTATAAAAAACAAGTAAAAACTTCACATGTGATATGGACTTTCAAGGCCGGTCAAAGTAGTAGACCGCGCGTGCACATAAATTAGGGTTTGGGTTTTAGTGCCCGCCCGGGAGTCGGAATCCGATCCAAATTTATGTTGGGTCCTTACTTATGTATATAAATGTGATGTTACATGGAAAGAGCCAATATCCAACTCCGATGTGTGTCCCGCTTCACGCACATAAATTACCCCGCACGACGTTTCTGCACTTATAGGGAAAAAATTCCCAATCAACGAGAACGGAGATATTTTGTGATAAGTTCGGATCAATTTAGGATTTGTATGTTCCTATGACCTACCCTATAAAAAACAAGTAAAAACTTCACATGTGATATGGACTTTCAAGGCCGGTCAAAGTAGTAGACCGCGCGTGCACATAAATTAGGGTTTGGGTTTTAGTGCCCGCCCGGGAGTCGGAATCCGATCCAAATTTATGTTGGGTCCTTACTTATGTATATAAATGTGATGTTACATGGAAAGAGCCAATATCCAACTCCGATGTGTGTCCCGCTTCACGCACATAAATTACCCCGCACGACGTTTCTGCACTTATAGGGAAAAAATTCCCAATCAACGAGAACGGAGATATTTTGTGATAAGTTCGGATCAATTTAGGATTTGTATGTTCCTATGACCTACCCTATAAAAAACAAGTAAAAACTTCACATGTGATATGGACTTTCAAGGCCGGTCAAAGTAGTAGACCGCGCGTGCACATAAATTAGGGTTTGGGTTTTAGTGCCCGCCCGGAGTCGGAATCCGATCCAAATTTATGTTGGGTCCTTACTTATGTATATAAATGTGATGTTACATGGAAAGAGCCAATATCCAACTCCGATGTGTGTCCCGCTTCACGCACATAAATTACCCCGCACGACGTTTCTGCACTTATAGGAAAAAATTCCCAATCAACGAGAACGGAGATATTTTGTGATAAGTTCGGATCAATTTAGGATTTGTATGTTCCTATGACCTACCCTATAAAAAACAAGTAAAAACTTCACATGTGATATGGACTTTCAAGGCCGGTCAAAGTAGTAGACCGCGCGTGCACATAAATTAGGGTTTGGGTTTTAGTGCCCGCCCGGGAGTCGGAATCCGATCCAAATTTATGTTGGGTCCTTACTTATGTATATAAATGTGATGTTACATGGAAAGAGCCAATATCCAACTCCGATGTGTGTCCCGCTTCACGCACATAAATTACCCCGCACGACGTTTCTGCACTTATAGGGAAAAAATTCCCAATCAACGAGAACGGAGATATTTTGTGATAAGTTCGGATCAATTTAGGATTTGTATGTTCCTATGACCTACCCTATAAAAAACAAGTAAAAACTTCACATGTGATATGGACTTTCAAGGCCGGTCAAAGTAGTAGACCGCGCGTGCACATAAATTAGGGTTTGGGTTTTAGTGCCCGCCCGGGAGTCGGAATCCGATCCAAATTTATGTTGGGTCCTTACTTATATATAAATGTGATGTTACATGGAAAGAGCCAATATCCAACTCCGATGTGTGTCCCGCTTCACGCACATAAATTACCCCGCACGACGTTTCTGCACTTATAGGGAAAAATTCCCAATCAACGAGAACGGAGATATTTTGTGATAAGTTCGGATCAATTTAGGATTTGTATGTTCCTATGACCTACCCTATAAAAAACAAGTAAGAACTTCACATGTGATATGGACTTTCAAGGCCGGTCAAAGTAGTAGACCGCGCGTGCACATAAATTAGGGTTTGGGTTTTAGTGCCCGCCCGGAGTCGGAATCCGATCCAAATTTATGTTGGGTCCTTACTTATGTATATAAATGTGATGTTACATGGAAAGAGCCAATATCCAACTCCGATGTGTGTCCCGCTTCACGCACATAAATTACCCCGCACGATGTTTCTGCACTTATAGGGAAAAATTCCCAATCAACGAGAACGGAGATATTTTGTGATAAGTTCGGATCAATTTAGGATTTGTATGTTCCTATGACCTACCCTATAAAAAACAAGTAAGAACTTCACATGTGATATGGACTTTCAAGGCCGGTCAAAGTAGTAGACCGCGCGTGCACATAAATTAGGGTTTGGGTTTTAGTGCCCGCCCGGGAGTCGGAATCCGATCCAAATTTATGTTGGGTCCTTACTTATGTATATAAATGTGATGTTACATGGAAAGAGCCAATATCCAACTCCGATGTGTGTCCCGCTTCACGCACATAAATTACCCCGCACGACGTTTCTGCACTTATAGGGAAAAAATTCCCAATCAACGAGAACGGAGATATTTTTGATAAGTTCGGATCAATTTAGGATTTGTATGTTCCTATGACCTACCCTATAAAAAACAAGTAAGAACTTCACATGTGATATGGACTTCAAGGCCGGTCAAAGTAGTAGACCGCGCGTGCACATAAATTAGGGTTTGGGTTTTAGTGCCCGCCCGGGAGTCGGAATCCGATCCAAATTTATGTTGGGTCCTTACTTATGTATGTAAATGTGATGTTACATGGAAGAGCCAATATCCAACTCCGATGTGTGTCCCGCTTCACGCACATAAATTACCCCGCACGACGTTTCTGCACTTATAGGGAAAAAATTCCCAATCAACGAGAACGGAGATATTTTGTGATAAGTTTGGATCAATTTAGGATTTGTATGTTCCTATGACCTACCCTATAAAAAAAGTAAGAACTTCACATGTGGACTTTCAAGGCCGGTCAAATAGTAGACCGCGCGTGCACATAAATTAGGGTTTGGGTTTTAGTGCCCGCCCGGGAGTCGGAATCCGATCCAAATTTATGTTGGGTCCTTACTTATGTATATAAATGTGATGTTACATGGAAAGAGCCAATATCCAACTCCGATGTGTGTCCCGCTTCACGCACATAAATTACCCCGCACGACGTTTCTGCACTTATAGGGAAAAAATTCCCAATCAACGAGAACGGAGATATTTTGTGATAAGTTCGGATCAATTTAGGATTTGTATGTTCCTATGACCTACCCTATAAAAAACAAGTAAAAACTTCACATGTGATATGGACTTTCAAGGCCGGTCAAATAGTAGACCGCGCGTGCACATAAATTAGGGTTTGGGTTTTAGTGCCCGCCGGGTGTCTGAATCCGATCCAAATTTATGTTGGGTCCTTACTTATGTATATAAATGTGATGTTACATGGAAGAGCCAATATCCAACTCCGATGTGTGTCCCGCTTCACGCACATAAATTACCCCGCACGACGTTTCTGCACTTATAGGGAAAAATTCCCAATCAACGAGAACGGAGATATTTTGTGATAAGTTCGGATCAATTTAGGATTTGTATGTTCCTATGACCTACCCTATAAAAAACAAGTAAGAACTTCACATGTGATATGGACTTTCAAGGCCGGTCAAAGTAGTAGACCGCGCGTGCACATAAATTAGAGTTTGGGTTTTAGTGCCCGCCCGGGAGTCGGAATCCGATCCAAATTTATTGGGTCCTTACTTATGTATATAAATGTGATGTTACATGGAAAGAGCCAATATCCAACTCCGATGTGTGTCCCGCTTCACGCACATAAATTACCCCGCACGATGTTTCTGCACTTATAGGGAAAAATTCCCAATCAACGAGAACGGAGATATTTTGTGATAAGTTCGGATCAATTTAGGATTTGTATGTTCCTATGACCTACCCTATAAAAAACAAGTAAGAACTTCACATGTGATATGGACTTCCAAGGCCGGTCAAGGTAGTAGACCGCGCGTGCACATAAATTAGGGTTTGGGTTTTAGTGCCCGCCCGGGAGTCGGAATACGATCCAAATTTATTTGGGTCCTTACTTATGTATATAAATGTGATGTTACATGGAAAGAGCCAATATCCAACTCCGATGTGTGTCCCGCTTCACGCACATAAATTACCCCGCACGACGTTTCTGCACTTATAGGGAAAAAATTCCCAATCAACGAGAACGGAGATATTTTGTGATAAGTTCGGATCAATTTAGGATTTGTATGTTCCTATGACCTACCCTATAAAAAACAAGTAAGAACTTCACATGTGATATGGACTTTCAAGGCCGGTCAAAGTAGTAGACCGCGCGTGCACATAAATTAGGGTTTGGGTTTTAGTGCCCGCCCGGGAGTCGGAATCCGATCCAAATTTATGTTGGGTCCTTACTTATGTATATAAATGTGATGTTACATGGAAAGAGCCAATATCCAACTCCGATGTGTGTCCCTCTTCACGCACATAAATTACCCCGCACGACGTTTCTGCACTTATAGGGAAAAAATTCCCAATCAACGAGAACGGAGATATTTTGTGATAAGTTCGGATCAATTTAGGATTTGTATGTTCCTATGACCTACCCTATAAAAAACAAGTAAAAACTTCACATGTGATATGGACTTTCAAGGCCGGTCAAAGTAGTAGACCGTGCGTGCACATAAATTAGGGTTTGGGTTTTAGTGCCCGCCCGGGAGTCGGAATCCGATCCAAATTTATGTTGGGTCCTTACTTGTGTATATAAATTTGATGTTACATGGATAGAGCCAATATCCAACTCCGATGTGTTCCCGCTTCACGCACATAAATTACCCCGCACGACGTTTCTGCACTTATAGGGAAAAATTCCCATTCAACGAGAACGGAGATATTTTGTGATAAGTTCGGATCAATTTAGAATTTGTATGTTCCTATGACCTACCCTATAAAAAACAAGTAAAAACTTCACATGTGATATGGACTTTCAAGGCCGGTCAAAGTAGTAGACCGCACGTGCACATAAATTAGGGTTTGGGTTTTAGTGCCCGCCCGGGAGTCAGAATCCGATCCAAATTTATGTTGGGTCCTTACTTATGTATATAAATGTGATGTTACATGGAAGAGCCAATATCCAACTCTGATGTGTGTCCCGCTTCACGCACATAAATTACCCCGCACGACGTTTCTGCACTTATAGGGAAAAATCGCCAATCAACGAGAACGGAGATATTTTGTGATAAGTTCGGATCAATTTAGGATTTGTATGTTCCTATGACCTACCCTACAAAAAACAAGTAAGAACTTCACATGTGATATGGACTTTCAAGGCCGGTCAAATTAGTAGACCGCGCGTGCACATAAATTAGGGTTTGGGTTTTAGTGCCCGCCCGGGAGTCGGAATCCGATCCAAATTTATGTTGGGTCCTTACTTATGTATATAAATGTGATGTTACATGGAAAGAGCCAATATCCAACTCCGATGTGTGTCCCGCTTCACGCACATAAATTACCCCGCACGACGTTTCTGCACTTATAGGGAAAAAATACCCAATCAACGAGAACGGAGATATTTTGTGATAAGTTCGGATCAATTTAGGATTTGTATGTTCCTATGACCTACCCTATAAAAAACAAGTAAAAACTTCACATGTGATATGGACTTTCAAGGCCGGTCAAGTAGTAGACCGCGCGTGCACATAAATTAGGGTTTGGGTTTTAGTGCCCGCCCGGGAGTCGGAATCCGATCCAAATTTATGTTGGGTCCTTACTTATGTATATAAATGTGATGTTACATGGGAAGATTCAGTATCCAACTCTGATGTGTGTCCCGCTTCACGCACATAAATTACCCCGCACGACGTTTCTGCACTTATAGGGAAAAAATTCCCAATCAACGAGAACGGAGATATTTTGTGATAAGTTTGGATCAATTTAGGATTTGTATGTTCCTATGACCTACCCTACAAAAAACAAGTAAGAACTTCACATGTGATATGGACTTTCAAGGCCGGTCAAATTAGTAGACCGCGCGTGCACATAAATTAGGGTTTGGGTTTTAGTGCCCGCCCGGGAGTCAGAATCCGATCCATATTTATGTTGGGTCCTTACTTATCTATATAAATGTGATGTTACATGGAAAGAGCCAATATCCAACTCCGATGTGTGTCCCGCTTCACGCACATAAATTACCCCGCACGACGTTTCTGCACTTATAGGGAAAAAATTCCCAATCAACGAGAACGGAGATATTTTGTGATAAGTTCGGATCAATTTAGGATTTGTATGTTCCGATGACCTACCCTATAAAAAACAAGTAAGAAATTCACATGTGATATGGACTTTCAAGGCCGGTCAAAGTAGTAGACCGCGCGTGCACATAAATTAGGGTTTGGGTTTTAGTGCCCGCCCGGGAGTCGGAATCCGATCCAAATTTATGTTGGGTCCTTACTTGTGTATATAAATGTGATGTTACATGGAAAGAGCCAATATCCAACTCCGATGTGTGTCCCGCTTCACGCACATAAATTACCCTGCACGACGTTTCTGAAGTTATATGGAAAAAATTCCCAATCAACGAGAACGGAGATATTTTGTGATAAGTTCGGATAAATTTAGGATTTGTATGTTCCTATGACCTACCCTATAAAAAACAAGTAAAAACTTCACATGTGATATGGACTTTCAAGGCCGGTCAAGGTAGTAGACCGCGCGTGCACATAAATTAGGGTTTGGGTTTTAGTACCCACCCGGGAGTCTGAATCCGATCCAAATTTATGTTGGGTCCTTACTTATGTATATAAATGTGATGTTACATGGGAAGAGCCAATATCCAACTCCGATGCGTGTCCCGCTTCCCGCACATAAATTACCCCGCACGACGTTTCTGCACTTATAGGGAAAAAATTCCCAATCAACGAGAACGGAGATATTTTGTGATAAGTTCGGATCAATTTAGGATTTGTATGTTCCCATGACCTACCCTATAAAAAACAAGTAAAAACTTCACATGTGATATCTTTTTGGTGCAAGACAGCCAGAGCGGCGCTACGCGCCACCATGGACGTCACCGGCGACGTCACCGACAAGTCCTTGCGGCTGCGCCATGGACGGTGGCTTTATCTGGGCTAGGGCAGTACGTCGGTACCTTCTTTTGGAGCTATGTGGCAACCCTTCCCGCCAACACCTTTGGGGAAGAGGACCGGAGCACAATAAGAAGGGCGGCGCCGCAACCTTAGCGGAGAACGGAACCAACACACAACTCATGTACTGTAACCTCTACAAGCAGTGCAATCTCAGACAAGAAGGAGTAGGGTTTTACACCATCACGGTAGCCTGGACCTGGTAAACCGTTGTGTCCCTTGCTGCGTGTGTCTCATCTCACCGAGGCCGCCGAGGGTTCGTCGAGTGCGTGTTTCTGTCCCCTGTGTTCGAACTCACTACCCCGTGGGACGATTCCACGACATAGTCCAAATCCGATATTCTCGTGAGGTCTGCACATCACCGTCCTCCTTCTCGTATTCAACTTCATCGTTTTTGTACATCACAAACACACAAATGTATTCATGCCATGCTTTACTTAACGAATCTAGCAAATCAGTTAACCCTTGAAGCCTCAGATCCGGTAGCATGCCTCTGTTGGTAACACTGTATCTGTTTATTAGTATATAAGTATTTATGCCATGCTTTACTTAACGAATCTACCGAATCAGTTTACCCTAGAAACCTCAGATCTGGTTGCATGCCTCTGTTAGTAATACTGTATTTATTTATTAGTATATATACACATATCTACGATTTACACTACCTGAACAGAGCACATCGTATTCACATTTTAGATCCAACATATTTTACCCTACTTTATACCATGTGATAGATCTCTTATTAGTGACACACGTCTCAACATTATAAAGTACTGTTGTCAATTATCTCTGGCCAAAGGACAAAAATCTTACAAAAATGTCGTCCAAGCTAGTAGACACAAAAGAATACACATATTCCGCTCAGTTCGACGGTACATTCGGTGTGTTTCATGCCACGACAGAATGTTCCCATATCTGGCAACTGATAACATCCCATGACAGGTATCTTATTTTGGTCACACCGTACAAGAAGACAGAAAGATCCAATGCCCGTCGTGCGAAACAGTCATTTCTGCTGGGCTATGCACTTTCGGTCGCTGAAAGTTGCCTCACCGAGGAACACGTTGAAGACTGCTACAAGAACACTCTCTACAACAACGGTGGTGACAAATCAAGTAGCATCCCTTCTAGAAAGTTCCATCGGCACCGACAAAATCGAAGACACTCCTATACCCACCTAACAACACAGATCTGCACTGCAATGCACATATATACATACACAACCCTAGATCCACGTATCGGTTCTCGCTCCTCGCTCTTGTACGTGTTCACGTTGTTCCTGGGATAACACTGTTTAACCAATCATGCCTGATAAATGTCGTGAGCACACCCGCATGGTCTACATGTAGAAAGCATCATGTCCAAGCCTACCACTTGAGTGGCATACTATTTTTCACCAACATGCTGAATTAGCTGCAACGTTGCCACCAAAGAAATAAGCGAAAGCTAATCTATAGTCAGAACGTGACAACAATGTCACTCGCCGCGAGGATACATGTAAACAGACCATTTTCACCCAACTGCAACCAAACAACAACCCACACACGCCAGTGGGGTATATATTGTTCGGGCAATGTGATAATCCACAGCCGACTCCCAATACCGCCTGAAGGTATTCGTGACTAATACCGTCTGACGACTCCTTCTCTGAGGGTGTCTGCGGTTTTCGTGATGACAGGGTTTCTATTCACGAAGCAGGGTTCAATCGACACAACGTTCCTCATATGTGCCTATACGCTCAGGCGTAAGTATGATACGACTGCTTCTGTTTATTTTGTCCTTGAATTTTATAGTATCTGATTGTTTGCAACTGTTTTTTTTCAGTCTATGGACACGCTAACTGCTGCTTATATAAAGGGATTTGTTTTACACTCAGCGTTGTCGACTCGATTAGTAAATGTCATACAACACCATCATTACCAATTACTACTCCAAGACATATCCCTTCCTCAGTCAAACAGCTAGACGACTCCCGGGCGGATACGGCTAAGACCGAGGGACGACTCCCGAACGAGGACGGCTAATACAGAGGGACGACTCTGATGTAGTGCGCCCTACACATGATAAGGTGAATTCACTCCTCGCTTGGTGTGATCTAGATACACCCTTGAATGGTTTGCTACTTCATTCGGATACCTTGTGCATACTCAGGAACGACTACCAGGAAGATCACCAAGCAAGTACGGAAGATGGCCAAGAGACGACTCAAGACGAAGGAGAAGAAGCGGGCGAGGAAAGCACAGCCGGCCTCACTGCCGGCCAAGGCCGGCCCCAGGGCCGGACACCCTCCAGCGCGCGCTGGCCTCCCTGCCGGTCTGGGCCTGTCCCAGGACCCGACAACTGCCAGACCCAGCCGGCCTCCCAGCGGCCTGGGCCGGTCCCAGGGCCGGTACCCGCCAGATCCAGCCGGCCTCGAGCAGCTCCAGCCGGCCTCGAGCAGCTCCAGCCGGCCTCCGAGCCGGCCTCCCAACCGGCCCAGGCCGGCCCCATGGCCGGCTCCCCGACAACTTCCAGCCTGCGCGCTTGACGGGCCCGTGTGGCCTTGTACCCCCCCACCTTTTCCCCACCTCATGGCTTAGACTATAAATACCTCTTCATAGACTAGATCTAGGGTTAGACTATGTTTTGAGATTAGAGTAGAGTTGTGCTCCTTCACCTCAAGATAGTCTCCTTCCTCCATTGGAGATGAATCAAGGCCTCCCCTTGTGGAGATGAACCAAGACCTCCCCTTGTGGAGAAGATCCCTCTAGTGGATACCAAGGCTTCCTCTTGTAGTTTGCTACTTGCTAATCTTTCCTCTTGAAGTGGCTAGATTGGGTTGGTTTGGATTGACCGATTGGACAAACAATCCTAAGAGTAAGGTGTGCTTGGGAGAGGAGAATTGGAGGCTGCCCTTGGGGAATTGTTACCAATTGAATCTTGCTGGGTTATGTCTTGCTATTTACCTTTGATTTGAGAGATTTCCCCTCTTTGTGTTCTTGTGTTCATCCCTTGTTCTTCATGTTCATCGATCCCTCCGCCCAAATCCGTGAAGATCGGGACCTACCCACATCATATGGTATCAGAGCTCTAGGTTGCCACGGATTTGATTTGTGTTTCCACCAAAATCCACCAAATTTTTCTTTGTTTTTAAGAAATTGAAAATTTCCACCAAAAATAGTCATTTTGGGATTCGAGCGATTTGGTCGATTTGATGAGTTTTTGGTAGTTTTGATCCATGGATCTGTTGCTTTAGGACCCCCTCCACCCTTGTTTGCGTTCCCTAGCCTTAATTTTGCCAATTTCCCACGAAATCGAGGTTTTCTCGTCGTTTTTCCGCCCAAAATCGCGGAATCTCGAGCTGCCAGCAGAGCCGGCCCCACACCGGCCCAGGCCGGGCCACAGGCCGGCCAGCAATCAGACCCAACCGCCCCCCAGCCGGCCTAGGCCGGCCCCAGGCCGGTTTCACAGAAAAAGCAAATTTGCTTCCTTTTTCCTCGGTTCGTTTTGGCATTTCTCCTTGGTTGTTTGAGTCCTTTTCCGGTGTGTGCAACATCTACAACATCGACAAGCTTCCGCAGCAACTTCATCAACGACAAGCGAAGACGACACCAAGGACTCGACATTTCCCGACATTGTAATCCGTTGTGAACCTTCTTCCTTTCGTGTACCTTGACCTATCGGACTAGCTCTTTGGCATTGCACTTGTCGAGTGATTGTCTTAAGTATTGGCGAGTGTGTATCGTTAGAGATCTTGGCACTAGCAAAAGAGAAGGAATCATCGTCAAAAATCAAAAAAAAAAGAGAAAAGAAAAGACATGAGTAGTGCCAAGTATCATCTCTTGTAGGTTGCGACAAAGCTGAAACCGCCAAAGTGAGTGTGAGTGTTTAACACTTGTGCAAATCCGTTGCCCACCAAAAGGCAATTGAGCTAGCGTCCCTCTCGTGTTGGTGTGACATTTGAGCACGTAGTCTTCGTTAGGTTGTCTATCTTCGAGTGCTCGCCCTTTGGTCGCCCAACCTCATCATTCGCTTTTGTGTGTGTTTCTTGATACTTTGTGGTTGGAGTTTCTTTGGTAACTTGATCATTGTGGATTTTCTCTACCTTTGACAATATGCTTTTCGCCGAGTTTGCTTGATTTCCGTTGCCACTTCATACCTTCCTATCCTCATAAGTGTGTGTGTGGGGTGTTAGAACCGGATTCTCTCCTCTCAAGCCACATTATACTTGGGATATAGTTTGTCTTGGTTTTCCTTGCCACATATCTCACTTGTTCTTGAGAAAATGTTTAGGGGAAGTACAAATGGAAGCTCAAGCTCGGACGATGAAATCCACAGTGGACTTCGAGGTGATCATGGCTATGTCACACAAACCGAGTTTGTTGGTCTTCGACACCTTCTTCGTGATGGCCTAGGACGCTACGAGCGCCGTCTTCAAGCTCAAGAGGCCAACTTCAACGACCGCATGCATGCGCAAGAAGCATCTATGGAGCGGGTGACCGAAGCTCTCAACAACCTTGTGCGACAACGAGCTCTTCTTCATCACGCTCAAGTCGTACAAGAAGCACTCAAGGTCGACGCAAGCACGTCATGGACGTCATGGCCCTCGCCAAGAAGATCCGCAACAAGAACGTCAACATAACCCAAGGCGCGACGCCCATGAACGACCTGTCCTAACGTGGAACAACCACATGTTCCTCACGCGAACAATGCCAATGCGCATCAAGAACAACCTCACCAAAATGATGAACGTCGTGAACGCATACCATCACCACCACCGCAACAACGCGATCGTCATGACCCATTGGCTAATGACAATGGCGTACCGGGTGCGAATGACTTTGATGAACAAGGACGTCATCCCCGTCATCCTCCAAGGCCACGCCATCAAAATCATGACAATGCGAACAATAACGAACAACCCATTCATCAACAAGAGCACCATCCTCGCCATGATCCTCGTCCTCGTCAAGAACTTCCACATGATCGTCAACAACACCACCGTTCCGAGTCAAGTGATAGCGAGTCAAGCCAACACAATGGTGATGGACTCAATCGAAGGAGACGTGGACGTGCATTCCCACGTGGTGCCTATCGCGATGACTATGATGACTTGAACAACGTCGCTTTGATATACCCAAGTTCTTCGGCACAAGTGATCCGGAAGCCTACTTCTCATGGGTACTCAAGGTTGACAAGATCTTCCGCGTACAACGCTTCTCCGACAACAAGAAGGTTGCCTTAGCCTCGATGGAGTTTGAAGAGTATGCTCTCTTGTGGTGGGAACAACTCCAAGATGCACGCATCGCTAACCACCAACAACCAATCGACACTTGGGTTGAAATGAAAGAAACAATGTACAAGCGCTTCGTGCCAAGCCACTACACTCGAGACTTGTACAAGAAGTTGCAAGAGTTGAAGCAAGGGTTGAAGTCGGTTGATGAGTACTATAAGGAGATGGAAATCTCGATGATGAGAGCCAATGTCAACGAGTACGAAGAGCAATCCATGGCTCGCTTCATGAATGGCCTCAACTATCCAATCAAGAAGATCGTGGAGTTCCAACCATATGCCTCTTTGGTTGAGCTAGTACATCAAGCTACAAAGGCCGAGCGTCACGTGCTTGAAGAGCTCAAATACCTCAAGACAAAGGCATTCTTCGCCAACAAGCCCTCCTCATAACGAACACACCAACTCAAGCTCCTCCTCAAGCTAGCACAAAGGCACGACAAGAGCTTCTACATCCACCACTCAAGCACCTCAACCCTTCAAGAAGGACCTTCCTCTAGCAATGCACCTCAAGGATCGTCGTCCGGAACAAGACTCTTGCAATGCTACAAGTGCGGAGGACAAGGGCACAAATCCTTTGAGTGCACCAACAAGAAGGTCATGATCATCAATGACATGGGAGAGTATGAATCTATGAGTGAAGATGAGTACAATGCCTTGAACAAAGTCGCCACAATGCAAAGTGTGCACGAAGAATCAAATGAGATATATTGTGATGGCGATAACAACCCCTTGGTTGTGACAAGAACTTTGACCACCAATGTTCCCGTTGAAGAAGACCAAAGATGCAACTTGTTTCAAACAAGAGCGGGAATCAATGGAAAGTCCATCAAGGTCATCATCGATGGTGGAAGTTGCCACAACTTAGCGAGCAAGGAACTTTGTGATAAGCTCAACTTGAAGTTCAAGAAGCACCCACACCCATACCATGTGCAATGGTTGAGTGATTCCGGAGCCGTCAAGATACAACACATGGTGCAAGTCTCCTTCAAGATTGGTGCTTATGAAGATACGGTTGATTGTGATGTTGTGCCTATGTCCGTGTGTCACTACTCCTTGGGCGTCCATGGCAATTTGACAAGAGTGCTATGCATGATGGAAGGACAAATTACTATAGCTTCAAGAACAACGACAAGACCTTCGTCCTTCGTCCCATGACACCAAGTCAAGTCATTGCCGACAACGCCAAGACTATTGCACGGGCACAACAAGATCGTTCTCAAGTGAGATGAGTGGTGAGCGAGAGACCCACCATAAAGTGAGTGAGAGCCACAAGCCAAATGAGAGTGACACTTCAAAGAGAGTTCCCACAAAACTTACACTATTTGCCACCAAAAGAGAGATGAGGGAGTTGAGAGAAACCCATCCACCCTCCACTATGTGCTCATATGCAAGGGTGAAGTTTCTATGACTAACACTTTCACAAACCTTCCTCCTTCTTTGTTGTCTCTTTTGAAGGACTTTGAAGATGTTTTCCCTCAAGAAGTGCCACCGGGACTACCTCCTCTACGCGGAATCGAGCATCGCATCGACCTTGTTCCCGGCGCACCGCTACCAAACCGCGCTCCTTACCGCACCAACCCCGAGGAGACAAAGGAGATTGAGCGGCAAATACAAGAACTTCTTGCCATGGGACATATCCGCGAGAGCTTGAGTCCGTGCGCCGTGCCCGTCATCTTGGTACCCAAGCACGACAACACTCTTCGCCTTTGCATGGATTGTCGCCCCATCAACGCCATCACCGTTAGGTATCGCCATCCTATCCCTCGACTTGATGATATGCTTGATGAGCTTTGTGGTTCCGCTATATTCTCCAAAATTGATCTTAAAAGTGGATACCACCAAATAAGGATGTGTGAAGGTGATGAATGGAAGACCGCATTTAAAACAAAGCTTGGTCTTTATGAATGGCTTGTCATGCCATTTGGTCTTTCCAATGCACCTTCTACTTTTATGCGTCTCATGAATCATGTTTTGCGTCCTTTTATTGGAAATTTGTTGTGGTATACTTTGACGACATCCTTATCTATAGCAAATCTTTGGAAGAGCACACTTCTCATGTTGCTCAAGTTTTGTTGGTTCTTCGCAATGAAAAGCTTTATGCAAATCTTTCTAAGTGCACATTTGCCACCAACAACTTGTTTTCTTGGGTTTTGTTGTTTCTTCGGATGGAGTCGAAGTTGATGAAGCAAAGATACAAGCAATTCGGACTTGGCCTTTTCCGATGTCACTTGAGGAGTTGAGACGTTTTCTTGGTTTTGCCGGATTTTACCGCCGATTCATCAAGGATTTTTCCACAATTGCTTGCCCCTCCATGAACTTACAAAGAAAAATGTACCTTTCATTTGGGGCAACGCACATGATTTTGCTTTCAATGAGCTCAAACGGTTATTAACCGAAGCACCACTCCTTGCCCTTCCGGATTTCTCTAAGACATTTGAGATTGAATGCGATGCAAGTGGATTGGGCATTGGAGGAGTGCTTATGCAAAATGGTAGACCCATTGCATACCATAGTGAGAAACTAGATGGAGCTCTTGAATTACCCCATTTATGACAAAGAATTGTTTGCTTTGGTTCGTGTTTTGGATGTGTGGCAACACTATCTTCGTCCTAAGGAGTTTGTCATACATTCCGACCATGAATCCTTGAAATATTTGAAAAGTCAAACAAATTTGAACAAAAGACATGCTAAGTGGGTTGAGTTCATTGAGTCTTTTACCTTTGTAATCAAATACAAGAAAGGTAAAGACAATGTGGTCGCGGATGCTCTATCCCGCAAGGCCAACCTACTTACACGTCTTGACATTAGTGTCTTGGGTTTGGATGAGATAAAGGACTTGTATGCCGATGCTTTCTTTGGTGACATTTTTGCTAAATGCTCGGAGCACAAAGGAATTGATGATTTCTATTTGCACCAAGGTTTCTTGTTTAAGGCTAACAAACTTTGCATTCCCGAGTCTTTGCTTCGTTTGCTCCTTTTGAAGGAATCACATGGCGGAGCGCTTATGGGCATTTTGGACGCGACAAGACCTTCACCATGCTCACCACCAACTACTATTGGCCACGCATGTACCGCGACGTGAACCGCCTTGTGCGCCGATGTTCTACATCTCTCAAAGCTAAGTCTACTCTAAACTCTCATGGCTTATACACCCCTTTACCAATTCCACATAGACCGTGGTCCGATATTGCTATGGATTTCGTCTTAGGTCTTCCACGTACTAAAATAAACAAGGATTCCATATTTGTCGTCATTGATCGTTTTCTAAGATGGCACACTTCATACCATGCAATAAGACCGACGATGCTTCACATATTGCCACGTTGTTTTTCAGGGAAATCGTCCGTCTTCATGGAGTGCCAAAGACCATTGTTTCGGTCGAGACGTCAAGTTTGTGAGCTATTTTTGGAAGACTTTGATGGCCAAGATGGGAATCAAGCAACTCTTCTCCACCGCCTACCACCCTCAAACGGATGGTCAAACCGAAGTGGTGAATCGAAGCCTATCTACACTCCTTCGTGTGTTGATCAAGACAAACCTCAAGAATTGGGAAGAGTGCATCCCTCATGCCGAGTTCGCCTACAATCGAGCACTACACCGAGCAACAAAGAGAACACCCTTCGAGATCGTCTATGGTTCAAACCCCTACACCGCGCTCGACATGCTACCACTTCCGCTCCGTGAGCAAGTTAACATGGACTTCGACAAGCGAGCCGCCTACATGAAAAAGCTCCATGAGGAAACAAGAACTACGCTAGAGAAGCACAATGAAGCACACGCCACAAAGATGAACAAGAACAAGCGCGCCATGATATTTGAAGAAGGAGACCTTGTTTGGCTACATCTTCGCAAAGATCGTTTTCCGGATGCAAGGAATTCCAAGCTCCACCCTCGCGGAGACGGACCTTTCAAGGTTCTCAAGCGCATCAACGACAATGACTACAAGATCGACATCTCCAACTCCAAGCACTTGGTCCATGACACCTTCAATGTGACCGATCTGTCCCCATACGATGGGACATCAAGTGATGAGGAAGACCAAGAGTCGAGGATGACTCTTTTCCAAGTGGGGGAGATGATGTAGTGCGCCCTACACATGACACGCCAAGTGGACCAATGACAAGAGCTAGAGTCAAGGCTCTCCATGATAAGGTGAATTCACTCCTCGCTTGGTGTGATCTAGATACACCCTTGAATGGTTTGCTACTTCATTCGGATACCTTGTGCATACTCAGGAACGACTACCATGAAGATCACCAAGCAAGTACGGAAGATGGCCAAGAGACGACTCAAGACGAAGGAGAAGAAGCGGGCGAGGAAAGCACAGCCGGCCTCACAGCCGGCCAAGGCCAGCCCAGGGCCGGACACCCTCCAGCGCGCGCCGGCCTCCCAGCCGGTCTGGGCCGGTCCCAGGGCCGGGCACCCGCCAGACCCAGCCGGCCTCCCAGCCGGCCTCCCAGCCGGCCTCCCAACCGGCCTAGGCCGGCCCCAAGGCCGGCTCCCCGACAACTTCCAGCCTGCGCGCTTGACGGGCCCGTGTGGCCTTGTACCCCCCACCTTTTCCCCCACCTCGTGGCTTAGACTATAAATGCCCCTTCATAGACCAGATCTAGGGTTAGACTATGTTTTTGAGATTAGAGTAGAGCTGTGCTCCTTCACTTCAAGATGGTCTCCTTCCTCCATTGGAGATGAATCATGGCCTCCCCTTGTGGAGATGAACCAAGACCTTCCCTTGTGGAGAAGATCCCTCTAGTGGATACCAAGGCTTCCTCTTGAAGTGGCTAGATTGGATTGATTTGGATTGACAATCCTAAGAGTAAGGTGTGCTTGGGAGAGGAGAATTGGGGGCTGCCCTTGGGGAATTGTTACCAATTGAATCTTGCTGGGTTATGTCTTGCTATTTACCTTTGATTTGAGAGATTTCCCCTCTTTGTGTTCTTGTGTTCATCCCTTGTTCTTCGTGTTCATCGATCCCTCCACCCAAATCCGTGAAGATCGGGACCTACCCACATCAGACTCCCGGGTGGATACGGCTAAGATCGAGGGACGACTCCCGGCTGAGGACGCCTAAGACCGACAGACGAATCCAGGACGCGAACAGCTAAGACAGAGGGACGACTCCTGGCCGGGCACGGCTGAGACCCACAGACGACCCTAGACCGGGGACGCCTAAGACAAGAAAACAACTCAGATACAGTCCACACCTAAAGTGATCAGACGTCTGCCTTAAACCCAGTTCGCCATAGAAGAAGAGTCTCTCGAGTAGAGATAACATAAACGCAGCAGCATACACGAAAAAAAGTATCATCCAATGTATGCTATGAGTCCTTCGGTGCTTTGTTTACATTGTCCATGAATTCTATTGTATCTGATTGTTTGCACTTGTAATTTTTTTGCAGGCCGACGGCAGGGTAGATATTCATGGGTCTAGGAACATGCTAACCGCTCCTTATGTAGAGGGGTCTGTTTTACATTCAGTGCAATCGACTCGGTTAGCAAACGCCATACAACACCGCCATTATGAATTATTACACCAGGACATAACTCTTCCTCAGTCAAAGCAGCTGGACAACTCGCGGTAGAGAACAGCTAACACCGAGGGACGGCTCCACACCAGTGACGACTCCAGGCCAGGGACGACTAATACACCTGAAAACAAAGAATAACAAAAAAGAGTAGATACACGAAAGCAACGAAGGCCAAACGAACGAATGGCAACAGAAAGACAGCAGGACGACTCCCGACCAGGCACGGCTGAGACTCACGGACGACTCCAGACCGGGGACGCCTAAGATAGGAAAACAACTCAGATACAGTCCACACCTTAAGTGATCACACGTCTGCCTTAAACCTTGTTCGCCATAGAAGAAGAGTCTCTCCAGTAGAGATAACATAAACGCAACAGCATACACGAAAAAAGTATCATCCAATGTATGCTATGAGTCCTTATGTGCTTTGTTTACATTGTCCGTGAATTCTACTGTATCTGATTGTTCGCACTGGTACTTTTTTTGCAGGCCGACGGCAGGGCAGATATTCATGGGTCTAGGAACATGCTAACCGCTGCTTATGTAGAGGGGTCAGTTTTACATTCAGTGCAATCGACTCGGTTAGCAAACATCATAGAACACCGCCATTATCAATTATTACACCAAGACATAACTCTTCCTCAGTCAAAGCAGCTGGACGACTCGCGGTAGAGAACGGCTAACACCGAGGGACGGCTCCACACCAGTGACGACCCTAGGCCAGAGACGACTAATACACCAGAAAACAAAGAATAACAAAAAAGAGGAGATACACGAAAGCAACGAAGGCCAACCGAACGAATGGCAACAGAAAGACAACAGCTCAGGAGCTTAAGCACAACATAACAAGAAGGAGGATAAACAAACTTGGCAAACCGCGTAGACCTAAACCAGCGCAAACACCAAACGGCTGACGACACCACACAAGAACGACCACGCCAGAAGAACAAAACCCGACCCAGATTCACAGTACCGCACATGACGATAGGGAAAACCAAAAAACAAAAGTAACTCGAAATCCGACTTCCAGCCGGTCGCAAGACAACCAGCAAAGACAAACAGTCCGCACCTCAAATAATCAAACACCCAACATAAACCAACCTGAGCCAAGAATAGAAGCCAATCAGCACAGTCAAAACAAACATGGCGAAGAACACGTATAAAAAACATACAACCTCGAAACAAAGAAACATCAGGGGAACACAACGTGAATATGCATAATAGGAAGATCACGAGATCAAACAGAAACACCGTGGTCACAGGAAAAAAAACAAGAACGAACGCGCAGACCAAAACCAACACAACTCGAACAAAAGAATGGGCAAGAAGAACACAACACAACACGAACAGAACCACGGGGCAAGAAAAAAGCACCAGTTTCAACAAAACAGAAAGCACGATAAGAAAGCCAAAAAGCAAACAAGAAGGAATGGCAGAAACAAAGAACAACAAGAAGAACAGAAGAAAGAAGGAACACAATAACGGAAAGAAAACGCGAATGAGAAAAACGAAGCCCAAAACGACATATAAATAGGCTTGGCAATACCAGAACACGTACGCAAAAGAACGATCTGGAACCCAAACGTGTCCACCACAGGCGACAACGCGACCACACAGGTGGCAGCCAGCAAGCGAGGACACGCAATAGCCGGCTACAACGTCATCAAATCACATCAGCAACATGACATCAGCACCACGCCAAAGCCGGCGGTCCGAGTAAGTCCACGCGTTACAACAGGAAAAATCAGAAAAGGGCAAAAAAACGAAATCCAGGGCCCGTGAGCCCAGCCCGGCGGACAACTCCGCGCGAGGACACGCAAGGACACGCGTCAGGCGTAGAAAAATCGCTTGGAGACTCAAAAATCGGAGAAAAATCAAAAGATACGACTCTTAGGGTGTGTTTGGTAGCCCGGCTCAACCCAGAAAATCTCACCCCACCCAACTTCTGGTTGTTTGGTAGCCTGGTTTACTCGCCTGGGCCATGCCCACTTCATGCGAAAACCCCTCCTTAGCCTGGCCGGGTAGAGAAGCTCGATTCGAGCTTCGCACCTCAGCCATGCCCATCTCATACGAAAAATTCCCACGCGTGGGCCCCGCCCGCGAGTCGCGAGCGTCGCGTCGCCCAGCCCCTCCAGAAACTCTTCATCATTTCCCCCCTTAGATCCTCCCAGCTCCTCGCGCCTCCTGCGTCGCCTCCAAACACACGTCGCGCCACCTCCCCCCGATGCCCGTCGCCGCCGCCTAGCTCCGGCCAGAGACGGCCCAGCGTAGCCTCCTCCCAGGTCTTGTCGCGCCGCCTCCGCCCGGTGCTCCTCGCGTCGCCTAGGACCGGCCGGAGCCGCGCAGCGCCGCCTCCTCCCGGGTCTCGTCGCGCCGCCTCCTCCGGCACTCGTCGCTCCGCCTAGAGGCGCCCAGCGCCGCCCCCGGGTCTATACTCGCGACCAGCGACGCCCAGCGCCGCTTAGCACTGCACAGGGACGCCGGCAGCTTGCTCCCGCACGCCATGGACATTGGGATGCTCCAAGGACCTGATTTCTTTTTTCGAATTCTTTTCAGGGTCCTCTGTGTAAAGATTTGGACGTATTTGTAATTTTAATTTCTAGACTTGGAGGACCTATTGGTAAATTGTGATATAATATTTTTTTATCTGTGCATTGGCCTTCGGTTATAAATTGAGCTAATTTCACCACATAATACAAGAATTGTTGAATGTTGTTTAGACACGGTTAAAATGTTGAAATGACTACTATAGTCTCAACATGTCTCAATGCATGCAAGCCACTAAACAAAATCTCATCTCACCGCGGCTCACAACGTACAACCTACCAAACACACGACAAAATCTCAGCCTAGTCTGCATAAGAGGTCAGCCTGTCTCACTAGGGAAACCCGTGTTCGAGTGACACATGCTACCAAACACGCCCTTATTATAGAGTTACTAGGAAATGTTGTGCGGCGACACGCCGCGCCCGTTGTGATACAAAATTGTGAAATCCGCAGGAATTTGGTTTTTTTTGTTTCAGCAAAAAATACAAAAATTATTTGGAAAACTAATCCAAAAAATCTGCAACAAAACGAACATTTTTTAGTTTATTTATGTGAAAAGTTTAAAAATTTCTTAATTTTAAGAATTTCTTAGTTTCACTTTTGTACACAATGGATATTTGGTGCAACCTTTATGTGTAAAGTTTGAAAATTTCTTAAATTTGAAATTTTCTTATAGGTAGAGGAGACGACGGCGGAGCTCCTTGTGTGCTTCGATTTGTCGGGGGAGGAGCTCGGCGCCGGCGGCGTCTCCGTCCGAGCGGAGGAGGAAAGAGGAGATAAGGAGGGCGAGGAGGACCGGTTCGCAGTTTTCAAAACACGCTGGGGCCTTTGCGCAAAAATGCCACGTGTACCGTCGGATGACGAAGCGACGTCTTTTCTACAGTGGCCGGGCGACGTAGCCACCTCGAGTTTCAAAATTTTGAAATCCGTCAGAATTTGTCTTTTTTTTGGCAGCCAAAAATACAAGGAATTTGAAGATTGAAGAGAAATATGTTTATGTCCGTCAAAACAAAAAGGTTAAAACATGAAAGTTGTTCGGAAGGATGATATTCCTCTACTCGTGAAAGGGAAACTTAAACAGATGACTAAGTGTGATGAATTTGACAAAATTCGTCAGATTTTTTTGCGAGTTTGGATCCAAAATTAAGGAGTTAGAGCCGAATAAAATCGAAACCTATCACGGGAATGGAACCTGCTCGTTGGCGCGCATTTTTTTCATGTGCATATTATAGCGAAAAGGCAAAAAAAAATGCTACAGTACACGGTGCACTGTAGAAGTGCGGGTACTGTAGCCCTTCTACAGTGCCCGTGAGGTGGGTGCGTCCAGGGATCATTGCGGGTACTGTAGCACTTCTACAGTGCCCGTGACGTGGGTGCGTCTAGGGATCGCTGAAACCATCAGCTTTTATATATAGTATCTATTTGTCGGGGGAGGAGCTCGGCGCCGGCGACGTTTCCGTCCGAGCGGAGGAGGAAAGAGGAGAGAAGGAGGGCGAGGAGGACCGGTTCGCAATTTTCGAAACACGCAGGGGTCTTTGCGCAAAAATACCACGTGTACCGTCGGATGATGAAGCGACGGCGTTTCTACAGTGGCCGGGCGACGTAGTCTCCTCAAGTTTCAAAATTTTGAAATCCGTCAGAATTTGTCTTTTTTTGGCAGCCAAAAATACAACGAATTTGAAGATTGGATAGAAATATGTTAATGTCCGTCAAAACAAAAAGGTTAAAACATGAAAGTTGTTCGGAAGGATGATATTCCTCAACTCGTGAAAGGGAAACTTAAACGGATGACTGAGTGCGATGAATTTGACAAAATTTGTCAGATTTTTTTGCGAGTTTGGATCCAAAATTAAGCAGTTAGAGTCGAATAAAATCGAAACCGATCACGGGAATGGAACCTGCTCGTCGGCGCGCTTTTTTTTCATGTGCATATTATAGCGAAAAGGCAAAAAAAAATGCTACAGTACACGGTGCACTGTAGAAGTGCGGGTACTGTAGCCCTTCTACAGTGCCCGTGACGTGGGTGCGTCCAGGGATCGCTGAAACGATTAGCTTTTATATATAGTATGCTATAGTGCCCGTGACGTATGTCCAGGGATCGTTGCGGGTACTGTAGCACTTCTACAGTGCCCGTGACGTGGGTGCGCCTAGGGATCGCTAAAACCATCAGCTTTTATATATAGTATCTATTTGTCGGGGGAGGAGCTCGGTGCCGACGGCGTTTCCGTCCGAGCGGAGGAGGAAAGAGGAGAGAAGGAGGGCAAGGAGGACAGGTTCGCAATTTTCGAAACACGCAGGGGTCTTTGTTCAAAAATGCCACGTGTACCGTCGGATGATGAAGCGACGGCGTTTCTACAGTGGCCGGGCGACGTAGCCACCTCGAGTTTCAAAATTTTGAAATCCGTCAGAATTTGTCTTTTTTTTGGCAGCCAAAAATACAACGAATTTGAAGATTGGAGAGAAATATGTTTATATCCGTCAAAGCAAAAAGGTTAAAACATGAAATTTGTTCGGAAGGATGATATTCCTCTACTCGTGAAAGGGAAACTTAAACGGATGACTGAGTGCGATGAATTTGACAAAATTCGTCAGATTTTTTTGCGAGTTTGGATCCAAAATTAAGGAGTTAGAGTCGAATAAAATCGAAACCAATCACGGGAATGGAACCCGCTCGTCGGCGCGTATTTTTTTCATGTGCATATTATAGCGAAAAGGCAAACAAAAAAAAGCTACAGTGCACGGTGCACTGTAGAAGTGCGGGTACTGTAGCCCTTCTACAGTGCCCGTGACGTGGGTGCGTCCAGGGATCGCTGAAACGATCAGCTTTTATATATAGTATCTTTTTTGCGAGTTTGGATCCAAAATTAAGTAGCTAGAGTCGAATAAAATCGAAACCAATCACGGAATGGAACCCGCTCGTCGGCGCGCATTTTTTTCATGTGCATATTATAGCGAAAAGGCAAACAAAAAATAGCTACAGTACACTGTGCACTGTAGAAGTGCGGGTACTGTAGCCCTTCTACAGTGCCCGTGACGTGGGTGCGTCCAGGATCGCTGAAACGATCAGCTTTTATAGATCAGCTTTTATTTATATATAGTATACGCGATTTTGCTGGTCTTTAATATAGTGAGTAATCTATGTGCAATTTTCTCTCTGCCAAACGAGCTGTCACTTTCATGCGCGCACGAGACACACTCCACTGCCACTTCCTAATCACCACCGATTCCCAGATCTGAGCGCCTATCTTGCCGAGTTGCCCATCCGCCTCCAAAACCTAACCCCGCGATGCCAATGCGCAGGTGAGCACCGCTTTCCCTCGTCAAATCCCCTTTTTGTTCACAAGTTTTGCTGATTTTAAGGTTATCTCCCCGGCAGGGATCCTGGAGAGGCATCGCTCCGCCGCCGCCGCGCGCCAGCGCAGCTGTGGCTCGCCGTGGCGGCGCTCGTCGCTTGCACCATCTGGCTCTTGTCCTCCTCTGCCGGCCTCACCCTCGCCTCCTACAATGCCCAGGTGCGCTCTCTTGCCCGTGCGTGCTTACCGGCGTGAAGCTTCGTGCGTTGTTTGATCTGCTTGGCAGTTTGCATGGTAATGGACGTATAGTACATGATATGCTTGTGCTGTGCGCGTGGTCAATTTGAAAGCACTTTACCCCGTTATTTGTTACTGTAATTTCCTTTCGTTAGGAGTACACTTGGGATGCAAGTGGTGTACTAGTTAGACTAGTTAGTGTGCACGTGCAACGCTCGTCGTGAAATTAGAGGACTCATAATTCATGCAAGTCCAAAATAAAAAAATCGGGGAATGTAGAAATTAAAATTCAGACACCATTGTTATCACGCTGCTAGGTATAAAATATAGCTCGTGAAAGAACAAATTTGATCATGTTATGATTCAAATACAGCCTTGTGTTGTGTTCAGTTAGTGGAGATGCAATCATGCAATTTTTCCTGATATAGCTCTTTCCCGCAGTTTGTTTGGAATTCAGGTTCGTCAGAAACAGAATTTCTTAAAGGAACTTTGCTGGAAACTGTCCAATTTCGAATGTTTCTCCTTCTTTCTGCCCAAACTGAACGCAAAAATTGCAATGAATTGGAACTTCTACTGCCTAACATTTCTAGAAAAATTTAATCATTGTGGATTTACATATTAGAATAGTATACTGAACCTGAAAGGCTAGATGCGCGTACATTGAATTGGAAACAAACAGTCCTAATAAGCTGGCATCTAGATACCCATTATTCATTCCACCGTATTCCTGCAGCAGAAAACCCCAACCAGTTCACATTTATTTCATCCGCTCCTCTCCAGATAAAAAAGAATTTCTGCAATACGTTGAGCTATTGAATATCCCCATTGAATATATTAACGCCACGTCGCCTAACCCATGAAACAAATCAGTCGGCCTTAGCCTGACGAATAAAAACGTCATACCTGACAGCCGTTGCCATTGCCACCGCCGACAATCCGCCTAGCCTTCTCGTACTCAGCAGGTCAGCATCGTTGATGGGCAGCTCGGCGTAACAGCGGGCACGTGTTGTGGATAGCCAGCCACTGCAGGATGAAGCTGTTGTCGTAGAGTTGCGCCCATGGCAGCCTCCTAATCCCCTCCATGGCCTTGATACCGTCCTTGTACATTGCGCGCCGCCATAATGAGCTGCCCAAACAACATGTCGTCGAAGAAGTACGTCCCTGCTGACACTGCCGTTAACATCGCCAACGTCATGAGGCTGCCCTGGCTATTGGCGGCGAGGACCACCTCCCACTCGAAGCTCCACGCTGCTCAGTCCTTCCCCCCTTGGGCGACATGAATCTCTGGCCTGCTGGCCATCCCGATCAGCTTTCTTGTTGTCCTTCTTTGGAGTGTAGTTGAGAGATGATTTTAGATGAGAGCAGAGATGGTTTTAGATGAGAGAGTGGAATCGCAAGGGAGAGGACAACCAGCACAGTCCTAGGAAATCATAAGACACAATTTCATGAGGTAACAAGGATGTATTTCCCAGTGGTGAACTAGGCGGCGTTGCATTATAAAATATTCTATCCTAATGATAAATAATACTATTCAAAATAATAGTGTTAAGTGGCAGTAAATATTCCTTTTTGAGTGCGTCATTCATTTTAGTTAATTTGGCTGGTAAGCTGATATTCACCAAATACATGTAACTATTATAATGTCAATATAGACAATGTGTATTTGAGTTCTCAATGAAATTATTTCTTATACTGACATCAATGCTATTACTCAAGGATGTTGATGTCAATAAGTTGTGGAGGACTGTAGAATCAAAGGGTTGGAGAGCTTCTTCTGCACCACGATCATATTGGCCTCGTACGTTTGTCTCTGTGATCTCTCTGGAAGTTGATGGCCATATTCTTGCAAATGATGGTAAAGTTGATACAGTGAAGTGTAATTTATGTACTTGCAGCCCCACCATCTGAGTCTGAGACTAATGGGTACTTGCGTGTCCGATGCAATGGTGGCTTGAACCAACAACGCACCGCGGTATGATTAATGAATAAACTATCCCTTTACCTCTAGACAAGCATGTTTGATCATGGGAGCTATTATTTTTTGAACCGGCTTTCCCCATTCTTCATTACTTTCATAACAAAAACAATAGTTGTTCTAAGTTCTAAGAGAAATTTAAAAAGGCCCAGACGAGAAAATCGGTCTGGCGCACTAGGGGTTGAACCCCATTCTTGGAGCTAAACTATGGGACGAAAGCCCCCTAGCACCAGCCACTAGCATTAAATCACGTGGGTTGTTATGGTTATATAATTGATGGTAACAAAATTAAGGTTGCTATTGTTTTGTTTTTGTAGATATGCAATGCTGTTGTTGCTGCACGAATAATGAATGCTACACTAGTGCTGCCAGAATTAGATACAAACTCTTTCTGGCATGACGAGAGGTATCACTTTTGTCCAAAATGATCTCTCATACAGGAAGAATGCATGAATTTAGAACAAACCTTGTGTTCAGTGTGGAAGTTTTTGTTTGTCAAATAGGATTTGATTTTCTGCAAAGTACTTCTGAAGTTTTATAACATACGAAATTACTTTTACTCATCCTATTGTCTTAATCATATTTCCATTGTGTTCATATTCTACAAGTTCGTATTAATTGATTAAATAATTTCACCATCTTGTGCCTGATTATGTGATATTTACATGAGAATATTTGGCCCAAGTTCGATCTAGCGAATCATATTGGTCTACTTCTTAGAATAATTTGAAGAAAGATAATTGCAGATATTTAGCACCGAGACCGAGTAGACAGAATACTGTAAAGTAGAACAGTTCCAGTGTTCATAATATTTGCCTATTTTAAATGTCACACTAGGTTTGGAAACTGGAGGGATATAAGCAGTTTGTATTCATAATATTCTCATTTTAAAGAATTTAAAATTCAGTTTAGATCTTTTATATAGTGTTCATGAATAACCATCGGTCCATGGTTACACCAGTATCCTACTGCAAAATATTTAGTACATACATTGTAAGCTGTAGTTGCAAATCCTTGCCCCTTTCTAGATTATGCCGATTCTACTGTCGAGAATAGGCAGCGAGGGTACAAACAAAAAGATTGGTGACGGACTCGATAATATTCATGTAACAAATGAGATGCGAATCAAAATAATCCATTCATTAGTTAAGTGTGTAAATGCTAAATGAGTCAAGAACTAAAGTTTACTTACAAGCATATTAACATGAAACTAATGCGTTTATAAAAAGGAATTAGAACCATAAATCATGTTTTTATCGGTTATTCTCTGATCTTACACCTTTTTGGTTTAGCCATGGCCTTGTGGCCGCTCTTACTGTGAGATGTCATCTCCATTCTTTCTAACCTTGCTGGTCATGCGTCACTGCCTGTGCCACTACTGAGCTCCTGTGGCCCTGGTCTCTTGCTATGCGCCCCCCTTGCACCTTGTGCCCACCTGCCGCTGTGATGTGCCACAGTTCTTAGGTTCAGGTCGGCACCGTCATCATCGCCAAACTTGTTTATCGCAATCTTCCTTGGGGTGGTGTGCAATGTGCATCGATCAGCCAATGCCCTGTTCTGGTGTGCTTGCCATCTGGCCCGACACAGTCCGTCTTCATGTCCTGGACAATGGATAATGGCCCATGGCCCGTATGAGTCAAGCTGCTCTGGCGTGCCAGCGCAGGCAACAGAAAGGAAGCAGTAGGTACCCGCTGCCGGATTATGGTATGGCACACGCCATAACATGCGATATTAGATCCTCCGCCACTAACAATAGGGGGAGGTATGATTTATAAAATGCGCAATATGACATTGCTCAAACCTGAAACACTTAAAGTGCATGGGAAATTGGATTAATGTAGCTATGTGCCTATGTTATTGTATGCAAATTTTGTGAAATTCAATTTTGACATACTATTGTCCAAATAACGAAACGGCCGCCTGCCTTGTTCTTCTTCCTCTCGACCCTCTTTATTGTCATCTCCTCCATCTCTAAACTTTGCTCTTTCTTCTCTCCATCGGAGCCATGCTTGGGCTCACCACCACCATCACCAATTGTTGACCGTCACTTCCACATCGTATGCCGCCATGCCAACCACCTTTTCTCACAACAAACTTCCCTCTCTACATTGCATGGCTCCTGTACCTTCCTCATTTCTGCCCCAGTCACTCTGTGGACTATGGCACACCACTCATAACGCGATCAAAATAAACACAATTTCATTATGACATGCCGCTGTTCATTGGCATTTTTCAAGCATCTAGCTAGTGGTGGCAGTGGCACTGAAAGGTTTATGCATGAGCAATGGGGCCTATGGACACTCATCCTCTGGGGATCACAGGTTGGCAATGAGATAAGCATAGTAGACGATGCTGAGTGCCATTCTTCTGGTGCATTGCCAGGCTACTTAGTCTCACAATGACAACCATGTGGTCCCGACCAGTTGTTTGTGTGGCAAATGCCACTGAATCTCATCTTGACCACTGCCTCGTCCTAGGTGTCTAGTCCTGCGCTACTGGCCTACTGCTTCGCCTGGCTCAAGCCAGTGTTGTTTAGTCACACCGGCTTCCACACCCCGACCCTGCTATTGTTGCCCTATGTGGATGCCTTCACTAGTTCATGCCACCATTTTACTTTGTCCTGAGTCCTGACCGGTTCATGCACTCTGCTGCCCTGTCGCATGTGCAGGCGTCATTGCCCAACTCAATCAATGTGGCTGTCTACTCTGCAAGAGTGTTCTGTGTGGTCCTTGTTGTGAGCTCCATTGCAGCATCTTTGCGGCCATTGCACATGACATGATCAACGAGAGATGTCTACAAGGCTAAAGCAATGGAATGACATCGGGCTATGTTGTCCATGACATAAAAACGATAAAATGTACAGTTTGACCAGTCAAAGCCCTCTTGGCCTTAGCAGGTTGGTATTTTAAACCAAGTTCTACGAATGTTGTGTCATACTTACAAAAGTATGCAAAACATGCATTTTTAACCAAGTTTGCAACTACAGAGCCATGACTAGAAAACCTATGCAAATTGGCATTATTGGCGTATTCACTACAAACCATATAAATTGAATTCTTACTTAGCATTTCGGGTTTCACAAATGGCACGAGCCAATTTTCCCACGATGATGCTATAAAATCGTGTAATAACTCTATATGTGTCATTTACATTTACTGGTGATTGCTTAAACCTCCTACCTATAGCTATTGCAGTAATGGGCTAATGGCATCATTTAGAAGCATCTATACCATATTTTTTCTCTTTGTGTTGCAATCTAATGCCCGGCAAATCCTTTATTGTTGTTTTCTTTTCATCTGTAACTAGATTATTTCCATTTCGTAAGATACACAGTTCTGCAACAAGTACTGTTTGAGTGATTTCTCAGTTCCAACAACGAGATATTTGCTTGTTTTGTGAATCAACTAACTAGGCATCACAAATGATTTTTAAGTAGTGCAGTGCATTCCTTGTAATTTATTTTTCTTAGTAATGAATCATAACGAGGTTCCATGCACTACATTTAATTTCAGCTTTGTTGTTCTAAATATTTTAAACTGTCTGTTTGTCAGCCTTTTTGGTTTGTTCTGAATAATCTTTGCATGTCGGTACCGTGGTGTAAACTTATATTTTCCATTTGTATATGCAACCAGTGGTTTTATAGGTATTTATGACGTTCCCCACTTCATCAAGACATTAAAATATGATGTCCGTATTATTTTGAGCGTTCCAAAAATCTCTACAAACGGAAAACCTAAGAAGCTGAAAGCCCACCAGGTGAATAAAAACCTCACTAGTTTCAGTTGTATAAAAGTGAATTATTCCAGAGAGACTATTCTCATGAAACAATTTGTGTTGCAAAACAGATCCGGCCACCTCGAGATGCACCTGTAATTTGGTATAAAACAGTTGCTTTGGAAAAGATGAAGAATTATGGGGCTATCTATTTGACTCCATTTTCACATCGCATGGCAGAAGATATAAATGATCCAGAGATCCAGAGATTGCGATGCAGGGTGAATTATCATGCACTACGATTCAAGCCAAACATCATGAAAACAAGCAGTGAGATAGTGAATAAGCTCCGCTCAGAAGGCCATTTCATGTCCATTCATCTTCGGTTTGAGATGGATATGCTTGCTTTTGCTGGGTAGGACGTTGAATACAACAGTGCGTGATTGCATGCTTCAGTGATGCACATTTTGAGTTGTTGTTAGTTGTTATTCACTGATAATCATATATGCTTGCTATGCATCCATAAATGGAGAAGTGCGTCCAAGCATTCTTTGTTTTTCAGTGTAGGCTCCAGAAAAGTCGTCACAAGAGCATCCCCTTAGACATCATAACATATATTATTGATTGTTAATTTGTCATCCAATGTTTGAAGTGAGTCATTAACCAAATTAAACATGTGTGACTGATCATTATGCATTGTTGTCATCTGCGTTCTCTTACTCTAGGACTTTTGAGTACATTTATATTTTTTGGTTCATTGTTTCTTCGACAGGTCAGCTATGTTTTCTATCAGTGATAAGCTGTGCTACATTGCTTCTATGCATGAAGGCTTATAAATGCAATGGTTGTTGGTTATTGCATATCTTCATTTCCCATTGCTTGTCACAGCTTATTTTTACATGAAAACTGCAGGTGCATTGATATATTTACACCTCAAGAACAGAAATTGCTGATCAAGTACCGCAAGGAAAATTTTGCAGAAAAAGAACTTATCTATAGGGAAAGACGGCTCATTGGAAAGTGCCCTTTAACTCCAGAAGAGGTACTGCTTTTTTGTAGATACATTGTTCTTTATATTTCTGACGTGGTGCTATAATATTCAACTGTGGTCTGAAATTAGAAGTTAGTTACTTCTAAATTGGAGTACCAAATTGAAGCCCAGCCGAGTTACATTTTATACTGCATAGCATAAGGATGATGATGGTTCTGGACCTGAAGTCTATCCAAAACTATGAGTATTATAGTGATTTCGGCACTGCATGATTAGAATATCAGAAGTTACCACTCAATATTAGAGTTTGCATGCATACGTAAGCCTGCCAGGGTGCGACTTTCTGGTTCCCATGAATTGTAGATTTTCTTGCTTCATTAATCATTATATTTAACCCTTTTTTAAAGTCCACTTTTCAACCTCAGCTCTCTCGAAAGCTCACCTTTCAACTACAATCTGAGTTGCAAACTTGAACTACAGATATAGTCCACTGTACAGGTATAGAACTGTTGGTGCCATTTGTTGTGATTAGCTGTGATGGTCTTAAAATTGCCCACTGTGGTTTTAAAAATAGTTGTGATTGGTGTTGAACTGTCAATGTCATTTGTTCGCCACATCATCAAACAAATAAGTAAAGTTATTGAATAGATCATGGAATTCGACACTAGTGAAGTGAGAGTTTAGTGTGGCATGTAGGTCAGCTGAAACCACTTGTAAAGCCACCCGAGGTTGTAAAGCAAACGGGATTTTCAGCTTTATTTGCAAATCCTAAGGTTTTAGGGTTACAGGTTGAGAAGTGGACCTTTCTTTATTCTAATATATGTAATATAGCTGAGTCAAACTCGTAAAACTTGCTTCATAACAATTGCTATTCTCTGTACCTCTACCTATCATTGTGATTATCCTTCCCTTGAAAGCAAGATCCATATAATCTGTGATCTGCACCAGTGATTCTTAATTCTTGCAATTGATGGTTTAGTTCCATGGATATTCTGTTCTTGTTTACCTGGGGCATGCACGTCATATACCCATCCTTATGCAAATAAAACATTTTGATGGACTAATAATTATACGAAGGAAAGGTCGAAACATATGCAGGAACATAGTATTGCTTGGTAAACTTTGCCCATATATTTTTGTGGAAAGACATTGAAATATACATTTCATAGCAGAAATTTTTGGTCGAGAAAAGCTTTACGTAGATAATCCAAACAAGTGTTGATGTTGTTGTGCAGGTAGGTCTTATTCTTCGTGCAATGGGATTTGATAATACAACTCACATCTACCTTGCTTCCGGCGATCTGTTTGGTGGGAAACGCTTCATGAGGCCACTCAAGGCTATGTTTCCACGCCTAGAAAACCATAGTTCGGTTGGACCTGGAAAGCTGGAAGAAAATACCCGAGGGCTGGCAGGTTCTGCAGTTGATTACATGGTCTGTCTCCTATCAGACATTTTTATGCCCACATATGATGGCCCAAGCAACTTTGCAAACAACCTCATGGGCCATCGCCTATACTATGGTTTCCGTACTACTGTCACACCAAATAGGAAGGCCCTTGCTCCTATATTCATGGACAGAGAGGAAGGCCGGACAACTGGTTTTGAGGAGCGAGTGAGGCAGGTCATGTTGACCACCTATTTTAGTGGCCCCCACAAGCGCATTCATCCAGAATCTTTCTATACAAACTCATGGCCGGAGTGCTTTTGCCAGGCGAATCCTAGGAATCGTGCAGACGAATGCCCACCAGACAATATATACGAGGTTCTGGAGAATCAACTGAGTGAAGAAGGTATAGGAGAATTGAAAGCCACTAATCAGACAGACTCGACCAGCCAAACAGAAGAGACTACGATTTAACTGAGCAACCAAACTGTTTATTGTCTGAGATCATGACACTGGATACTATTGTCTGGGAGCATGACATGATCATGTATCAGTACCAGGATTGGTGTATTGATGGCCCCACATGCACTCGTGAACTGAATTACGAGAGCAGTGAATTAGACATGGTCAAACAGGGTTTTCGCAGAGAAAACCATGCATGTTTTGTTATATAGTACCTGTTTTTGTTGTCCATTTTGGATGGACATGGTGTGAATGACGAGGTAGCAATGGCTGGAAATCTTGTACGTGATGTTATTGCAGAGTCATCCTTTTGTAAAAGTAGATCCCTTTTGTAGTTCTTGAAATGGAAAAAAGATCTTGTCTTGTTTCCGTGTCTTGGTCTCCGGGTGCTGGCAGTGTGAAATGAAACGTTTTTTTTTTGGATAAAACGTGTCCTCATAACTGCGGAATCCCACTCGTCGCGGGGTAGGTGGAGCGCATACGGGTATAAATAGGCGAAGCGGGGATGTCTTCTTCAGGTGTGTCGATTGTGGCTTCCATTGCTCGATGGGCGCCAGAGGCTCCCAGGAAAGCTGGGGCCCGAGCTGCTGAAAAGAGGAGGTCGCGTCCCTGTTGGATCATCTCCATTTCTCCCGATTGAAGAGCTTGAGGGAGGGGGTTGCTAGCTCTCCAGAGTTGACCCACCTCCTGACCGAGCTTGACGCAATCGAGCAGGCGAGCATCTTGTTCCCCTGATCTTTCCGAGAGTATGGTTTGATCTTAACTCGCCTTTGTTCTTTTCGTAGGTTGAGAGCACCGCCATGAGCGAGCTGGCTTGCAGCATCCACACGCTCTACTGCAACTGCGTTCCAGGGTTCGCGGAGAGGTTCACTGCCCCGCAAAGCGCCTGAAAGTCCTACGCGTGTGCCCCCCTCGGTCCCAGGCATCCCCGGGAACGAGGAGTTTACCCGGGAAGCAAGAAATAAAGAATGCGCAGCAAAGGATTAGACTCCAAGCTGGCCTTAGTATCTTAGGGTCATTATGTAATAAACTTAGCAAAGTTGCAAGGACTGAATGTAATTCAGAATTTTGATTCAGATGAATGCAACCTATGTCCTCAACCCCTCGGGTCATTTTCCAAATCAACCTTTGCACTAAAGCGCTATCTAGTTTCGGAGGAGATCCCTTAGGTGCCAAGTATCCTTTTTGTATGCATCCCAAATTCGTCGCTAAGATGCGGATACAGGAGCCATACCCCCATAAGGAAGCTATACCTTCCGGGCGCCTACTCCACTGTCCTCGGTTCGTGAGCCAGAGGGAAACTGACCACTTGCCGGGATGGACGCTTTACACCCGCAAAGGCTCCCGACAACTATCAAGCATGCGTAGGAAGATGGTATATTAACTCCGAGCGAGATATGTATGACTAAGTGCAGGATGCGGATGCAAGAACTTAGTTGCGGTTTGCTGGGTCCTTGATCCCTCCTGCCTTCCCGGGTTCTCCACACCCTGTTCAGTTCCTGACCTCCTGATTCCATTCGATCTTGTCCCGGGAAGACGCTACACACAACAAACTTTCAGTAGGAAAAGAATGGACCCTCTTTCCAAGTCATGATAGTGTTTCATCCGAAGGAACCCGCGAGCAAAGTTGCATGTGCATTTCTGAGGCGATGCTCATTACACCACAACAGTGCCCGATTCCCTCCTTTCCGCAGCAGTACGCCATGACCGGGTGGCAGTGCCTAAGCTGGTATGACACTCGCGCTCGACCCGCCATGCTACCGGCACTATGTCAGCCCCCTGCTTGCGGGTTGTTACGGATAACACACTTCATGTCAAGAATTGAGGCTCACGGAATTGAAATAACTTATCTTTTATTCCCTTGGCGATAATGTCTTACACCCTATTACAGAACACTAGCCCCCTATGCGTGCTTAGAGGATTCATCGTTGAGCGATTCGTGTTCGTAATCAGGGGTAGAACTTCCGGAGATTCTCGATGTTCCAGGCGTTGCCTTCAGGCTTGCCTTTCTCATCTTCCAGTCAGACTGCTTCAGGTCTCAGGGTATGAGTAACCCGGTAAGGACCTTCCTACTTGGATGACATCTTGTTCATGCCCTCATGTGATTGATTCTTTTGGAGTACCAGGTCTCCGGGTTCTAGTTCCCGTGAATGGACATGGCGGCTATGGTAGCGGTGCAATCCTTATTAGTATCTTGCGGATCGTACTGATGCCCGACACCGAACTTCCTCCAGAAAGTTTATGTCATCGATTCTTTGTTCCATCTGGGCGTGCTCATCGTAAGCGAGTACCCGGGGAGATCCATGCTTCAGCTCAGTTGGCAGGACTGCTTCTGCCCCGTAGACCGGGAAGAAAGGTGTTTCTCCAGTGGCTCGGCTTGGTGTGGTTCTGATGGACCATAGCACGCTTGGCAAGTGTTCTATCCAATTCTTCCCGTAGTCATCCAACTTTTCAAAGGCCTTGGTCTTCAGACCTCCGCATTGGCTCGCTCAACTTGTCCATTGCATCTTGGATAGGACACCGAGGCGAAACACACCTTGATGCCCATGTCTTCGCAGAATGAGAGGAAAGCTCGGCTGGTGAACTGGGACCCATTATCTGTGATGATCATGTTGGGCACTCACTAGTAGGAAAACGGCTATAGGTGGAACCACTATCTATGGCGCACCATTTTTGCCATGCGCCACAGAATATATTCAGTGGCGCACTGGCAGTGGTGCGCCACAGAATTCTGCAACTTTCTGTGGCGCCTCCAGTGCAAATGCGCCACTGAATTATAGCTTTCTGTGGCGCATGCAGCCACATGCGCCACAGAAATATGGTGGGGCCCGCCACCAATGATTGGCTTTCATTCTTCTGTGCCTTTTCTGTGGCGTATATGGTCACATGCGCCACAGAAATAATACTTTCTGTGGCGCATGTGATCCCATGCGCCACAGAAAAGAGCTATTTCTGTGGTGCATCACAGACGTGTTCACTGAGGTCACGCCAAGTGGTCTACTGATGTAGTGCAACCCACGTCCATCACCATGTCAATACCCTCAACACATCCCAAGTCGCCATCGAACCCAAAGTGAACTCCTTCCCTTATATGACCCACAATATGTCGCCTTCGAACGGTATGCTACTTGACCATCGCCACTTTGTATTGCTAGTCATGATGAGTACGACTCCACGGGAAGATGGCCAAGGCATAAGAGGAATGAAGTCCAACAAGACGGTGGCTTGGAAGAGGAGAAGGAAGAGAAGTTTCCACCGCCGGTACTACCGAGGCCGCCTGACCGGTACTACCGCCGAAGCCCAGACGCTACTGGACTCACTGCCGCCTTAAGCGGTACTATCGGATTTCGACCCGGTACTACCAGACATGCGCGTGTCCGGTACTACCGGACCGTAACCGCCGGTAGTACCGGCCCTGCGCATGCCTGTGTGCACATCTGGGTCTTGACCCATGTAATCCTTTCCCCTTTTGCCCTTTAGGCCTTGACTATAAATAGGAGTTCCCCTCCTCCTAGAGAAAGGAGAGTCTATGATGAGAGAGAGTTGAGCATAGGCTCCTTACCCACCTTTGTGGTGTTGCCTCCCCTTGTGGATTCAAGGCCTCCTCTTGTGGAGAAGATTCCTCTTGTGGATTCAAGACCTCTACTTGTAGTTTGACTTCTTGCCAATCTTTCATCTTCGGGTGACTCTATTTGGATCGGTTGGGTTGACCGTTTGGAGAAACAACCCCTCAAGACCTCTCATTGTATCTACTACTTGCCAATCTCTCCCTTTGGGTGATTCTATTGGACCGGCTTGGACGTACCGGTGAGGGAAACGTGTCCTTGTAACGTGTTGGTGTTCTTGTGTTCTTGGCGTTCTTCGTGTTCTTCGTGTGTTCTTGCGTGTGTTCGCCCAAATCCGCCGTCAATCCGTGAACATCGGGACCTACCCTACATCACCTACCAGTGGAGCCTAAGGAGCTTGCCAAAGGGTACAACATGCAACTAGGGTGCATCGTCCGGGAAAGTATGTCGATCAACACGAAGGACCTCAGAAGCAAGGCCAATGAGGCTTTGGTCGAAAACCTTCTCAAGAAGCTTCACCAACGATGCACGTTCCCGGAGCCGTTCAACAAAAAGGTGGACAGTTTAGCCATCACGAAGATGAGCACCGCCTTGAGCAGCTGGAAATCCAGGGTGAAGAAGAAGATTGATAAGGGTGACAACTGGGAGAAGATAAGTGCCAAAGAGCCGATGCTCGACAAAGAAGAGTTCGAGGCATTCAAGTTGTCCTTAAGATCTGACGAGGCTAAAAAATGGACCAAGTGGGGGAAGGAAATGCGGGACCTGAACATAGGTAACCACCGTGTGGGAAGCGGCGGTTACTGAGGAAAACAACCCATTTGGGACAAGGAGGATGCCGAGATTGCACGTCTGGAAAAGAAAACCCGTGGGAAAAAATCACGGACGAGCAGGTGAGGAACTTTGTCCGGTCCCGCTACTATCTGAACTCGGCGACGGGGGAATTCGTTACCGACGATGACGATGTGAGGGAATTCGATAAAGTGCTGGTAAGGAATTTAATTACCGCGGATATCTCAAAGTCCATTGCGTTGATTTAATTAGATAACGAAGCCATATTTCTAAATGGGTTCACCTTAATTTCCTTTGTCTGCAGGAGCAAGAGTTGAAGGCTGACGCTGAGGCCGGCCCATCGTCCCAGGGGTCGACGGAGCCGTGGGACACGACTTTCAACAGGGCGACAAACGTTTACAAGAATAGGGACAAGTCGGCGCCGCCGACGTCAGCTGGCTGTGTGTCCGGCTTTGGTATGAGCATGAAGTTCCTCCAGTACTACAACTAGGACGCCGAGACGAGAAAGGAGAGGAGGAAGGCGACTAGGGATAAAGCCGAGGTTGTGGAGCTAAGGAAGAAGGTGGAGTCACTAGAGCAGGAAAAAGTGGACTCCAGCACGGTGGACAAGTTAGTGGACGAGAAGCTCCGGGCGATCTTACCCCCTGGGTTGATGGAGGGGTTAGCTGCTTGGAATGCGGGAGGTCGACAGGGGCTGATACACGTGCCCAGCTTCGCCGGCAGCAACTCCAGCATGAACCAGAACGTGTCGCCGGACCTGGTGACCCCGCTGCCCAACGCCGCGGCGCAGCCGCCGCTCAATTTGGTCACACCGACGCCCCCTACCGCGGAAGATACCGAGGCGCAGCCGGCGGCGGCGGTGCTTGATAATGCACACGAGCGGCCGGAGAATGATAGGCCGGCCGCCGGCACCGGCGCCCTTGTCTCGATATTAGCCAAGCTCAACGCCATCACCAAGGTAATTAATTAGTTAGTCCGCGTCATCTTCTATAACTATGCCTTTAATGACTGCCATCTCATGATGCCCAACATGTGTTGACTCAGGACATGCCTTGCATACTCCTGCATAGGGTGGTGGCCGGCGGCGAGTTGAAGGAAGTTGCTCAGGGCACTGTCGTACAACCCGAGACCCGCGATATGCCCAACACTAAAATGGACGAGGCCATGATGAGGGTCAGGTTGGCTACGGTAGTGCCTGAGTTTCGTGACATCGACCCCCCCATTCAACCTCCGGGAGCCGAGGAGGAGCACATGGTCATTGCCTCAACTGGCTCATGAAATGGCCGAAGACCCAGATTCGTCTTGGAGGGGGGGGGGGGTCCTCAGGGGTTCAGTCGCACCACGGGCGCCACCTCGATCTTCCGGCCTCCGATCGTTCGGCCCTCGAAGCCGCCACCAAAAACTGTTGGGAAGGAACCGACGCCACCGGCAGCCGTCGCCACCACCCGGAAGGAAGCGGCGGTCGTCGCCACCACCAGCCGCCACCAAAAACTGTAGGGAACGTCTGTACCGCAACCGTCCAAAGGCAACGCCGTTGTACCTCAACTTGGTGGCAACGACGATGATGATGAGGATAATGTCGACGTCGATGGCTTCCTCAACACTGGCGCCAGCAAAGATTTGTACATGCCTCCTATACGTGTGGATGACGAACCCTTCCGCGCTCACGGCGATCAACCTGGTCATCCCACTGCATGCACGCAGCGCCTGACCTTCCAGGGTTTATCTCAAGACACGCCTCCGGAGGCCGGCGATCAAGCTCTAGACAAACCGGCTAACGTTTTCAGCCCTGGCACACTGCGTAAGTCGGTTTGCGAGGGGTTTGCACCCCCAGCATCCCCAGAGATGAAGAAGAAGAAGCACAGGAAGAGAAGTAGGCCAGGCGCCTCTGCGAGCCAGCCAGCTCCTAAGACTATCCGGGGTCATGAAGACATGGTATCACCCCGTGCGGATGGCTTGACCCGAGTTCATGAAGCTGGTAAACCGATACTGCCTCCGGAGCTGCTCCGCCTCGCAGAAGGACCCATGCACTCTTTGCATCAAGCTATCTTGACGCTAGAGGGCCTCCTTCTTAAAGACGAGCATCCAAATTACCCGATGTTCACGGCCCAGGTGCCAAAGGACTTGGACTTCGTCCATGAAGCCCCCGCGGATCTGTTCTTCAGAGCGTACGGGGACGTCTTCAAGGTGTTTTACTCTAGACGGCTAGACTATAACTTGGTCCGCCTATACGCGCTCAATATGGCGATGAAGATCAAGAGAGATAATACCCCGTACGTCGCGGTAGTGGATCCCTACTACATGCGTGACAGCCAGCTGGTGGAAGGATCAAGGACATGGACCATGGCGACGGAGTACCTCCAGAGGTTCATGCTGAGCAACAAGAGGAAGAACAACCTTCTTGTGCCTTTCTTTCCCGAGTAAGTACACATCCGCTCGCCGCCGTCATAACTTATGCTTTCTTATAGATTTCTTCCATTGCTGATCCTTTCCAACATTCCGTTTCAATTGTGTTGAGCAGGGACAAGTACTGCACTCATCATCCTAAACCCGAGGTGGTCCATTGCCACTTATTTCGACTCGGGGAGTTTGAGTATGAAGAAAGACTACACCAGAATAAAGGGTGTTCTCGATGAGGCTCTCGAGGGCTATGCCCAAAAGGGAGGCCACTTCGAAAAGAAGGGGGAATGTCTCAGGAATGACAACAAACACCGGTTCAAGCATGTGACCGAGTTCCATTGCATCAAGCAGAAGCTTGGCAGCGTGAAGGAGGCCTTCTACGTCCTCCATCACCTTAAAGGGTTTGTCCGGGATGCAGAGAAAACGAAGATGCCATCTAGTCTCCGAGAATGGACCAAATGTGCGGGGGATATCACCGATGCTGATCTTAGAGAAGACTTCCATCGCATCCAGATGAAGTTGTCGCAAATCATCATCGAAGATGTCAACACAAAAGGGGGGTCCTTACACAGTGCCAGAGGTAGGATGTATTATAAAAGAAAGCCTTGCCTCACTCGCAAGAAGTGCTTCTTTATTTTCTTTATTATAGACTTATCCACTTAGATGAATAAATCATACTCTATTTATATTATTAACCAATATATATCCCAATCCATCTCCAGGGTTGCCTTAGAGGGAGATCGAAGAATGGCTAGATATGAAGCATGACACCAGGACGTGGACAACGAAAGACTGCTATAAACCGTTCCCGGCGCCGATCAAGAAGAAGGCTCCATGATCGTGCTCCCGCTCTTGCTCACCATCATCGCGGCTGTACTCTATTTGATCCTAGTGTAGGCGGTGATCACTTCATTTGTAACGTGTGACATGATGAACTTTTGTACCAAGATTTGTGTAAAAATTCGGCACTTGTCACGATATGTATGTATCTCGGGCTCTAAGTAATGTGATGACATAGTAATGTGTGTGTTTTCATATACCGTTTCAAATATATTATTGTTTCTATTATGTCTATATAAATCCTGTAATATACCTGTATTTGTACAGCGGGCGGCAACAAATCGCGGATACCTGTAAAAGTATTTTGTGGTGCATGTATATATTATTCTGTGGCGCACGCTATTCAGTGGCGCATGTCTGGGGGATGCGCCACTGAAATATTTCTGTGGCGCACGGTGCTTGACGCGCCACAAAATCTTGGTCTTTCTGTGGCGCATCTGGGCGTGCGCCACAGAATTAAAATTTAGTGGCGGCTTATCTGTGGCGTACCCACCATGCGCCACAGAAGACCAAAAGTGGTGCGCCACAGATAAGCTTTTCCCTACTAGTGACTCCGAAGCGGTACACGATTCCCTCGATGAACTTGATGGCGGTTTGCGCTGTCTGGCGCGGCACTGGCATGACTTCTACCCACTTCGTGAACTTGTCGATGGTGACGAATAAGTACTCATGCCCTCCAACCGCCTTCGGGACCTTGCCGACGATGTCCAGCCCCCAGACCACAAAAGGCCAAGAGATTGGGATGGGTTGCAGGGCTTGGGCGGGTTGATGTATGTTCTTCGCATAGTACTGGCATGCTTCACAGGTCTTGACGAGTTGTTCCGCGTCATGAAGGACTGTGGGCCAATAAAAGCCTTGGCGGAACGCCTTTCTGGCCAACGCCCTGGAAGCGATGTGACTCAAGCACGTGCCTTCATGGATGTCCTTGAGCAGATTTTGGCCTTCTTCTTGCGGGATGCAACGGAGCTTGACCCCATTGTCGCGTCGTCTGTAGAGCTGGCCGTCAATCAAGACGTACATCTTGGCTTGACGGGCTACCCGCTCGACGTCATGATCATCTTCTGGGAGGACGTGCTCGGTCATGTACTTGATGATGTCCATTGCCACGGTGGGCGGGACCTTTCAGCCGCCTGCACTTCTTGACCGAGAAGAAGCAAAACTTCTCTGGGTTCTGAAGCGGTCGGGTCTTGATTGCCTTCCGGTCTGGCTACCTGTGCTGTCGATGTAGGCGGGTTGCGTGTCGATGTATATCTTGCCTTGAGTCTCTCGGGAGAGATCAAAGGTTGCCAGAGCACCTCGTTGTAGATCTCGGGAGGTACTGACTCTTGTTTGGAGGCCAGCTAAGACAGCTCGTGAGCGGGGGTGTTCTCTTCCCAGGGGACGTACATAGTCGTGAAGTTGTCGAAGCGCTGCTTTAGCTTCCAAAGCTCCTCCACCTACGGTGCCATTTGCGGGCAGGCGTACTCATTGTTCACTTGCTTGATGACTAGCTGAGAGTCACCCTTGACGATGAGCTTGTTGATGCCGAGGCCGATGGCAGCATGAAGTCCCGTAAGCAGGCCCTCGTACTCCGTCGTGTTGTTTGAGATGTTTTCCTTGTAGTGCATCTGGACGACGTGTTTCAGACGGTGGCCAGTGGGTGAAATCAGGACAACTCCGGCACCTCCTTGTCCTTTGGTGCAAGAGCCATCGAAATACATGGTCCAAGCGATGGGGTCTTCTTTCCCGGGAAGGCAAGTTTCACCTTCCAGGTCTCATAGGCCATCTCGGTCCATTCTGCTGTGGAATCGGCCAACGTCTGGCTCTTGATGTTGTCCGTGTGCTCGAACTTGAGACCAAAATCCTGAAGCTCCATGGCCCACTGAGAGATGCGTCCGGTGGCAAGTGGGTTCTCCAGTGGACTTCTCAGATTGTACTCCGAGACCACGGTGACTTGATGGCTTTCAAAGTAAGGCCTCATCTTGCGGGAGGCAATGAGAATTGTCAACAACAGCTTCTGCATCATGGGATACCGCTCCCGGGCATCGCAAAGCACCGAGCTGATGAAGTAGATCGAGTGCTGCGCCTTGCGAGGCACCGAATCCTTGACGGGTTCAGTCTTCCTGGGTTGATCTTCCAAATGTTCAGCTTCTTCGGGTGAAGGCAAAGTATCACCAAGAGGCACCTTGCCATGGTTAGACCCACCATTATTCTCAGCGTCCATCACCATGGCGCTAGTTGGTAAGGCAGGCGGGGCTTTAGGATCTTCAGGTCCTTCTTCGCGGGCTGCCTCTTCTTGTTTGGTTGCCCCGGAAGAGTGTTTCCGGGACGCTTTCCCTTGGTCTTGCTTGATTTTTTCTGGGGAGCCTCGCGTTCCACCACGAGTACGGCGCTGATCACCTGGTTGGTGGCAGCGCTGTACAATAGCAAGGGCTCCTTTGGCGTCGGGCCACGAGATGGGCGGCGAGGCGAGGTAGCGCTTGAGATATTGAAGAGCTTCTTCAGCCTCCGGGGTCCACTCCACTGGACCCGACTTCTTGAGCAGCTTGAAAAAAGGCAGAGATCGTTCCCCAAGCCTCGAGATGAAGCGCCCGAGTGCTGTGACCCATTGAGCCATTGTACATCTTTGACTCGTCGCGGCGCCTCCATACGCTCGATGGCCTTGATCTTGTCAGGATTAGGCTCCCCCGGTGGGAGATCAAGAAGCTTGTCGGATGGAACCCCGAAGACACACTTGTTGGGGTTAAGCTTGAAGTTGACCTGACGCAAGTTGTTAAAGGTCTCGTGCATGTCTTGGATAAGGGAGTCCTTGTACCGGGTTTTGACCGCGATGTCGTCGATGTACGCCTCGACGGTGCAGCCCAGGTATGAGCCAAGGCATGCTTGCATGGTGCGCTGGAAAGTTTCACAGCGTTCCAGAGGCCAAAAGGCATCCGGGTGTAACAGTAGCAGCTCTTGGGAGTGATGAAGGCCGTCTTTTCCTGATCCTCCACCGCCATCATGATCTGATGGCACCCGGAGAGTGCATCCAAGAAACACAGTAACTCGCATCCGGCAGTGGAATCCACGATCAGGTCGATCCGTGGCAAAGGGAATGGATCCTTGGGGCAGGCCTTGTTCAGGTCTGTGAAATCCACGCAGAGCCGCAGCTTGATGGTAATGGGTTTGGGCACCACCATGGGATTAGCCACCCAAGTAGGGTGGGGAACTGCCTGATGACGCCAGCGGCTAACAGCTTGTCAATCTCGAACACAATGAACTCCAACTTCTCCTCGCTTTCCTTTCGAAGAACTTGCTTCATGGAACGGCGTCCGTGCTTACCGCCATTTTGTGCTCGATCATCTCCCTTGGAACGCCGAGTAAACCTGTTGCCTCCAAGGCGAAGAAATCAGAGTTAGTAAGGCGACGAGCGTGCTTTCCTATTTGTCGGTGAGTTGAGCACTGATGGTGGTGGAGCGGCTCCCGTCACTAGTCAGCGCCACCTTCTTGGTCATCTAAGTGTCCCCGTGGAAGAGTGTCTTCTTGGACAGAGTTGAGGTCGAGCCCCCGAGAGACCCTCTGTTCTCAGGGAATGCACCGACATCACACTCTATCACCTCGTCTCGGGTGGTCGACGTAGCCACCACCGTCTGGTTCAACTGTTGGACGCAGTAGATGGCGTCAGCTGTGTCAGCTTTCAGCTTGATCACTCCCCACGCCGCAGGGATCTTCATCACGTTATAGGCGAAGTGCGACACGGCCATGAACTTGGCCAGAGCTGGACTACCGAGTATGTCGTTGTATGACAGGCGTGTGTCGGCGATGTCGAAGATGATGTCCTCAATCCTGAAGTTCTCGGGGTCACTAAAGGTAACCGGAAGAGTGATCTTCCCCAGCGGCCGCGTGACGCTCCCATTCACGCCTTGGAAGAGGCCGATGCTTTGCAGGAGGGAGAGGGGTATTTGCAGAGTGGCCAGGACCTTTGATGTGAGCAAGTTGAGCCCAGACCCCCGTCGACCAGCATCTTGGTGACCTTGTAGTTGTGGATGATGGGCGACACGATCAGCAGCAGGGGTCCCACCCCGGAAGTACTTTCGGGATGATCCTCCGGGTCGAAGGTGATGACCTGGGTTGACAAGTCCAGGGGCTTGCACGGGGTGGAAGGTTCTACCGCGTTGAGCTCCCGGACTAATCTCTTGCACACGCCATTGGAGGGAAGCAGAGAAGCTCCCCCTTGAATGCACGCCATGACTCTGTTGTCCTCCTGGAACCTCCCGGTGTTGCCGTCTTGCAGGGCTTGCTCCTCCTCGTTGTCGTTGGCGGGCTCTTGGTTGTTTTGTCCGTGGACGCCTTGACTGCCGCGTCCTCCTGCGCGGCCCCAGCGTCCACCTCCGCGACCCCAGCCCCGGCCTCCACGTCCTTGGCGACCCGTAGGGCAGTCGCGTGCGATGTGTCCTCCATTGCCGCAGTTGTAGCAACCATCCGGGTTGGTCCCGTCAGCCCGATGTTGTTCTCTCATGGCGAGGTACTTGATCTGCCAGCAGTCCTTAAGAGCATGATTACCGTCGGGGTGTATGTGACACCAAGGCTCCTCATCCTTAGGGGTGGAAGAAGACTTGCCTTCATGGAGTGTGGCTCGGTGACGAAGACGCGCTTGTCGAGTCCAGAGTCCCGTTTCTTGTTCTTGGTGGAGGCAGGCTTTTCCTCAGGCTCTTCCTCCCCGGGAAGCTTGACTCCTTCCTCTGCGCGGGCGCACTTGTCCGCCAACTCCCAGAGCTCACGGGTGGTCTCGATGACGTGGGTGCTTAGCTTCTCACGCATCTTCGGGTTGCGGACGTTGGCGTGGAAAGACGAAATCATCGAATCCTCCTTGATGCGGGGAATCGTGTTCATCTTTTGGGTGAAGCGTTGCACGAACTTGCGATGAGATTCACCCGACAACTGCTTGAAGTCGTGGTCGCTGGTAGCCCCGAGGCGCTGGTACCCGCCTTGGAAAGTGCCAAAAAACTGCTCCTTCAACGCCGCCATGAACGAATGGAGCACCTTGGAAGGTTGAGAAGCCACATCTGTGCATCTCCCTTGAGGGCCAACAGAAACCAGTTGGCCATCATGCACTCGTCGGCTCCGGCGACCCCAGCAGCGAGGGAGTAGAGTTGGAGGAACTCTCTCGGGTTTGAGGTGCTCTCGTAGCGAAGGACGTCGATCTTGAACTTCTTTTGCCAGGTGACCTGCCGGAACTCAGGGGTGAGGGCAAGACAGCCCTCAGCCACGTCGTCGTCCCGATCTTCCCGGCGATGGCACTCGTGGCGACGCTCGATGCAAGTGCGCATGTCCTTGTTCTGGCGGTTGTTGAGGTCGACTCAGAGGTCGCGGTTGCGTGTCGTGGATGACCCGACGAGATGGTCTTGGCACGCTCAGGTGAGGCTGGTTGGCAACCGGAGGGCTGGTGCGAGGATGCTGCGTCTCGCCTTGGCGCTCGCCATGAGGCTGACCCTGAGGCTCACGCGTCTTACCTTTCTCCACCCCAGGGCCATTGACGGTGGGAGCATGCGTGGGCTCCATCTTAGGAACATGGTTAGCGTAGTCGAGAAGCTCCTCCACATGGGTCCTCCAAGCGTGGTAGACCTTGGGGTCGTCGGTGCTTGGAGGAAACTGCATCAGGCCTTGGCGGCGACGAGGGCGTCATGGCGAGCCCGGGCGCCGGTGGGCAGGTGTGTTGAGGACTTGCTCCCAGCACCTGGTGGATCCCCGCTGGCAGGAACATTTCCGTCCCCTGCCCCAGCGGCAGGTCCCTTGATGGCGCCATTGCCGACGCTCTTCTCTCCTCTAGAGCGAAGAGTAGGAGGCCTGACGGATTTTCTTGGCCCCCCTGGAACTTCAGGCCCGCGTTCTTGTTGACGTTGGCTCCCTCTGTGACCTCCTTCTCCAGCAGTGGGGAGGCGGAGCAGCTGCCTGGCGTGTCTCCGCTGCACGACGATCAGCAAAGGCCTGAGTGCGTGAAGGGGAAGCGGCCATGGAAGCGGTGATCTCGGGCCTCTTCTTTGGTCCCATGCTTGGAGAAGAGCTTGACACAGATCTTGTTGTTGACGACGATCTTGAGGTTGACGAAGAAGATGATTCCAGCATTTGTGCCCCCTACCTGGCGCGCCAGATGTCGTGTCTCGGCAGACGGACACCGAGAGTAAAGGATACCCCGACCCTTTTTAGGTTCGGTGCGGGGCGAAGGAGGCTGGGAATCGTCTCTCCTGGGTGATGGAAGTCAAGCTGTCCGCTCTGACCCCCTCCGACGGTTAAGGCGAGCAACTCACAGACACAAGGAGTTACCCAGGTTCAGGCCCCCGGAGGCTAACAGCCCTACTCCTGCATGTCTGGATTGAGGTGATGGTGTGGCTTACAAGGTGGTTCTCGGGTGGCTACCCGGAAAGCGGCTGGTTGGAGGTAGACGTAGAGCAGATCATGACCCGGAGGAGATCACCTCTCTTCTCTACCCTCCTTGCCCTAGTCTAGTCTTCACTTGCTCCGAACTTGGAATCCTCTGCCTCAGTGACCTTGGTCCTCCTTTTATAGGCCAAGGGGATGCCACAATGGTCACACGAGGAGCGTGGGGGGTTTTAGGCAGGAAAACCCCATGGTGGTATTTAAGGGGCGACGTGGCCCCCTCTTGTCCTAGTATCCTTCGTCGGTTAGGTGAGGATGTCCACCTTAATGGAAAGAAGGGCGGACAGGGCCTGACAGCCCCACCGGCCATGTTCCCAGGCGACGTCACCTAGCGCCTCCTTCATCTTGGCGCCCAAGTCTTCTTGGAGCTTCTAGCACGTGCTGGCGTGCTTATCTCTTGTGTTGTACGAAGCGGCACCCGAGAGGGAGCATGGCCTCCTGCCGGGAACTCGGTCTCTCGGGTCCCAGCCTTGGTCTCTGGGTTGTTGGCGACACCGGAAGGTATCCGGATCACGAGTGACCCCGGGAGGTCTTCGAGTCCTTAGCCGCCTGGCGTCGATGTCGAGCTTGCTGTGTTCCCGTGGGGTAGGTGAGCAGGCCCCACCTATCAGTCTTGAGTCTTGGTCTTGTCCATCTTCTTGGTGGGCCCATAGGTGGTGGACCCACTTTGGCAGCACAAGGGGAACCCCATGTTCCACTGTTGCGACACTTCCCTTAAGGCGTAGCCGTTGAGAGCATCATCCAGAACAACCTTGATGTGGGTGTAGTCCTTAGTCTTCGCATTACTCCCGGTGTCGAGATACACGGCATACGACTCTTCCAGGTCCACAGCGATGAGGGTGTCATGTCGGTTACTACGCAAAACAGTTCAAAGAGACCACACTACAAGAATCCTAGTTTTCAACCACGGAATGAGTTCGTGGTGGAAAGTCAAATATCCGTCGTAAAGCCTCATCTATGAGGGATTTGTCGATCGTGGTAGAAGTCGCGTCATAGATGAACTCCGAGACGGATTTAACGAACCGTCTTGGATCCGTGACAGCCAGACCTAGCCCGAGGCCCGCCTGGCCCAGTTGACCGTGACGGAAAATAACGTCATGGTTGCTGGTCTCCGTGTCGGGAAACATGCGACCACGCGTATCAGACAAGAATTGGCATGTCAGTTTTTGTCGGGTAACATCATTTCTTGTCGTCTAGTGTGACGTCACCCGCCACGTGCTCCAACCCAGTAGAAACACTAGGACATTCGTTAGGATAACACGTGGAAAGCCGACAACTCACCTCGTGTCTACACGAGAGGATGACACATGTCCTACAAAGGGGACATGTGTTTTATTTGTAGGACGGCACGTGGACATATGGTAGGGTGACACATGTCTTGTTCCCGGGCCGGCCCATTAACGGTCAACAGGCCATGGCATTAATTCTAAGACTGGCCCAATTACGTCTTGGCCCATCTTGATCTAGGCCACTGAACGTTGGACCATGTTTGTATGGCCTAGTCACGTTCTGACCCATAAACCCCGGGCCACATACTGGTTGCCCATCTACAGTAGGCCCAACAATATTAGGCTCGTTTGTGTCAGCCCAATTGCGGTAGGTTAGGTAATTAATGGCCCGTTTAGGCCGGACCATTTAAGGCAGGCCCATGACCTCGTGGCCCAGTAATTGTCTGGCCCACATTTCTACCGGCCCGTATAACGTCGGCCCATTTTTGCCAGCCCACTTAACGTCGGCCATTTAAGGATGGCCCATTTGAGCTCAGCCCAGTAAATGTGGGCCCATTGACGTCCAGCCCGTTCCAGGTCGGCTTATAGTTACAGTCCACGAGATGTTGGGCCATTACGTCCAGCCCAATTATGATCTGGTATGCTTACGGTTGGTCCAGTTTGTTTCGGCCCAGTTATATATAACAAGGCTTATAGAAGGCCCATCTATTGCGGCCCATTACTGTTGCTACGGTTTTCAACCCGGCCCAGTAGTTATTAATACCGTTCTGATTAAATAACATAATACAACCAAAAGCAATGCATTATTACAGGAATATAATATATCGATTCCAGAAGGAACCATTTTGAATGTGTCGGTTAATTACAATACAATCACAGTACAATGTGCACTCGCACAATTGGAATACAACAAACGAAAAGCTAACATTACAACAGTGGATCTTCGCAGCACTGCGCAACCATGTAATCTTGGTTAGTAATTCTACCTTGGCTGGCTCAAAATCTCGTTAAAACTGTCAATCTTTGCCTGCATGGCATCCATTTGATTCTCATGTTTTCTAATAACCTCCTGCATTTCTGCCTTTTCCCTCCGATCTTTCTCCAGTTCTGCAGCAAGCATGTTGTTTTGGATCTAGAGGGCTGGTGGAAGATACCAATATTTGGAAGAAAGCTAGGTTTGGCCGCGTTCTTCGAGAGGACATCAGATATAACCTGGGCCTTAGTCTTGCGTCCTCCATCTGCCGTTGGTTCAGAGAGCTGTATTTCCATCTCATTCCTGATTTTCAATGAAGAATCAAGGTCAACATGCGTATAGCAAGATATAAATTGGCAAACTCTTAGAAAGCTGACTTACGATTGCCTGTCGTACTGATTGGGAGTAGCGTTTTTCCTGCTGTAGTGGCACTCCTTGAACATATCCAAAGGACCGAGTTGTTTATCTTTGTACTTTTTTCCTTGAAATGGAACATACATGAACACAGATAACCGTGGAAAGCAGTACGATGCAGGCATCGAGCTTCAGATATAATCTACACTTTTAAGCACGCAACGATGTTCAAGAAATCTTAATAAACCTGCAGCTATCCATAACAGAATTAAACAAATTCCCTTTAGTTTGCAAAATGAGAGCATTAACAAAATGATACAACGAACTGGATACAGTAACACATAATTATGAAAGTGGAAACATCGAGCACATGCATTAAGCGAAAATTCATCTAAAAAGCAACCAAACTAGATCAACAATCACAGTGTTATGTTATACTAAAGAGAGGTCTTGACTTACCAAATATGCCATGTGCATTGCATAGCTGCGCAACCCAGTTGCTTGATGGAACTAAACCTTTCTACGGTTGGCTTTGTTAGCAGCGCAGATCTTCTGCACGAATGGTAGAATTCGCAAATGTATAAATAAGAAGGTACAAGGTGTCATGTTTCATGCACTAACCAACTATCCCAAATGTCCGAACTGATGGAAATGGCCAGTACAATACACATATGCAACACGTTTGATTTTAGATATGAACTAACCTTAGTGTTGGGATGATTCCAGTGCTCCACACGCTTGTTCCAATCAACATCATTCATCACCGGAACAGGACTTACTATCGGCACGACACGACAAGAAGGGGCGTCAAAGTATTTCTTTTTAGGATATACCTACGTTGCCGAACTGCTTTCTGAAGTTGCTTTATACAAGCATTTTTTACTGGTGAGGCATTTAAGTCCGTAGCAAAATCTTCCTAGTGGCATGAAAACAACATGTATATAAGAATGATGATCTCAGAAATTTAGCAATTTTTTATAAACATTACAGGCCTATAGTATGTACTTACCGCAATTTGTTACTACAAAAACCAGGAGAAGCTCAGTGTCCCCCCTGTACCTCTTCCAATGTGAACGAACAGGCACGTGCTTCCTGACTACCTCGTTGCATTTAGTTGCAAACTTTGCAGCGATAAGTTTGAACCGAGTCCGGCCTTTGTCCTACCATTGGTAATGACAAGTGGCAGTTTGCCACTCAGAGATCGGGGTGAGCTGTTGGGTTCTTCTCCCATGTTTCCGCCCGTATCCAATAGATCGTCTCCTACACCTTCAGGATAAACATATAAGAACTGTTTAGTGCATAATGCTGGTCTACTGCAAATTCCAACTCGGACGGGAAACATGCCTTCACCAACATTCTCGGTATGAGTTGATCTGCAGCGACGTCAACATCTGTAAGAATGTGTCCGGTAGCATCATTACCTATGTTCAAAGGGGGAAGTCAGCGCTTGGTCATCATGCAACAAAAGCTAGCATAAATCGAACAAGAAACATGCCTTCAGTTGCATTGTCCATTTGAGTTGACTCGGGATCGGAAGTGATGTCAGCATCTGTAAGGACTTCTGTAAGGACATGTCCTGTACCATCATTACCTGTGTTCCAAGGAGGAAGTCAGCGCGTGGTATACATGCAACTAAAGCAAGCCTAAATGCACGTAAGCCCTTGACAGCTACATTGGGGTCCTAAAGACTAGGTAGTACAACTCGCCTTGAATAGGAGAATGTTCTTGACAGTTGGATCTGCGCGACTGTGAGCTCTGACCTGTTTTACTTTGTTTACATGCTTGAGCAACACTTCGGTAACTATTTATTTCATCTCCATTAGGTGAATCCATATAGTATAATTCTGTGCTGGAAGCGTCCTCTCCAACAGCTGGTGGTTGTTCCAAAAAAGTTCTTTTCCGTTCTGTCTCGATCGTGGTTCCATCTGGAGACGTCTGTCTTGCCCTCTTGTTGGTGCTGGTAGGATGGTTCTTTGTTACCTGGTAGGAAACATAACACGGATAAATCAAGGGATCATCAAAACATTTAAAATGGTATTCGCAATATAATATGATATAATAAGGCACGATAGGATGGAGGAACTAGCAGCTTAAGTACCGAAAGATTTGGCGAGGTGTGAAGCCTCTCAGGAAATAAGGCATTCCTAAATGAATCATCATCGCTGTGTTGAGATGCCAATATTCTCTTGCTGCCATTGCCAACTGAGCGTCGTGTTTCACAGAAATGTTCAGTCGGATTCTCCATGTGTCGCAGCAGTGGAACATGGGGTTCCCCTGCTGCTGCCAAAGTGGGTCCTCCACTGGGGCCCACCAAGAAGATGGACAAGGCAAGGAGTCAAGTACAGCAGATGGGTTAGCCCCATCTGCCCCAAGGATACCCGACAAGTTCGACAGCAAGGCTCTGCGGCTAAGGACCAGGCGACCTTCCGGGGTCACCCCCTCGCCCGGAGAACAAGGCGGGATACCCGCGGGTCCGCGCGCCCGGCAGGAGGTCAGGCGCGCCCCCGGGTCCTCCATCCGTACCGCCGAGAGGATAAGATCGCCAGCTCGCTGGAAGCTGGTGGAAGACTTGGGCGCCAAGATGAAGGCCGCGCCCTGGTGACGTTGCCACGAGCGTAGTTGGTGGGGCGGACAGGCTTTGTCCGTCCCACCTTTTACCAAGGGCGGACGACCACGCCGCCCTCCGGAGAATGCTTGGAGGAGAGGACGCCACGTCTCCTCCAAAGACCGCCGAGGGGATTTCCCGCCAAAACCCTTCACGCCCCTCGCGTGCCCATGTCGGATCCCCTTAGCCCATAAAAGGAGGACCATGGCACCGGAGGAGGGAAAGGACGAGAACAGAACAGAAGACTAGACTAGGGTTCGGAGGGTAGAGAGAGAGGTGATCTCCCCAGGGCAGGATCTGCTCTTCGTCTACCTCCGGCCGAAACTCTGTCAGGTTCACCCCAGAACACCCTTGTACACTACACCATGATGAACCTCTCAATCCAGACATGCAGGAGTAGGGCTTTTAGCCTCCGGGCGGCCTGAACCTGGGTAACTCCGTGTGTCTTTCTGTGTTGTTTGCTCTCTCCCACCGACGAAGAACTTGGCGACCTTGCTCCGGGTAAGGCGTCTTCCAGCCTCCTTCGTGCCCCGTGCCGAACCTAAAAAGGGGGTACCATGTACTCCCGTTGTCCGTCACCCGAGACACGACACCATGCTAGGCAACGCCATTGCACGCTTTGTTCGAATGTTAGTGCTTGAAAGGAGCGCTGTTATCGATTTGTCTCGTTGCGCGTTTCATGACTCGGTTAAGATAACAAACAGAAATAGTGAAGTAGAATATGATGTGTGTGACAGCCTTCTAAAGTAATGAAACACGAACCAACGATATCAAGATCTACCAGATAGTTTCTAACAAGAAAAACTGGCACATTTTATATGGCTATCTTTCAATAGTTTTACAGAGAACAAGAAATGAAGGTTAAAATAAACTGCTATCGGCGGGGACTCTAGCAATACATAGGAAGCAGGGTATAATACTACATGTAGTAGCAGACTGGGACGACGCTCCTCGTACATATAAGAGCCAAAATGTAACAAACTACATCAGCTTGCACGCCGGCAGATACGGTACCGGCTAGGCGCTACAAAATCGACAGGCTTTCATGCTTAGATGGTGCACCACGAAGTTCCCGCAAGTTCGATTGAAGCAGGCAGTGAAAATACCAACTAGCTAATGTATAGCAAATCGACCAAACAATTGCGCATGTCAAGAAACGATATATAGACATATATAACTCGGCACCAACAAAGAATGTACCAACTCTAGCGGCGTTCTCCGCCATGGCTCGCGGGACACAAGGACGGTCTCCTGGTGGAGAGGGGCTTGAACTGGACCGGCATGCGGAGGCGGTGAGGAAAATGAATTTGGCGAAACGTTGACGATGTAGCCTGGGACGGTGGACGGCCAAGGTATAGCTGGAATACGGCAACGATGTGTACGGCGAACGGGAGGGAGAAGAAGCCTAGGCGGCGGTCGATGTGGCCGGTCGGAGGCGGAGGCCGATCTAGGAATCGTGGAACCGGGGATTCATAATTGTGTACTATTCGGCTGGGTGAGGCTTATGGTGCCATGGATTACTGGAATACCCTTGGCCTCATACCGTGTTCAACCCTTACAATTTCGCTAGACTAGTGGGTAGAAAAGACATTCTTAAGTTTTCAAATTTCGCCATCCCGCCAATACTGAGTGGACAGGGTGGCAATTTGTGGGGCATGTATGAGAGGTGGGTTCACCGTTTGTGGGGCCTAGAGCTCACACAGGTGGGCCGCCTCACTCCACGTACCAATATTCCTTTGCATGACATGAATCAAAATATTTCCCTTCTGGCTGATAAATTGTACTCCTACTTTACTATTCCCTCTACTCTCCATGTATCTAGAGATATTTAGTGTGTAGATTCGATCATTTGGATAATTAGTGTATCTATTGCACATTGATTTATCTAGACGGTTTTTCTAATAGTGAACAAATGTAGTAGTACAGTACTCCCATCTGCCCAAAATATGATGCAATATATATTAATTTGTCAGGGTTAAAATTTGTGAAGTTTGACCAAGTATATTGATAAAAGTATCAACGTCCGAACTACCCCATCCATATTATTAGAACCAACTTGAAATGTATTTTCATATTAGAGGCGCATGGTATTGTATTTTTTCATATATTTATTCAGAGTTTACAATGTTTGAATTCCACAAAAAACTATATGCAATATATTTTGGGCAGGAGGGACTGCAATTCATCGGAGACATCATTCAGTTAGTATTCACTCCCATCTTTGCCTCAAACTCCCCAACCATACTGCACTCAGACCAAAACAAACATTGCTCTAAAAATTGAGTACAAACTGAATTTGGATGCAAACGTGGCAACGTGGTGAACTACATGGGCTCAAGATGGGCTGGCAACCCACCTCCGTTTAGAGGGACAAGCCCAACAGAGACCGATATTCAAATAAGATAATATGCAAAACTTCACGAAGTCCGAATCATATTGCGGAGGCGTCCTACAGGCAGTCTGGAATGACTGAATTGCAGGCAACATCAGCTTGGCCGGCGGCTGCCGTGGCCGTGAGCTTGATTCAAAGATGACTGGTCCCTCTCCGCGAAACAAAACGATTTGTTTAAGTGTTAATTTAAAGATATTGATTGTTAAAGAGCCAAACTAACATGCATGCGTTGGATCAAGATCGGATGACCAGAGTTAACGTCAAGTCATAGAATGTTCAACAATAAACCCCTTCTTACAGAGAGCAAAGTGATGCATGGCACTGCTTACATACACAATAACGGGTGAAAAACCAGTTTAAATACAAACAGAAAATAAAGTATCTTAAGCCAAGCTTATAGACAAACGACCAAGAACATACTACAGAATAGGAAGAGCCCTAGCAGGAGCCCATGCTTATACAATCCCTCGCCCCAGCGGGTGATCAGCTCCATCATTCCCGCACAACTGCATCCAACCTTATGGCGAATCGGCGGAGTTAAGAAGAAGAGGCACAAACCACATGGGGCTCTGTGGACGATTTCCCCAAATTGCCTTATACTTGAAAGAGCCTCCAATTGCAGGTTCCGGTGTATCAGGGTGACAGACAAAACGAAGCCAATCCTCAGGTGTGCCACTGCCGCCACGTAGGTCATCATGCGTAATGTACACGCAGCGCAACCTCCACAAATTAGTGAAGCCTGGGGCAGGAGCAGGAGGCACAACATCTTCATTCTCCAGAGGCCCTATCAGTGGGTGGTTCATACCCAAGAAGAGAGATTCAGATTCGAGAGATCTCTCCTGTCGCGGGTAAGATCCTTCTGATAGACATAGCATCGAAGATGTGGGTACACTTTTAATGTCTGGCCATGGAAAGGAACGGTCGCCTTGGCAGCGGCTGGGCGCCCACAGACATGTACCCATATCAGTACAACTGCCTCGGTAGGAGACATAGCCAGGAACCAACATTGTGACCAATCTCTGCGGGGATCGTTCACCGCAATCTGCCACTCGTAGAGGATTTTCGTGGCACCCAGGTTGGTAGGCTCGAACCATGGCCTTCCCAAAGCACACAACAAATACCAAACAAATGTATTAGCTAGTGTTGCGATCACATCTATCTATGTATTATATAGTAAAACCAAAATATAGGGGGGGTCCTAAATAATGATACACCGAGAAAGACCAGAGAGTATATTCTTGCACAAGGACCACAAATAAGGCATGTTGACATCATGAAGGAGAATTGTTTGGTGGTTTTCGACTAATTATGAACCAATAACTATAGTCTTAGATGGGAAAGCAAAATATGAAAATAACATAAAATAGGAAAGCATAAAAGCATATAAAGAATTAAAGACATGACATTTTCTTCACTAAAAAAGAAAACCTTACTCGCATAATCATGAAGCGCATGAAGAAGGATAAAACAAGCTTACACCCGAATCATTTCTTGTGCCAAACAAGAGTCCTTACATAGAGAACAACATTATATTGAACATATAAATTTAGTTGAGTCTAATCACATTTATATGGACATTATGTTGGCTACAATATAGTACTAACTTAACTGAGTAATAGTTAGCACCAGATAATGTAACATTGAGAACACTATTCATAAATGACACTCTAACAACAAACAAATGTCTCAAAGTTAATTACACATTAAACATTTAAGAACATACTATACATTTGTACATGAATTGAAACATCTATCAGCTGCTAGTTAACAAAAAAAAGTGGTACTGAACTAACCATAAACTGAAGGCTTCAACTGAAAGACTTCGCCATCCCACATTATGACTGTGAAGATCTAATTCCCGAGGCAGGCCGCGTCCACATAAAATCGCGGGCCAAGTTCAGGATGTTTAAGGACAATCCATGAATTACAGGTCTTGCTCTGACTGTCTTTATCTACCTATAGCATGACTATGAACTGTCTGAACATAGCGATGAGGCTGTAGTATCATGCCTTGCCATCCAAAGATCTCCAAGGTTCAGAGGCAATATGAATCTTCACAAGAGAAGTTTCGGCCCCATCATACTCAAATCTTAAATGACTACAATGCCGAAAACCGGCTTGCTCAAATGATGGGATCGGAATGGTGGTGCGAGTGTACAGGTGCACAAGATGCCACTCTGCACTATGATTACCAACCATGGCTACCCAATTGCGTCTGTAACCAGCCCAGAGGCTACCTGGTTCGACGAACATGGGGGCCGTCATGGAAGGGCGGTTCAGCGGCATCATAGTGGCAAGTGTCACATCGGAATCAGGATCTTTGTCCTCTGGCCAAGAAGATGGATCGGTGTGCAGAAGGCAAGGAAGGTCCCACGGGTAGAGCGTGGTGGGAGTAGGTGGATTTTCCATAGCAAGTTCAACGTTAGGGTGTAGACCTCAGACGGAATAGGAGAAACAGGACATGGTTAAAGGATCGCTTCTCTTAGAGATTACCTCGACATGCCCATACGACATTTGCGGCCACTTGCTAGCAGCAGGGCGGCGAGGTCAGGTCCTCCGTCTCCGTCCATGGACGATGAGCCACGGGCCGATTGATGTAGGTGATATTCTTGGAACGGTGGTCTACCAAGCCGCCGGTCAGGAGTTGCGAGGCAGGGTGGCACTGGAGCACGGGCGGTAGGGCCAGAGCCACCGCCTTCGTCCATGGTCGGTGAACAGCGGGCCGATTGATGAAGGTGATCTTCTTGGCGCGGTGGGCTACCTAGCCACCGGTCAAGAGTTGCACGGCGGGGTGGCACCGGAGCACGGGCGGAAGAGCCACCGCCTCCGTCCATGGTCGATGAGCCGTGGGGCGATTGATGAAGGAAATCTTCTTGGCTCGGTGGGCTACCTAGCCACCGGTCAGGACATGCGAGGCGGGGTGGCACTGGAGCATGGCTGGCACGACCACGTCCATCGCATCCGTCCATTGTTGATGATCAGCAGGCCGATCGATAAAGGTGATCTTCTTGGCGCGGTGGGCTACCTAGCCGCCGGAGAGGAGTTGCGACGTGGGCTGGAACTGTCTGGTGATGTTCGAAACACGCCGGCGAGCGAGGCGGAGAGGTTGAGAAGCGTGGGGGAATGGGTGCGGTTGTGGGAAGTAAACACATGGGGGTAAAAGAAAAATGGATAGTAGAAGGAAATACTTTCACGCAAAGGGATGGTTCACTGAAATGGCGGCCCACGGCCACCACCTCTTCGGGAACGTTAACCGGCGGCAAGTTGCAGAGCGTGGCGGAGGCTGTGGGACCCCGGACTAGCTGTTCGAAATACCCGATTATGCTTAACACAACGATCCCATGATCAGTCTGTCGTTGCACATAATCTGAACTGAATACCAAAGTTTACATCCATTACAATACCGAATAAAAGTCTTACACATATGGTCATTTAGACCAAGTCTTACATAGGTGCCTTCATGGGCCAAATCACATTATTCAGCGGAAGCTACGGCGTAGTAGACCAACACATACTAACAACGACCCGACAGGCAGCTGACTTATGGAGATCCCTAGTTCGCATAGTAGTCGCCATACTCCTCTTCGGCATAGGGCTCCTCGAGATCTGGCTAAGGCAATAGCCAGGGACGAAACCAATATGAGTACATTTGATTGTACTCGCAAACTACCCCCGAAATGAACATGCACTAGTTTTACTTTTATTTAATAAGACTTTTTATTCAATTCTCCAAAACTCCTCCTTTTATTTCCGACCATAGCCCTTCATGGTCGATTTGCCTCCAACAACCTCATACTGATCAGTTGGTATAGTTGTATAAAACATTCTCCACTACATTTTCTTTTTAAAACTCGAAGCTTTCCAAAAACTTGCACATGGTCTTAGGACAGCCTCCCAATTGTCCATATCCGAGGACTCAGCTATTCGAATAGTTTTACACTCTGCAGAGGTAGCACGCTTTTCCCACATCCATCCGATAACTCATCGTGTCAGCCACGTCCCGCCATACAAGGTGTATGCGAAGTTGAGTCACCGACCATAGCCTGTCCTTTACTCATGCTAGTATAGGACCCTGCCGCTATGACACTTTCCATCAACACTTAACCCAGCCCGTCGGAATCTAAGTGTGAGGACTCATAGTTCTGCCCGGCGGTGTATAGGGGACGATCCTTCTATCCACCACATGTGCGAGGACCATCCTTCACCACATGTGCGAGGACCCGGGTCAGGGGTAGGTCACCGAACCATCCCCTCATGGAAAGGAGTCATCTCCGTTGTTGAGGCATCCCATACTAATAAGAGCAAATTATATGACTACGCCCTTTCCCATATGTGGGTAAATGTGGTCGCACAGGGTAAGATTGGTCGTCATAGTACTAGGACATAATGTGCATTTTTCATAAACATCACCATTCTCCATTACTTCACTTCAACACCGACAACCCGGCATTCCACATTCATACCATTGATTTTAAAGGAGTTTTGAATAAACATTATTTTTCCCATCCTATAATTTGATATATCTATCTTATACTTCTAGTTTGGGACCCCCCATCCTGGGCCTCGAGCTTCCAATGCCGTCGATCTTCGTCCCCGTGCCTCCGTCTTGACCTAAAAACGACTATAAAAATAGTCCCCCGAGGAGTTTCGCGGGGAGGCGGCGGAGAAACACAAAAACCACGAAACAGGAGACAGAAGGTGCCGCCGGAGAGGATCAGAGGGGGGAAACGCCGCCGGAATCACCTCCGAAGGCTCCTCCATCCCCCCTCCGGAGTCTCCATCAACACCACCGTCAAGACCAGCACCATCTCCATCACCATCTTCGTGATCCACTTCATCCCCCTCATAGTTTGAGATTGTTGAACCCTAGCTATTGTCTAAGTACTATTCTACATGTTTGTGAATTGCTACTTGTCATTGTTTTGTGGGGATATTATATTCTCAGATTGTGTTGCATCACTTATGCCATTGAATCATATCATGTCTTCGCGTTGTGAGTAGTTCTCTCATGTTCCTAGGGGCATAGGATGGATTGGCAATGATTTATTTATGACATGTGTTGGTATTTTGTCTAGTGTTTATCTTTTATGTAATTCTATGATGGTGTTGTGCGAACGTCGACTGCACATCACTTCACCTATATGGGCTCATAGGAGAACACCGTAGTGTAATGGATTGAGGGATACATGGGAGGACATGTAAACCTGAGACCGAGTCATGAAGTTGCATTATGAGGGTATTAGTATCGGGGACCTTAGAGTTTAAGGCTATGGTGGGACTCTATGTCTTAATAACTCTTGTGCAGTCATTTACTTGGCCATAAGAACCATCATAAGGGGGTTTAGTTTATTTATTTAGCTTTCCCTAATTATGGCTCCGTCCAAAAGAAGATTAAAACATGACAAAATGCTTACCTTGTTGTTCTAGAAATATTTATGCCATGAAGTCTAGGTAGCCCATGGGAACGTTCTCCACTTATAAGAAACACACACTTGAGCTTGTCCTCTCGCTGCATAGAGGATTGGGCTTTCTCTCTTTGAGAGCTTTCACTTGTCATATTTTATTTTCAGCTTTTTACTTTATTGCAAACTCTACGCCAAAAACCCCAAAACACTTGCATCATTTAATCATTTTAGTTTGTCTAGTGCATAGATAATAAGAGAAGTGACCCACTTATTTGAGAGGATAAATACTTATACCTTCTACTCCTCGTGGGATCGATACTATACTTACACATTGAAGATTTCAACGATCCCCTATACTTGTGGGTATCAGGGTGGCAAAATAATTTTTCATACTCTTTTGAAAAAGGGTTTTCAAAATTCTTGCTTCTTATGAGTAAACCATTTGGACAAAGTAGATGCATGTATATTAGAGGTGCAAGCTCAGAGAGTAGCTTGCCTTGCTCAGCAAAGTTCTTGGAGTCTTGCTCTTGTGGTTCGAAGTACTCCCCCTCCTCGCAAGACCCGGCAACGATCTCGTCTAAACGTCAAACAACAATACAAACAATCATGATACTACTCAATCAACATCACAGCATTACAAATCCTAAACTCAACAAATAGCTACTGCACACACAAGGCAAAGCAATTTGAGTTTGATTTAATTGAATTCACCAATATTTAAAGATGACTTAAATATGGCAGAAACTAGTGATACAAGTTTAATTGCATAACTCAAGTTCTGTTGGTCACAAAAATACAAACTAAATTTCTACAGAAAGCTACTGATGTGTAGAAGACAACCCAATTTGATTTGGATTAATTGGAGTTACCAAAATCCCTACACAATTGTTTTAATCCAGAAGCTTAATAATTAAGTTTTAGTTACTGCCTAAGTTCTATTGATCATAAAATTAAATCCTTTTAGGGGTAACTAGCATTGAGTAATTTTTATCTAACAAAATTGGTCCTAACTCATTTGGCTTAAGCATTAAACATCTATAATTGATTTAGTACAGAAGGGTTGGCTAATTTTATTCTAATGCCAAACAATTACTATTGCTTAATTAATTCTACCAAAATTAGGGAAGTTAAGAGATCACAGTACCAAGCTAAGAAAATTGGATTGGAATTATTTGGGTTATTAGATCATCAGAAACAAATAAGTTTAGGTTTTAAACCTTCTGTGGCATTTTTAATAATACACATTTATTATTTATCTAAATGAAATGAAACCACTTGGGTTGGTTAAACAATTTCGTAAGCTATCCAGAACATTTTGGTTTGATTTATTTGGACTTATAAATCTCGAGATATTGAATTTCAAAGTTATCTCCTGTACTGACTTTTCCAGAAAATTCAAATTAGAAAAACATGCTGTTCTGGATAATGTGGAGAATCCTGACGGGTGGGGTCCACTCGTCAGTGACTCAACCGAAACGTCTCGCGCGCAGAGAAATGTTTAAAACGCTGACAGTGGGTCCCGCTTGGCAGTGACTCAAAGCACGAAACGGTACGCTACCGTGGATCTAAGATCCAACGGCTCAAAATGGCCACGAACGGCGACGACCTAAAACGGGCGGCGCCGCCGTGCCAGCGACGGCGAGGTTCGCGATTCGCTCACCTAGGGGCTCAGGAGGAAGTGTAGATGACGCAGAAAGGTCGCGGCAGCCTGGGGAAGCTCGCTGGAGGAGTCACGCTTCCTGGGATGGCTCCAGTCGACGGCGGTGAACTCCTCTGCTTCCACGGGCACGCTCCAAACTCCGGCGAGGTCCTGGCTACGATTCTGTGCACAAAACAGAGGGGAAAAGGAGGCGTGTGAGTGCGGTGAGCTCGAGCAGCAACGTAGAAGGATCAGAGGGAGAGAAAGAGCAGCAGCACGGCATGGCCGTGGTCGTCTTCAACCTCGGGCACGGCCGAGCTTGGAGATGAACACGGGCAGCAGCAGCTCAGCAGCGGTGCCTCCGCCCTCCTGGCGGCGCACGGGTGAGTGTGGAGATGAGGGAGTGAGAGTGGTGCGGTGGGAGGGGAATGCGAGGGCGTGAGGGTGCTTATAAGGCCGAAGCTCGGCACATGGTGGTCGTGGTGCACGCGTGGTCCAGAGGGTGGGAGAGCTCTCCATTGGCTGTCTGGGGTGTGCGGGCACGACGTTGGATGGCGTTAGCGAGCAGTGGAGCGAGAATGCGTGCGTGGAGACGAGCTGCGCGAGCTCGGAACGGTCACGGCCGTGGACTCCTAGCTCTCGGGATGCCACTATGTCCTCGGGCCGCGGTAAAGCTGGGGAGTGGCTGCGAGGTACAGAGGTGACGAGCGGTGCAGTGGAGAGCGGCGTTCATCATCGGTGACCTAGCTCCGGTACGGCGCACGGTGAGCACGGGCGCGGGCTAAGTGGCACGTGTGTGGAGCTTCGGTGGCGATCCTATCCCCTCCTTCTGGAGCGGAAGAGCAAGGGAGAGAGGAAGGACACGGCGCTGGGCCAGCTCGACGTCTCCCTCGTCCTCCACCACAGTGGCGCCACGGGCAGCATGGGAGCAAGCTCCTGCCCATGGCGGCGACTCCTCTGGGTCAAAGGGCACGTTTTCCTCGGGCTCCAGTGAGTGAGAGGGATGAGTGGAGTGAGAGGGAGCAGGTGGTGCCAGAGATTTGACGAATAACGCTCGAATTGATCGAATTTGACTCGGATTAGGGGAAGAACACAGTGATGCCAACAAGGTGTTTGATGAAATGCTTGAACAAAAATTAATTTTAAATTTCTGCAACTTATTTTCATAATTTGCTTCATGAACATTTATCAAGATTTTTGGTGTTATGGTGACCTTTATTTGGTATTTGTAACATAGTACATTTTGTGATTTAAAGAAGATAAAGAAAGATATAGAATTTTAAATTTGGACTTTTGGAAATTAATTGTTGGAGAGGGAAAAGTTGTAGGAATAAATGAGAGTGCTTACATGATCACTCTACTGAATTTTGTTTTGAAGAAATATTGATTTCTCCCTTGGAGAATTTATATGACACTTGTCACATGATTTTATTGTTTTAGCTTTTTCTTTTATTTCTTTGTTTTTTTTCCAAATTTTCTAATTTGAGCAAACAACCAACACAAACAACAAGAAACAATTATCACAATCAACAAGGAACCAATTAAAACGCATAAGCAACAAAAGTTTTTGTTGGTTCCTAATTTTTGACTAATAAAACTGATTACAATTTTGGGATGTTACAAATCCTTCCCCCCTTAAAATAAATCTCGTCCCGAGATTTGCTAGGCTTGGGTACTAAGGAGGTTTGGGAATTCGCTTCTAAGATAGTCTTCACGTTCCCAGGTTGCTTCTTCTTTGGAGTGGTTAGTCCACTGGACTTTGTAGAACTTGATCGCACGCCTCCGGGTAAGACGAACATCTTCGTCGAGAATTTTGACGGGTCTCTCACGATAAGTCAGATCATGGTTCATGTCGATGGAGAGGTGGTCGATGTTCTTGAAAACGTCGGGCTTGTCGGGAACTTCAAGACACTTCCGGAGCAAGGAAATGTGGAAGACATCATGAAATTCCGATAACTCTGGGGCAACTCCAGCTGATATGATACTTCTCCTCGACGAGCAATGATCTTGAAGGGTCCAATATATCTTGGCGCTAATTTCCCTTTGACATGAAAACGCTGCATTCCCTTGAGTGGTGTCACTCGGAGATAGACATAATCTCTGACACTGAAGGTGACATCGCGACGCTTGGGATCAGCGTAACTTTTCTGATGGGATTGGGCAGTCTTGAGACGCTCGCGGATAAGTTGGACTTGTTCTTCAGCTTCACGGAGGGTATCTGGTCCAAAAATTTGCCTTCTCCGGTGTCGGACCAATTCAGGGGCGTACGACACTTCTTGCCGTAAAGTGCTTCAAACGGGGCCATTTGCAGACTAGACTGGTAGCTATTGTTGTAAGAGAACTTGCAAATGGAAGGCAATCTTCCCATTTGGAACCATAGGATAGAACACATGCACGAAGCATGTCCTCCAATATCTGGTTCACTCGCTCAGTTTGGCCTCCGGTCTGGGGATGATAAGCGGTGCTAAAGCTAACTTGGTTCCGAGGGCTTCGTGAAGGGCTTTCCAGAATCTTGAGGTGAATTGCGTGCCTCTATCAGATACAATCTTTTTAGGCACACCGTGCAGGCTTACTATTCTAAATATACAAGTCCGCCAGTTGTGCTCCGGTGTGAGTGGTCTTGACAGGAACAAAATGGGCAACCTTGGTCAGTCGATCAACGATGACCCAGATTGAATCATGGCCTCGGTTGGATCTTGGAAGTCCGGTAATAAAGTCCATTCCAATTTCATCCCACTTCCACTCAGGAATTTTCAATGGTTGAAGCAATCCAGCGGGTCGCTGATGTTCAGCCTTGACTCGCTGACAGATATCACACTTGGCTACGAAAGAACCAATCTCTCGCTTCATTCCATGCCACCAAAATCTCTCACGAAGTCTTGGTACATTTTTGTCCCGCCGGGATGGATTGAATAAGGGGTCTCATGGGCTTCCTTCAGGATTAACTCCTTAAGCTCCTTGACATTAGGCACACAGATACGACCATTAAATCTCAGCACTCCTTCAGCATCTTCGGTAAAACCGGGTGCTTTGTCGAGAGAAATCTTCTCTTAATTCATTCAATGCTTTCATCTTCCTTGATTTGATCCATCAGGGTTGGGGCTAACTCTAGATTGGCTAGATAACCATGGCTAACAAGCTCTAGTCCGAAATCTTCGAACTCTTTGAACAAGGCTGGTTGTTCGGCTTGGATTAAGGCATTCAGGGTACAAGGCTTACGACTCAGGGCATCGGCAACTACGTTAGCCTTTCCGGGGTGATAATGGATCCATATCATAATCCTTGATTAATTCCATCCATCTCCTTTCGCAGGTTCAACTCCTTCTGGGTGAAATATACTTCAAGCTCTTGTGATCCGTATAGATCTCGCAGCGATGTCCCACAAGATAGGGACGCCACGTCTTAAGAGCAAGAACAACAGCAGCTAACTCCAGATCATGGGTTGGGTAATTTTCTTCATGCGGTCGCAACTGTCGAGACAGATACGACACAACTTTGCCTTCTTGCATCAGAACGCAACCAAGTCCGAGGCGTGATGCATCGCAATACACGTCGAAACTCTTGGTGACGTCTGGCATGATCAAGACTGGGGTTGAAGTCAGTCTCTTCTTTAGTTCTTGGAAACTATCTTCACACTTCTGGGTCCATTCAAATTTCTTGTCCTTTTCAGCAATTGGGTCATGGGCTTGGCTATGCTGGAGAATCCTTCAACGAACTTGCGGTAATAACCCGCTAGTCCGAGAAAGCTTCGGATTTCAGTCACATTAGTGGGGGCTTTCCAGTCAACGATGGCTTGGATCTTCTCTGGGTCAACAGAAATTCCTCCAGCAGATACGACATGTCCGAGAAATGCCACTTCGCTAAGCCAAAACTCACACTTGCTAAGTTGGCATACAGCTTGTGCTCTCGGAGGGTCTCCAAAACTAGACGCAGGTGTTCAGCATGCTCTTCTTCGGTCTTGGAGTAGATAAGAATGTCATCAATGAAAACTACCACGAACTTGTCGAGGTATTCCATGAAGATTTGTTCATGAGATTCATGAAATAGGCTGGGGCATTGGTCAGACCAAAGGACATCACGGTGTATTCAAACAAACCGTAACGGGTGGTGAAAGCGGTCTTGGGAATGTCTGACTCTCGATTTTCAACTGATGATATCCTGTCCGAAGATCGATCTTGGAAAAGACTCGGGCTCCGTTCATCTGATCGAACAGATCCTCGATCTTGGGAAGAGGGTACTTGTTTTTAATGGTCATCATTGAGCTTGCGATAATCCACACACAGGCGTGTGGTACCGTCTCTTTTGTCCACAAAAATAATGGGTGATCCCCAAGGTGAAGCGCTTGGGCGAACAAGACCTTTGCTGAGCATATCAGCCAACTGCTTCTTTAATTCAACCAGTTCTTCCGGATTCATCCGATAAGGTCTCTGGGATATAGGAGCTGTTCCTGGAATAAGTTCAATCACGAACTCAATATCCTGGTCTGGCGGCATACCAGGCAATTCTTCCGGGAAAACATCTCGGAATAGGTGAACAACACGGATCTCATCTAGAAGGGGTCGAGCTATGCCCTCATGGCAGCCTGGTTGGGAATGGCTAGCTTCAGATACATATTCCACTTCGACATCTTGTGTGGTGATGGATACAGCTCTTCTGGCGCAATCTATACGACCACGGTACTTGGCTAGCCAGTTCATACCCAAATAACATCTATACCTTGGGTTCCTAGAATGATTAAGTCGGCTGGAAACTTTTCTCCTTTGATCTCAAGGGAAACTCGGGGCAAAACAGCTTGGTCTCTACGGTGGATTCTGGGATTTGGATGACCATGGGTCTGGGTAAAAGATTCCGACTAGACCTCCCTTAGCAACAAACTCTTGGGTAACAAAAGAATGGGTAGCACCAGAATCAAACAAAACAGTTGCAGGTACTGAGTTGACAAGGAACGTACCCAGCACAACATCTGGCGCATCCAGGGCTTCCTCAGCATTGATGTGGTGCAGACGGCCCTTGGCAACAACACATTTCCGCGGGCGCGGCGTTCTTGCCATTTCCAGCACGGCCTTGACCATTGTTCGGTGCCGGGCATTGGGGCGCTGAACATTCCTCTTTGGATTGGGGCATTCTCTGGAGTAGTGACCCTTAGTGCCGCATTCAAAGCAGACAACATTGGCATTACGGTTGGCGTTGATGAAGTTTCCTCCGGGACGGTTATTGTCATTGGGCGGTTGAAGTTGTTTGGGCGGTTAGGAAAGGTGGAGCGGGGAGCTTGCGGTGGTCGATAAGCAGGCTTGGATGCTGGCTGAAAGATACGAGGCCTCTGATTGCTAGAACCTTCCTGAGCATTCATCCTCCTCTTACAACCTTCAAACATGACTTACGCTTGGTCTCCAGCTGGATGGCTTTGTCCACAAGTGACTCCAAATCAAAGAAGTCATGGATAACCAGCGCACACTGCAGTTCATCATGAAGTCCATTCAGAAAATGCTCCATCTTCTTCTTCTCAGTGTCGGTGTCATCAGGAGCATACCGAGATAAATCGGCTCATCAAGATAACCAACCACATCTTTACTTCCCTGCCTCAGCTTGCGGAATTCATCCTTCTTCCTCTCAATGAGTGCCGGGAATATGCTTCTTGCGGAACTTCTCCTGGAACTCAGCCCAGTTGATAACATAGCCAACTTGCTGGAGAGCCTTGGTAGCTTCCCACCAAGCTCGTGCAGGTCCAGCAAGATAGTGGGTTGCATACAGAACTTTCTCATTTGCTCCCACAGCAGCAACTTCCAGGTTGTTCTCGATGGTGCGAAGCCAATCATCGGCTTCCAGTGGGTGAAGTCCCTTGGAATAGGTGGGTGGATTAGTCTTCTGGAAGTCACTTAGGATGGATCGCTGATTTCCATCGCCATTGCCATTGCCACCATTGTTGTTATTGTTGTTGTTAACATGAGCGGCAGCGATCTGCTGCAGGGCAGCGAGATGAGCTTGGCGCTCCTCCCGGGCATTTTGGCGTTCCTCCATAATGAGCGCAAGAAGTTGGGAGGGGTCGGGTTTGGTGGTGGTGGCGGTGGTCCTCCATCCGGGTTGTTGGTGCGACGAGTGTCCACCATCCTGAAGCATACCGGGTATAAGAGGCAAGGCAAAAAGGTTTCGACTAAGGGGAAAAGACGATTTCGCAAAGTGGTTGATTAATTAGGGACGATATGGAAGATATTTTACACGATCAAACAAGACTAACACACTTATATAACACAAACATACATCAAGGAGTTCACAGCATCAAGCTTACAACATCGCCCTACATCTAATGTACATAATACATGGTTTCCAAAAGAACCACTACTTCGACTTGACTAGCGATAGGGGGTCAACCTAATCCTGCGGTAGTACTCAAGTCACTCGCCTACTGAGGTGGAACCTCGGCTCTGCTGCGTCAGCGTCGGACTGGTAGGGAGGCTCCTCCGGGTCCTCCTCCTCGTCCTCGAGAACTGCCTCGAGTGGCTCCTCCTCCTCGTCAACTAGCTCCTCCTCGTCGTCCGACTCCTCGTAGTCCATCTCCTCCTGGTAATCCTCATCGTCACTGATGAAGGCACTGTTCTCCCTGCGGAGATCCTCGCCCTCCTCCTCCATCTCGTTGGCATGGTGCTCCATATCCTCGATCATCTCGTCCTGCTCCGCCACCCTCTTGCGGAGCTTGGTGACGATCTTCTTCAGCTGGGTCCTCCTCTTGAGAAGAGCGATCTTCTCTTGCTTCAGCTGCGCCTCACGCTCGCGACTCTCACTGAGCGAGATGCGCTCAAAGTGAGCTCGAAGTCTAGCGCTCATCAGATCCTCCTCGGTGCGGTAGAGTAGGACCTCCATGTCCAGGATGTACTCTCCAAACGTCGGGTGCCGAGGTGACTGGATGGGGTGTCCATCATCGGTGCGCCTCCCGTAGAACCGAAAGAGGGAGTTCACCAACTCCGCCTTGTGCTCCTCACAAAGTCGGGCTAGCAACCTCTGCATGGCACGACACAGTCCGTCGTCCCAGTGGGCGTCCATGGTGGCGAAGATCAGCGTCCTGGATCCGGGAGACTTAAGGTTCCCCCGAACAGACGACTCAATGCGCCAACACAGGTTTCCGTTGCCGAGAACGTCAACCTGGGCTCCCTGAAACTCAGGAGCGGGGCGACCTAACAGCTTGCACAACTCGAACAAGTCGCTCTCGAACATCATCTTGCCCTCCTTCTCAACTGGCTTAAACTCAGTCCAATGGAGTGCCATCTACAATTTTAGGCAAGATTTTAAGTTAGTGAGATGACAAGTGTACAAAATTTTAAATTTAGTGAAACCACAAGTGCGCAAAATTTTAAGCTTAATGGGATGACAAGTGGGCAATATTTTAAGAGTACAAGGAAAATGTAATACTTAATGAGGTAAATTTTGCATAAGTAAGAGGATTGGGATAAGCAATTTTCAAAAATACTTCACTCCTTTGTTTTAGAAATAAACTTTTGTAATTCTTATTTAACGACCATGCTAACTAAGGTCTCTTAAAGTCAGGATGGCTCTGATACCAGCTCTGTGGGGACCCCGGACTAGCTGTCCGAAATACCCGATTATGCTTAACACAACGATCCCATGATCAGTCTGTCGTTGCACATAATCCGAACAGAATACCAAAGTTTACATCCATTACAATACCAAATAAAAGTCTTACACATATGGTCATTTAGACCAAGTCTTACATAGGTGCCTTCATGGGCCAAATCACATTATTCAGCGGAAGCTACGACGTAGTAGACCAACACATACTAGCAATGACCCGACAGGCAGCTGACTTATGGAGATCCCTAGTACGCATAGTAGTCGCCATACTCCTCTTCGGCATAGGGCTCCTCGAGATCTGGCTAAGACAATAGCCAGGGACGAAACCAATATGAGTACATTTGATTGTACTCGCAAACTACCCCCGAAATGAACATGCACTAGTTTTACTTTATTTAATAAGACTTTTTATTTATTGAAAACATCTCTATATCTTTATTGAAAAAGGGATAAGAAGAATTTTATAACTTTCCTCTACCAAATTTCCATTTGTATTCAATTCTCCAAAACTCCTCCTTTTATTTCCGACCATAGCCCTTCATGGTCGATTTGCCTCCAACAACCTCATACCGATCTGTTGGTATAGTTGTATAAAACATTCTCCACTTCATTTTCTTTTTAAAACTCAAAGCTTTCCAAAAACTTGCACATGGTCTTAGGACAGCCTCCCAACTGTCCATATCCGAGGACTCGGCTATTCGAATAGTTTTACACTCTGTAGAGGTAGCACACTTTTCCCACATCCATCCGATAACTCATCGTGTCAGCCACGTCCAGCCATACAAGGTGTATGCGAAGTTGAGTCACCGACCATAGCCTGTCCTTTGCTCATGCTAGTATAGGACCCTGCCGCTATGACACTTTCCATCAACACTTAACCCAACCCGTCGGAATCTAAGTGTGAGGACTCATAGTTCTGCCCGGCGGTGTATAGGGGACGATCCTTCTATCCACCACATGTGCGAGGACCATCCTTCACCACATGTGCGAGGACCCGGGTCAGGGGTAGGTCACCGAACCATCCCCTCATGGAACGGAGTCATCTCCGTTGTTGAGGCATCCCATACTAATATGAGCAAATTATATGACTACGCCCTTTCCCATATGTGGGTAAATGTGGTCGCACAGGGTAAGATTGGTCGTCATAGTACTAGGACACAATGTGCATTTTTTATAAGCATCATCATTCTCGATTACTTCACTTCAACACCGACAACTCGGCATTCCACATTCATACCATTGATTTTAAAGGAGTTTTGAATAAACATTATTTTTCCCATCCTATAATTTGATATATCTATCTTATACTTCTACTTTGGGTGGCAAAATAATTTTTCATATCTTTTGAAAAAAGGGTTTTCAAAATTCTTGCTTCTTATGTGTAAACCATTTGGACAAAGTAGATGCATGTATATTAGAGGTGCAAGCTCAGAGAGTAGCTTGCCTTGCTCAGCAAAGTTCTCGGAGTCTTGCTCTTGTGGTTCGAAGTACTCCCCCTCCTCGCAAGACCCGACAACGATCTCGTCTAAATGTCAAACAACAATACAAACAATCACGATACTACTCAATAGACATCACAGCATTACAAATCCTAAACTCAACAAATAGCTACTGCACACACAAGGCAAAGCAATTTGAGTTTGATTTAATTGAATTCACCAATATTTAAAGATGACTTAAATATGGCAGAAACTAGTGATACAAGTTTAATTGCATAACTCAAGTTCTGTTGGTCACAAAAATACAAACTAAATTTCTACAGAAAGCTACTGATGTGTAGAAGACAACCCAATTTGATTTGGATTAATTGGAGTTTCCAAACTCCCTACACAATTGTTTTAATCCAGAAGCTTAATAATTAAGTTTTAGTTACTGCCTAAGTTCTATTGATCATAAAATTAAATCCTTTTAGGGGTAACTAGCACTGAGTAATTGTGATCTAACAAAATTGGTCCTAACTCATTTGGGTTAAGCATTAAACATCTATAATTGATTTAGTACAGAAGGGTTGGCTAATTTTATTCTAACACCAAACAATTACTATTGCTTAATTAATTCTACCAAAATTAGGGAAGTTAAGAGATCACAGTACCAAGCTAACAAAATTGGATTGGAATTATTTGGGTTAATAGATCATCAGAAACAAACAAGTTTAGGTTTTAAACCTTCTGTGGCATTTTTAATAATACACATTTATTATTTATCTAAATGAAATGAAACAACTTGGGTTGGTTAAACAATTTCATAAGCTATCCAGAACATTTTGGTTTGATTTATTTGGACTTATAAATCTCGAGATATTGAATTTCAAATATATGTCCAGTACTGACTTTTCCAGAAAATTCAAATTAGAAAAACATGTTGTTCTGGATAATGTGGAGAATCCTGACAGGTGGGGTCCACTCGTCAGTGACTCAACCGAAATGTCTCGCGCGCAGAGAAATGTTTAAAACGCTGACAGTGGGTCCCGCTTGGCAGTGACTCAAAGCACAAAACGGTACGCTACCGTGGATCTAAGATCCAACGGCTCAAAATGGCCACGAACGGCGACGACCTAAAACGGGCGGCGCCGCCGTGCCAGCGACGGCGAGGTTCGCGATTCGCTCACCTAGGGGCTCGGGAGGAAGTGTAGATGACGCAGAAAGGTCGCGGCGGCCTGGGGAAGCTCGCTGGAGGAGTCATGCTTCCTGGGATGGCTCCAGTCGACGGCGGTGAACTCCTCTGCTTCCACGGTCACGCTCCAAACTCCGGCGAGGTCCTGGCTACGACTCTGTGCACAAAACAGAGGGGAAAAGGAGGCGTGTGAGTGCGGTGAGCTCGAGCAGCAACGTAGAGGGATCAGAGGGAGAGAAAGAGCAGCAGCACGGCATGGCCGTGGTCGTCTTCAACCTCGAGCACAACCGAGCTTGGAGATGAACACGGGCAGCAGCAGCTCAGCAGCGGTGCCTCCGCCCTCCTGGCGGTGCACGGGTGAGTGTGGAGATGAGGGAGTGAGAGTGGTGCAGTGGGAGGGGAATGCGAGGGCGTGAGGGTGCTTATAAGGCCGAAGCTCGGCACACGGTGTTCGTGGTGCACGCGTGGTCCAGAGGGTGGGATAGCTCTCCATTGGCTGTCTGGGGTGTGCGGGCACGACGTTGGACGGCGTTAGCGAGCAATGGAGCGAGAATGCATGCGTGGAGACGAGCTGCGCGAGCTCGGAACGGTCACGGCCGTGGACACACCGATGGCGTTCGACGGTTCGCGAGCGTTACTGATGACCTCAATGGCGATGCCACTATGTCCTCGGGGCCGCGGTGAAGCTGGGGAGTGGCTGCGAGGTACAGAGGTGACGAGCGGTGCAGTCGAGAGCGGCGTTGATCATCGGTGACCTAGCTCCGGTACGACGCACGGCGAGCACGGGCGCGGGCTAAGTGGCACGTGTGTGGAGCTTCGGTGGCAATCCTATCCCCTCCTTCTGGAGCGGAAGAGCAAGGGAGAGAGGAAGAACACGGCGTTGGGCCAGCTCGACGTCTCCCTCGTCCTCCACCACAGTGGCGCCACGGGCGGCATGGGAGCAAGCTCCTGCCCATTGCGGCGACTCCTCTGGGTCAAATGGCACGTTTTCTTCGGGCTCCAGTGAGTGAGAGGGATGAGTGGAGTGAGAGGGAGCAGGTGGTGCCAGAGATTTGACGAATAAAGCTCGAATTGATCGAATTTGACTCGGATTAGGGGAAGAACACAATGATGCCAGCAAGGTGTTTGATGAAATGCTTGAACCAAAATTAATTTCAAATTTCTGCAACTTATTTTCATAATTTGCTTCATGAACATTTATCAAGATTTTTGGTGCTGTGGTGACCTTTATTTGGTATTTGTAACATAGTACATTTTGTGATTTAAAGAAGATAAAGAAAGATATAGAATTTTAAATTTGGACTTTTGGAAATTAATTGTTGGAGAGGGAAAAGTTGTAGGAATAAATGAGAGTGCTTACATGATCACTCTACTGAATTTTGTTTTGAAGAAATATTGATTTCTCCCTTGGAGAATTTATATGACACTTGTCACATGATTTTATTGTTTTAGCTTTTTCTTTTATTTCTTTGTTTTTTTCCAAATTTTCTAATTTGAGCAAACAACCAACACAAACAACAAGAAACAATTATCACAATCAACAAGGAACCAATTAACACATATAAGCAACAAAAGTTTTTGTTGGTTCCTAATTTTTGACTAATAAAACTGATTACATTTTGGGATGTTACAGAGGCAAAAAGGAGAATAGCTGGAACCGCTTCGCGTGGGCAGAAGCAATAACTAAGCTGACACAGGGGTGGCCAACATCGATTGGATACGGCCGGCTGGCCATGTCTCTTTTTTTTACTACTAGTAATCTTGCATTAGTACGACCGGTCAAGTATCTTTCATTCGGACCACCATTATCTACCTTATCGTGTGGGACCAAAGTCTCCGAATGGTCAAACACACAGACGTACCGCTTGATCGATCACACCTACATTAGCCCGTGCACGATAGGTCGCAGACCACCCTCGACCTCGAGCAGTGTTCCTTCCTCAACAGGCGATTGAACGGACAGCCACTGTCACATCGTAGTAGAAACGCTGCACACGGTACTGGTAGTCGAACGCAGGGAGGAGGGACACGCCCAAAGCATGCAATGTCCAGTCTATTACTTGAGTGAAGTACTCTCCATATCAAAGCAGCGATACACGCACTATCAAAAGCTGGCCTACGCCGTGTTCATGTCCTCAAGGAAGCTGACGCATTACTTCGCAGAGCACCCGATCACTGTAATCAGCACCTCAGGGATCGGGGACATCCTCACAAACCCCAACGCAACTGGGCGAGTGGCAAAATGTCTCATTGAGCTAGCACCACGAGATATCAAGTATGATTACCCGAAGGCCATCAAAGCACAAGTCTTACCTGACTTCCATACCGAGTGGATCGAAGCTCAATTACCAGGAGCACCAGATGTGTCGAACTCATGGACTATGTACTTCGACGGCTCAAAGAAGAACGAAGGCGCAGGCGCAGGTGTCATACTCATATCACCAAAAGGCGACAAGCTTCGCTATATCCTGTGATGGAATTCGAGTTTCCATCCAATAACGAAGCTGAGTACGAGGCCCTGATCCATTGGATGCGGATGGCCAAAGCCCTCGGGTGCACTCGACTGATGATCTATGGTGACTCGAACCTTGTGGTGCAGCAAACAATGAAGGCCTGTGATGCAATCTCAGATAACATGATAGCCTACCGTGACCTGTACAACCTCATGGAGGGTAGCTTCGAAGGCTGCGAGTTGCGGCACATAGGGCGCGAGAGCAATGAAGAAGCAGATAAGCTAGCCAACATTGACGCGACCAAAGCACCAGTTCCACCTGGTGTCTTCCTCGAGCGCATCGAGCACAGGTCCATCAAGAAGAAGCAAACATCTCCTACATCAGCCGCACCAGCCAAGAGCAAAGCACCTAGCACAGAGGACCCGCCAGTCGAGGTACTCCTCATTGAGCCAACTTGGACTCAACCCTTCCTCGCATACATACTCCGCGGCGAGGTACCTGAAGACATAACGGAGTCAAGACGCGTCACTCGACGATCTAAAGCATACACCGTCATCAACGACGAACTGTACAAGCGCAGCGTATCAGGTATGTTCCAATGATGCATTGCATTCGAAGATGGCCAGGCCATCCTACGTGATATTCATGCAGGTACCTGCGGGCATCATGCCAGCAGTCGATCACTCGTAGCCAAAGCCTTTCGCGCAGGCTTCTACTGGCCCACAGCACTCAAAGACGCGGAGGACATAGTCAAAAGGTGCATCGGCTGTCAAAAATTTGCCACAAAGCCACACACCCGCATCGGCGTTGAAGACAATACCATTGTCCTGGCCCTTCGTCCAGTGGGGGCTCGATATGGTTGGGCCGCTCAAAAAATCCTCCCATGGAGGGCATACTCACCTTTTGGTGGCGGTCGACATGTTCACCAAATGGATTGAAGCAGTCCCTAACACAAGTTCGACTGCCACTACAACAGTCAATTTCATAAAATCCATCATATACCGCTTTGGTGTGCCAAGCAGCATCATCACTGATAACGGCACAAATTTCACGGCTGAAGAGTTCTGAACCTTCTGCAAAGAGCAAGATATCACGCTCAACTACGCATCCGTGGCGCACCCGCAGTCCAATGGCCAAGTCGAAAAAGCCAATGGACTCGTGACGAGCGGAATCAAGAAACACCTCCTGGTGCCACTCAAAAGGGCCGCGGGTGCTTGGGTCGAAGAACTCCCATCTGTGCTATGGAGCCTACGCACAACTCCCAATGCCTCAACACAATTTACCCCATTTTTCATTGTCTACGGCGCAGAGCCAATCCTGCCATCAGACGTAAGGTTCAATGCACCAAGAGTCGAAGAATACAACGAAGAAGATGCAGATGAAGCACTCGAAGATGGAGTCGACTTGCTCGAAGAAGCACGCAACACGGCGCTAGCACGCACAGCTGTCTATCAGCAAGACCTCCGCAACTATCACAGCCGTCGACTGCGTACCAGGTCCTTCGAGGTTGGCGACCTGGTGCTTCAACTGAAGCAAAAGAAGGTGCACAAACTTGCTTCTCCATGGGAAGGACCCTTCATCATTACCGAGGTCATTGGCGGTGGAGCATATAGACTGAAGCACGTGAAGACAGGCAAACTCTCGCATAATCCTTGGAACGTTGCGCAGCTGCGCCGTTTCTATGCTTAGATTGTTCAGTCGCATAATGTAATAGGCACATATGTCGGATGGCTGCAGGTTTCAGACGCCCTCTTTTCCTTACCAGGGTACCTACGGGGACTGGAAGGTTTTTAATGAGGCGGCCTGCAGCTTAACATTCACAAATGGAATATAATCAATGATTCCTCATATTTCTCCCTGCTTACTACTCGCATAACTTATTCGAACACACTTAGCCTCACCCGAATACTCGGGGGCTACACTGTCTCAAAGCATGAGCTTTCGCTCCTTCAAACATAATACTCCAGCCGCACTCGAATACTCGGGGGCTGGGTCATAAAAATCATACATAAATGAAAAAGTTGCTCAAATCATGAGTTGCAGCTTCAAACATCGCAAAAATTCACAGCCTCACTCGAGCACTCGGGGGCTGTGCAATTTATGTTTCATACTCTGTGTTTTTCATAAACCCACTCGACACACTCGGGGGCTGCGCACATACACATAAAACAAAATATACACATGTGGCAAAATTACACTCGGGGGCTGACCCCTATACATAAAACCTTAATCTACAGGTTCATCCTTTGGCTAGGTCCACTTCTCCTCCTCCTTTAGCACATGATGATTAGGACCAGTGCGTCCACCCGTGTCTCTTGGTAGTGCTCCTCCATTTGAACAGGACCACCACCTGGTACGGGTGCAGGCCCCATCGCAATCTTTTTCAAATCAAGGTGTGGAAGGTGCGACCGCACAAAGGCAAGGCAACGTTAGCCCCGCTAATCAGTTGCTCCCGTACAAATTTCTTGATCGCCTTGCCCTTTCAAATTTCTTCAGCAATGCAGCAAGGCTTGTGGTTGCTCATTCAAAGGAAACAAAGCCTCGTGGACTCGAAACAAAGCTAACCTGCAGCTCTCCAGTCGAATGGCAGTTCGCCACGCACGATCCAGAAGCTTTACCAAAATGGCACTCCTCGCCCTGTCCGACCAAAAGGGGTGGGCAGCGTACTCCGCACTACTCGCTTGACCGTCGAGTCGGTCCTGTAGCCGTGCCTCCTCCTTCGACTGGTCAAAGCAAACACCTATGGCAAAAATAAAGCAAAATTATTATCCCAGTCGACCTGTGTGTCGAGTCCACAAATCAACTTCCAAAAGGCTTACATTCCAGCTGTAAGTTCACTTTCTCCAATTCTTCAAGCAAAAAGGCCTCCCGCTCCGTAATTGGAGATGGCCTCGACTGCAACTCCGCATATGCGTCTTGTGTCTTCTTCAGCTCGCTTGTCACCTTGGAAAGTTTGAGCTGAAGGAAGTCGATGATTTTCTGATCATTCACGCTACGTGACTGAGTGGAGCCGCTCGCACCTGGACCAGTCGATGTTCTAGAGGCTCGGGTCTACATCCAGAATAACTCAGAACATAAGAAAACAGAAGAGATCAAGCAAAAGGCTCGGGGGCTGTGCCTCCCGATAACTGGAGTTCATATTTCATGAAGCACAAATACGAAGTCTGAAGTTTTTTACAGCAAAAGCAAAATCATAAAAAGTCCCTAAAACTAGGCGACGAAGGAATCACTCGCTAGTCATCGACTTCTTGGAGGAAGCCTTCTTCGCCTGAACCTTGGCTGCCCTGTCTTCAACAGTTGATACAAGCTGTTGAGCGTACTTTTGGGCAGCCTCCATCCAAGTGCCTAACCCGACGGTTTTCCGCCAGGCCCCCTCGGGAACTTCGTCGTGACCTTGTCAAAATCCGCCGACTCCGTGCGCGAGCAACATGAGAAAAGTAGTCTGAGCACCACTTACCATTTGCTCGCGACAGAAATCGGCGACGGCAGTTCCTTCAGGCTTGAACAGCTCCACCAGTTCTGCAAACATAGATGGAAGCTCATCATCTGGGAAGAAGCTGCTGTGAAGGGCGCCCAAAGCACTCACCGCCTTCGTCAGCATCTCCCCTGCCCTACTGTTGGCAACCTCTGCGACAGCTACACTTTCATCAAGTGAAGCGCCAACGTTTTGCTTGCCAGGAGCAGTAGGGCCATCCATCACATCTAGCATAGCATGTAAATACCATGTTCAGAAGCATAGTACAACAACTTCAAATATCTAGTTCAATGGCAAAAATTGCATACCTGTCAAAGTGGTGCTGGCAGCAGAAAGTCGACCAATCGCCTGGTCTTCCCTAACTTCGGCTGCTTTCAGCCTCTTCTCCAGATCAGCAACTCGACGGGTAGCCTTGCCCATCTCTTCTGCAGCGGCAGTCGCTGACTCTGCGAAACACATAAGCATTTCCTCAACATGCTGCAAAAGATAGTCACATAAAAAACGCTCGAGTTCTCATTACAGGATACTTACTCTTCGCATCCTCGAGTTGCTGCTGCAAGGTGGCGACTTCCGTCTCCATGTGTACATACTTGGAGCCTGCCTTCAGTAGCTCTTGTGACAAATGACTACATCACAACACGCGAAAGTTCAGAATAGATTTATCGGGTCTATGAACAGCTTTAACACCCTAATGATTCAACTATGGTACAAAAGCACAAGCTTACATGATTCAAGAAGGAGGAAGTCGACACAGGAACGCCTGTCGCTGCTGCCTCCTCTTTGTCAGCCGCAACCTCAGGCTCAGATGGTGTGGCCGCGTCCGCGGCAGCCGGAGTCGCAGCGGTTGGAGGCTGTTCTGGTGGCAAACTCCGAGCAGTCGACGCCGCACTGCTCTTCTCCATCTGAGGTGGTGGTGGCAAATCCTCATCCGAGGACACGCTGTTTCACACATGCTAAGTAAACAACTTGGTAACGTTCATAAACCATCAAAAAGCAGATGCTCATACTACTTACTCTTCAGTAAGGTCGACCATTTGATCAGGTGCAAGCACCCCATGCTGGGGCGTGGTCTCTTCGGGGGTCGTGGGGGAAGCGAGCGAATCGGAGGAATATCGAGTGGCGCCATCGTCGACTCCGTCTCGTTCCCCTCTTTCTCCTCTGAGTCAGCAGTGTCTTCTTCCTCGCGCGACCGCTTCTGCTTGGCCTGCACCTCAGCATCGCCTTCATCGGCTTCTGGCGTATGTGCGGTGGCGAGTGAGGTCACTTCATCATCAGAGCCCGCCTCGAGTGGCTCATTGTCCGGCACTGGGCCGCTCTCTGGCAGAGGAGGCATCGACTCATACATTCTGTGTCCCTGCACACAGAAACAGCAAAGGAATCAATATCGCACATGCATAACATATCAACTTACATATAGTATCGACTGTTACCTCTGGTAGAGGGTTGCTGGTTTCATAAGGAGCCACAGGCGAGTTCATCTCGCAAGGCTCTTCATCAGTCAGTTTGGTAAGGCTTCTTACCAACTTCTCCGCTTCCGCATCAGAAAGCTCCACTGCGCGTGAGCGGGTTGGATCAGAAACCCCACTGTATGCCCACATAGCATGCGCTCGGGCTCGGAGGGGCTGCACTCGCCTCTTGGCAATAATGGCTAGCAAATGGATGCCCGTAACCTCCCGACCAACAGTGGTCTGAAGCTTTAGCACCTTCTCCATCAGAATGTCAGCCTCTTCGGCTTCGACTCCGGTCGGCTGGGCGATCCAGGATGGCCTCTTCTTCACCAGGGCGTCTGCGTCAAAGGGAGGCAACCCGAACGCTTGGGTGCCAATGGTCACATCCTTGATGTAGAACCACTTTTGGCGCCATCCTTGCACAGACTCCAGAAGTTGATCTTGAAGTACTCGACGTCTGGTCGAGTCTGTACTCCAAAACCACCAGGTCCTTTGGCGCTGTGCTGGCGCTTGACGTTGAAGATGCGGCGAAACAGCCGAAGTGGGGCGCAACGCCCAAGAAGCACTCGCAAAGAACGAAGAAACACGCAATGTGCAAAAGCCCATTGGGTGTAAAATCGTGCAATTGCACTCCATAAACGTGCATCAGTGCACGAAGAAAGTTATGAACAGGGAAGGAGAATCCCCTGTTCACAAAATCCACAAAACAGACCCGCTCATTGGGGCCTGGGCGCGGGATTACCTCGGCGCCGGGGATGCGAACCTGCGAGGTGTCCGTAGGAATCAGCCCGTCGTTCCGCAGGCCGGTGAGCATCCTCTTGCTGCAGTTGGTCTTGGTCCACGAGCCTTTGTCCCTCTTCAAACAGCTGGCAGCGGCTCCAGCGGCGCTGTCTGCCGACGCGTTCGCTGCGCTCCTGCCCTTCCGGGTCACGGGATTCGTCATCGCGATGGTGGGTGGCAGAGGTTTGGCTGTTGGGCTATGGCGATGCGCTAGGAGGAAGAAGAAGCAGCGCGGCGGAGAACAAATGGCAAGTAAAAATATTCTTTACTCCACCGCAGCCTTTTAATCTCAACGCAAAAGAATCCGCACCGTTGATGCGAGATCGTGGGCAACGTGGCAAATCCAGCCGTACACGTGGCAGCCGTGGAGAGCAGCCGTCACCGGCCACTCCGCCCACTACGCACGGGAATCTAGGAACCGTCATCATAGTCCTGGAGAAATCGTGCCTGAACGGTCAAATCCAGTCCAAACGGCTACACCGTGGGCCCACAGACGTGTCACGTCCCATCTATCACAGCATAGCGCACGCCACCGCGTGTCAGGCAGCGCAGTCGCCACAAACGTCATCCCTGACGTCATTGCACGCCATATTCAGAAAAGCATTCGAGTCCGCTCGATGCAGATTGATCAATCGACTGCCTTGCTTGGATCGGGTGTGAAAAAGCCATGTTAAGGCAAAATTGGTCACTCGACCATTCCTTCGGCTGAGGCATATTACTCCCACGAGAGCATATCAAAAAATTCTTCGACTAGAGATGCTCAAGATAAAATGATTTTGAGATTATCCTCCATTACAAGCAATACAACATAATCTCGGGGGCTACTCCCATCGGGAGAGCTGACGCGCACCCGATAGAATAACGACAAAGTGACAGTCGACAAAAGATCGACTCAGTTCATATACAAAATCAAACTCGAAACATTCCCGAGTTGCGTCCGCCGCAAATACTTCGGATCCTGCACGCATAGTGCAAAGGTAAGACCCGCCGAACTTTCGAGCTGGGCTAAGGACCGTTCCAGCAACGTCAATCCTTATACTTTCCGTGTCAGCAGACATGATGAAAAATCCTGACGGACGCGTTGGGTAAAATTCAAATCTATACTGCAGATCGACTCAGTAAGACCTCCGCGGCCTAGTCGAATCTGACCAGTTTGTTCCAGATTCGAGTCCGGGTACTCAAGTTTGATTGAAAGCTAGTAAGGTTTTACCCGAATGTGTAGTTAACCAGTCCCGATCCGTCGAGTGTACTGGGCCTGCTAAGCTATTATCCCTTGATCATCATAAGCAAAAATCACAGTTGGTGAGATACTCGACATAGCCAACATGTGCTATTCATACAGGAATTCCAATTATAATACAAAGCATATGACGTGCACTTACGAATGAGTCCATGCCTGATTCTTCGAGTCAGATAAGTACTCGGGGGCTACTGACAAGGATATACATCTCGGGTACCCTACCATGAGGATACCTGGTGCACGTGTCGACTAAGGCCCAACTATCAAGAGCCTAACATGATGCCCATGACGAAAGGCCCAACAAGATGGAGTACCCTCCAAGATTAGACATAGGCATAGTCGGTTTATACTTTCCTTACATGTAAACAGGGTCGGTTACGGACTCCCGAGACCCAGCCTCTTATAAAGGCTGGGAGGGCCGTCGATCCTGGACAAGCCATACTCAAACCACCAAAGCCCTAGCGAGATCGACATCTCGCCAGAGCCTCCTTGTAACCGCATAATCCCACACGATCAATAACAGACAAGCAGGAAGTAGGGTCTTTACCTCCACCCGAGGGGCCTGAACCTGGGTAAATCTTTGCCTTTGCTTGTCAGCCGATGAAACTACTAGTACTACCACGTTCTCTCCCCATAATCTCAACCCTAGGTCCTAACTATGGGATTTGATGAGTTAACCCCTCGTCACACGCCCTCACGAAAATCATGAGGACAACAAACACGGAGTCCTCAAGTAAGAACAACACGTCAAACGAACCATGACATTCATACAAACGCAGACCCGTGATACTGGGTACTCCAAGACGATTTCAGCGAATCGGAGGCACCATCCATAAAAAGAAAACAAAAACACAAGAACCTAAGACGATGGCCCTGGAAGACTACACGGAACGAACTTCCCTTGCTTGGCCAACTCGAGTTCCTCACGGAGAAGAGCCTTGGCCTCGCCTAGCCCCTGGATCCTTTCTTGAAGGAGTTTAATGGTCGTCAGCAAGCCCGTGTTGTGCAACACGATCGAATTCAACTCAGCGCTAGCTTCTGTCGCCTTCCTTGAATTCTCCAAATATTCAAACTTAGCCACTTTCGCCCTATCCGAGTTCTTGATACACTGCACGCGGGCGTCCTCCAGCCGCTCCTCCAGATCTACCAAATGGGCACGGAACGATTTGATTAACACCGTCCCAAGGGGCTTCCTCTCGCGGAAAGTGGATTCATTGACCCTGGGATTGTTATGTAGTATGAGAATGCATGAAGTACTTTGAAATAAAAATCGAAGAGAACTGAAAAGCAACTGAAAAGAAGAACAAAAGTCCAACCGAAGTAAAGGAAGAGACGAGCCACATCACAACATATCTTTAAATAAATAGATAATTGACAATCGAAGAAGATCCTTCAATGACCTTCCTCTTCTTCGCGCCGGCAGATCCTTCCGCGGACGACATGGTCAGTGCCGAGGAACAGAGAAGCGGTTTCGTGATGATAGGGAAGAGCGAAGGCAAAAGATAGCTCAATAGACCGAAAGAGGGAGACAGAAAACCGGAGGGAGAAAAGGAGTAATCAACCCACCGCCACAAGAACTGTCCCCAACCATTTGCAACTGAACACACACATGTTCTGCGACGGTTACGTTGCCACGCGTATGTGTTGCCATGTACATGAATGATAGAAAGAAAACCAGGTACATACATATTCTTAGTTAAACCAAAAATATAATAACATAGACGGCAGTAGTAGAGTATAACATAAGACCAACCTAAACGATGACGCTCATGGACGGGACTTCCGTGCTTCCATGGCCAGTACTTCGATCTCCTTGCGGATGCGATGAGCTTCCTGGCACTGCGCGTCAATCTTGTCTCGCAGAGAGTCGGCTAGCTTCATCAAGTTGATGTTGCGCACCCGCTCAGTATCCACTTCTCTCATGATCTTCAATGCCCTCTGTTCCTCCGTCGCCGAATGAACATAAGTAGCTTTTGCCTGGTCAACAGACTCTCGGAGAACCTCGGCCATCCGCATGTCCCCACACACGATATAATAACATTCTCAATAGACTCTCGGAGAACCTCGGCCATCCGCATGTCCCCACACACGATCTGATCCCTGAGGTCTTTGAGGATCCGAAGCTCCGCCGCCGTTTGCTCAGCAGCCGAAGAGGACTCAAGGGCAGCAGCGTCGCAACCACCGAATCTGAAAGTAAAGTGGAACGTGTGAATAAACAACGATGAAAGAGATAGCAGTGAAAAAATGGTGAAACAAATACCCAGATTCAGTCAAGGATTTGGACTTCTTTGCAGCAGGAGAAGAGATCGGTGGGGAAGACATGATCGATGCCGAAGAAGTCCCAATGCCAGCAGGCGGAGTAGAAAACAAAGTCGGAGTGGAGAAGAAATGTATGGGGAAGACAAGGAATTGACCGACCACCCGCACGAACAGTCACGCGTATAAATCAAGAAATTAACCGAACCGCTCACAACTGCACCAACACGCCTTACCGTGATGTAGGGTGCAGTTACGGGGCAAAAAGTTAATGAGGGAGACGTTACGGCAGTGTCAGACAAAGAAAGAGAATAAGGGTAAGAGAAGCGGTGGGCACTGTATGACATGACGGAAAGATCTGTCGGTTTTAATTGCCACGACTTATGTAAACGTGCGCACGTTGCGCGATATATTAAATAGATAGTCATGGCGACATGGAGAAGCCGACATGACATGACGGTGCGGCAAGACGAAGAGATACACGTATCGGACGACCAGAAAACCGACCAGTGAACTCAAGGACCTAAGACGACGCCTGGTGGTCTCCAGCTCGCAATGGTATCCGACGATGTCACGTGGACAGATCAACGGTGCGATGGACAAACGATCAGTCTACACATCACGGCCAGACTTTCTACATATACAATAATGGTTCAAGTCAGTTGACATGCAACATACCCCGTGACAGTGTAGGGACGAAAACAATCTATTTAAACATCACGATCACACTGTTTCTATCGAGAGGTCCATGTCACACGTCAGCCGCCGACATGACATCATCATGGTCGTGACGATGAATCGCCAGTCAAATGCATCGTCTCCATTTGTCTTTAAACCGCTGTCCCAGTCCCGTGCCGGTAAGACCGACTTGTCTTACTGATGGAACTATACTACACAGACCCTCGCCATATACACCTCGGGAAGGAAACATGAGCATGATGATGCCTCGAACATGGCTACATAACCAAGCACGTAATCCGGCTCATGCATAGCTCTTCTAAAAGGTAATTGTTACGCACACAAACATTTCCTATTGCAAAGAGGAACAGACGGTAAGAGAACGTATGACCGGTAATTGATGATGAGTACGTCTAGGGAAGACGCAATAATTAACACGAAGAGGGGCGTTGGTCACACCGACTCCAGGAACATGACGTGAGCGGATGGTGTACTAAGACGGAGAAGCCCCTAGAGCCGCCCATATTTCCTCCGGCTTCACCACCCTCACCCTAACCCAATGGACAGGCGTACGTGCCTCACGACGGTGTGTTTTTTCCTCAATCCCGGTAGTCCACTGCACTAACAGGCTGGCATATAAATGTATCTAGACACGTTTTAGTGTATATGTTCACTCATTTTAATATGCATCTAGACACCATGTGAAACACCTAAAATATCTTACATTTAAAAACGGAGGGAGTACCTATCAAGCAAATAATTTTTTTACCTTGTCAACCAAACAAAATTGATTATACACAGAGAGCCGAAAACCTGCCTTAAGAAAGGTCCAAAAGCTTAGAAACGATCAGCCGACTTAAGTCCACAACTTACGGTTAGTCACCCGGCTCACGTACGGACGAACCCCAGACTCTTTCCAGTAACTTGAACCGTCATTGACTATATTTAGTCACAACTGGCTTAAACTGTTAACATTATATTTTTCAGGACAACCGCTGGTCATTCCTACTCGATACCATGTCCAAAACCATCGTAGCCGGCTCCAGCACATACCGTTGAACAAACTGGTCTTTACGCCGGCTCCAACACATGTGTGGAACAAACTGGGCGCATGTATCTTCTTAAGGAAGGAACCTGCACCAACTCTTCCTAAGGAAGGAACTTGACAGCAAAGTTTCCCAAGTGGACCGTCCGAGACAGGATGGACACACAAGTCCAAGTTCCGAGACGAAAAGCACTGAGCCGACTTAATCGGACAAAACTAAAGGTTAGAGAAGCTCATATCCGATGGGAAAGAAGTCAAACCTAACAGGCTGCCCTCCCGAATTCTCCTCCCCTTCCCTAAATTTAAACAATAACAGAAAAAAGATCCAAAGAACAGTAGTTGTGTAACAGAAATAGCTGCGCACTGTTGGCGAACGAAGTCCGGAAATATTCGATGCCGACTCCAGGGAACCGGCTGGATCAGACACCCACCACGCGTCATGGTGGAACTATTCATACGCGGACACTTAGTAGCTACCGGTTTAATCTGTTAACATTGTATTTTTTTAGTACAAACAAAAAACAAAAAAATATGCACAAACGCTGGTCATTCCGACTCGATTACATGTTAATCAAAGCCATCGTGGCCGGCTCCAGCACATGTGTGGAACAAACTGGGCACATGTATCTTCTTAAGGAAGGAATCTGCACCAAGTCTTCCTAAGGAAGGGACCTGACTGGGCACATGTATCTTCCTTAGATGGAACCTGGAGTCGACGGCGTCGGGTTGTGCATTAAGACGGAAACCTGGAGTCGGCGGGGTCGGGTTGTGCATTAAGATAGAAACCTAGAGTCGGCGGGGTCGGGTTGTGCATTAAGACGGGAACCTGGAGTCGGTGGGGTCGGGTTGTGCATTAAGACGGGAACCTGGAGTCGGCGGGGTCGGGTTGTGCATTAAGACGGAAACCTGGAGTCGGCGGGGTCGGGTTGTGCATTAAAACAGAAACCTGGAGTCGGCGGGGTGCACAGAAAACGCATAAACCGGTAGTGAAGCCCAAGGGAGAGACGTCACTAAACCGGACGACAGAAGGCAGTCTCCGTCTTAGTGCACCATCCGCTCACGCCGACTCACTGGAGTCGGCGCGAACAGCGAGGGAACAACACCGTCAACCCAAGGGAGAGACATCACTAAACCGGATGACAGAAGGCAGTCTCCGTCTTAGTGCACCATCCGCTCACGCCGACTCCCTAGAGTTGGCGCGAACAGCGAGGGAACAACACCGTCGGCGATAGTCCCGTCAATCCTTAGCAGCAAAAGAGTGCCAGACACCACACATGTCCTAGGACAAAAACAAAACTCTGCCCCTCCCCTCATGCCTTTTGCCACCCAACGCGTAGAGTCGGCGGAGTAGAGACGGCCAAGGGATGCGTCGACAACCCAGTAGGACAAAAATATTGGCCAAACAGAAGGAAAAACAGTTAACAAAATATCAGAGATTCCAACAGGCGAAAAAAAAGATCAAACATTCATCCTACCCTCAAATGACAAAATATAGGTAGACCGGCAACATCGTGAAGAAAAAAAAAACCATCCTACGACACCAGAACAATAGACATAACAAAAAACAAACACACGTCTTAAAATATAAACCGTCACCTTCCCGCAAGGGTAAACCGACATACCCTACGAAACATAAAAAATAAATCTATAAAATAAATAGATAGACGACAACTTCGTGAATAAGAAAATCAACATCGTGTAGGGGACATATCAATAATGGCTTGTCCGTCTTAACGCACCGTCCGGTCGCGCCGACTCCCTGTGATGTAGCCCGACCTACGGCTCCTACAACAAGTGGTCCAATGACAAGAGCAAGAGTCAAAGATCTCCATGATAAGGTGAACTCACTCCTATCTATGTGTGATCTCGATACTCCTTTGAATGGCTTGCTACTTCATTCCGATACCTTGTGTATACTCAGGCATGACCCTCATGAAGATCTCCAAGAAAGTGTAGAAGTTGGACAAGAATCGAGTCAAGAAGACGAAGGAGAAGGAGAGAAGATTGGAAAGAAGTCCCAGGCGGCGGTACTACCGCCGTAGGCAGCGGTACTACCGCCCCGGGTCCACAGCGGTACTACCACCGAAGCTACCACCGAAAATGGGCCTCTGTTTGATCTGCCGGTAGCACCAGCGGTACCGGGCGGTACTACCGCCCGCCAGCGGTACTACCGCTGGGGGTAGCGGTACTACCGCCCGAGTTGACTTCAGAAGCTGCTACGAAGGCCTACCCAGCGGTACTACCGCTAGCTCCAGCGGTAGTACCGCTGCGACGGGAACCTGTCAGGCTGAGGACCCGTGTCCCCTCACTTATCCACACCTATCTCACCTAGACTATAAATAGAACCCCTCCCCTTGATCTAGGGTTAGACTAAGATTTGGGAACTAAAGTCGAGCCTTGCTCCTTCTTCGCAAAGTGTCTCTTTCCTCCTATGGAGATGAATCAAGGCCTCCCCTTGTGGAGATGAACCAAGGCCTCCCCTTGTGGAGAAGATCCCTTCGTGGATACCAAGGCTTCCTCTTGTAGTTGCGATTACTTGCTAATCTTCCCTCTTTGAGTGGCTAGATTGGAAATGTTGGATTGACCAATTGGACAAACAATTCTAAGAGTAAGGTGTGCTTGGCAGACGAGAATTGGGGGCTACCCTCGGGGATTTGTTACCAATTGAATCTTGCTGAGTTGCTACTTGCTAGTTATCCTTGTTTTGTTGATTTCTCCTCTTTGTGTTCTTGAGTTCATCCCGTGTTCTTCGTGTTCATCGTTCCCTTCGCACAAATCCGTGAAAATCGGGACCAACCTACATCATATGGTATCAGAGCTCTAGGTTGACACGGATTTGATTTGTGTTTCCACCAAAATCCACCAAATTTTTCTACGTTTTTGAGAAATTTGAAAATTTCCACCAAAAATAGCCTTGCCTTAATTCGAGCCGATCTGTCGATTCGTTGCGTTTTTGGTAGTTTTTGTCCATGGATCTGTTGCTTTAGGACCCTCTCCACCTTTGTTTGCGTTCCCTAGCCTCAATTTTGCCGATTTCCCACGAATTCGAGAATTTTTGGAGCCCAAATCCGCCCAATTTCGAGTCAAACTCGCGCAGATCCGTGCGCAGCGGTACCGGCAGCGGTACCGGGCGGTACTACCGCCGTGCAGCGGTACTACCGCCAGGGCTGATTTTTCAGAATTTTTTTCTTTTTCTCGGTTCGTTTTTGGCATTTCCTCTTTGGTTTGAGTCCTTTCTTGGTGTGCCCTACGTCTACGACATCGACAAGCTTCCGCAGCAATGCATCATCAACGCCAAGCGACAACGCCACCACGGACTCGACATTTCCCCACCATCATAATCCGTTGTGAGCCCTTCTTCCTTTCGTGTACCTTGACCTATCGGACTAGCTCTTTGATATTGCGAGGCATTGCACTTGTTTGAGTGTTTGTCTTAAAGTATTGGTGAGTGTGTATCGTTAGGGATCTTGGCACTAGCAAAAGAGAAGGAATCATCGTCAAAAAGCAAAAAAAAAAAAAAGAAGACAAAAGAAAAGAACATGAGTAGTGCCAAGTATCATCTCTTGTAGGTTGCGACAAAGCTTATACCGCCAAAGTGAGTGAGTGAGTAACACTTGTACAAATCCGTTGCCCATCAAAAGGCAATTGAGCTAGCGTCCCTCTTGTGTTGGGTGACATTTGAGCACGTAGTCTTCGTTAGGTTGTCTATCTTCGAGTGCTCGCCCTTTGGTCGCCCAACCCCATCATTCGCTTTTGTGTGCGTTTCTTCATCATTTGTGGTTGGAGTTTCTTTGGTAATTTGATCATTGTGGATTTTCTCTACCTTTGACAATATACTTGTTGTCGGATTTGCTTGTTTCGTTTGCCACTTCATACCTTCCTATCCTCATAAGTGTGTGTGTTGGGTGTTAGAACCGGATTCTCTCCTCTCAAGCCACATTATACTTGGGATATAGTTTGTCTTGGTTTTTTCTTACCACACATCTCACTTGTTCTTGAGAAAATGTTTAGGGGACGTACAAATGGAAGCTCAAGCTCGGACGATGAAATCCATGGTGGAGTTCACGGTGATCATGGCTATGTCACACAAACGGAGTTTGTTGGTCTTCAATACTTTCTTCGTGATAACCTAGGACGCTACGAACGCCGTCTTCAAGCTCAAGAGAACAACTTCAACGACCGCATGCATGCACAAGATGCATCTATGGAGCGGGTGACCGAAGCTCTCAACAACCTTGTGCGACAACGAGCTTCTTCACGCTCAAGTCATACAAGAAGCACCTCAAGGTCGACACAAGCACGTCATGGACGTCATGAACCTCGACAAGAACGTCAACATGATCCAAGGCGCGACGCCCATGAACGACCTCCTCCTAACGTTGAACAACCACATGATCTTCACGCGCGACAATGCTAATGCGCATCACGAGCAACCTCACCAAAATGATGAACGTCATGACCCATTGGCTAATGACAATGGCGTACCGGGTGCGAATGACTTTGATGAACAAGGACGTCATCCCCGTCATCCTCCAGGGCCATGTCATCAAAATCATGACAATGCGAACAATAACGATCAACCCGTTCATCGACAAGAGCAACCACTTCCACATGATCCTCGTCCTCGTCAAGAGCTTCCACATGATCGTCACCAACACCAACGTTCCGAGTTAAGTGATAACGAGTCAAGCCAACACAATGGTGATGGACTCAATCGAAGGAGACGTGGACGTGCATTCCCACGTGGTACCCATGGTGACAACTATGATGACTTGAACAACGTCCGCTTTGACATACCCACGTTCTACGGCACAAGTGATCCGGAAGCCTACTTCTCATGGGTACTCAATGTTGACAAGATCTTCCGCGTGCAACGCTTCTCCGACAACAAGAAGGTTGCCTTAGCCTCGATGGATCGCGTCGCCAACCACCAACAACCAATCGACACTTGGGTTGAAATGAAAGAAACAATGTACAAGCGCTTCGTGCCACGCCATTACACTAGAGACTTATACAAGAAGTTGCAAGAGCTGAAGCAAGGATTGAAGTCGGTTGATGAGTACCATAAGGAGATTGAAATCTCCATGATGAGAGCCAATGTCAACGAGTACGAAGAGCAATCCATGGCTCGCTTCATGAATGGCCTCAACTATCCAATCAAGAAGATTGTGGAGTTCCAACCATATGCCAACTTGGTTGAGCTAGTCCATCAAGCAACAAAGGCCGAGCGTCATGTGCTTGATGAGCTCAAATACCTCAAGACAAAGGCATTCCTCGCCAACAAGCCGTCTTCGTCAACACCTACACCTTCACAAGCTCTTCCTCAAGCCAACATAAGAGGTCCTCCAAGAGTCTCTACATCGACACCTCAAGCGCCTCAACCTTTCAAGAAAGTACCTCCCGCTACAAAGGCACCTCAAGGATCTTCGTCCGGCACAAGACTTTTGCAATGCTACAAGTGCGGCGGACAAGGGCATAAATCTTTTGAGTGCACCAACAAGAAGGTCATGATCATCAATGACATGGGAGAGTATGAATCTATGAGTGAAGATGAGTACAATGCTTTGAACAAGGTCGCCACAATGCAAAGTGCTCAAGAAGAAGAAAGTGAGGTATATTGTGATGGCGACAACAATCCCTCCTTCGTTGTGGCAAGAGCCTTAACCACCAATGTTCAAGTGGAAGAAGACCAAAGATGCAACTTGTTCCAAACAAGAGCGGGAATCAATGAAAAGTCCATCAAGTTCATCATAGATGGTGGAAGTTGCCACAACTTAGCGAGCAAAGAACTTTGTGACAAGCTCAACTTGAAGTTCAAGAAGCACCCACATCCTTACCATGTGCAACTTGACGACTCTTTTCCAAGGGGGGGAGATGATGTAGCCCGACCTACGGCTCCAACAACAAGTGGTCCAATGACAAGAGCAAGAGTCAAAGCTCTCCAAGATAAGGTGAGCTCACTCCTATCGATGTGTGATCTCGATACTCCTTTGAATGGCTTGCTACTTCATTCCGATACCTTGTGTATACTCAGGCATGACCCTGATGAAGATATCCAAGAAAGTGTAGAAGTTGGACAAGAATCGAGTCAAGAAGACGAAGGAGAAGGAGAGAAGATTGGAAAGAAGTCCTAGGCGGTACTACCGCCGGAGGCAGCGGTACTACCGCCCTGGGTCCACAGCGGTACTACCGCCAAAGCTACCGCCGAAAATGGGCCTCTGTTTGATCTGCCGGTAGCGCCAGCGGTACCGGGCGGTACTACCACCGGCCAGCGGTACTACCGCTGGGGGTAGCGGTACTACCGCCCGAGTTGACTTCAGAAGCTGCTACGAAGGCCTGCCCAGCGGTACTACCGCTGGCTCCAGCGGTAGTACCGCTGCGACGGGAACCGGTCGGGCTGAGGACCCCTGTCCCCTCACTTATCCACCCCTATCTCACCTAGACTGTAAATAGAACCCCTCCCCTTCAGATCTAGGGTTAGACTAAGATTTGGGAACTAAAGTAGAGCCTTGCTCCTTCTTCTCAAAGTGTCTCTTTCCTCCTATGGAGATGAATCAAGGCCTCCCCTTGTGGAGATGAACCAAGGCCTCCCCTTGTGGAGAAGATCCCTTCATGGATACCAAGGCTTCCTCTTGTAGTTGCGATTACTTGCTAATCTTCCCTCTTTGAGTGGCTAGATGGGATTGGTTGGATTGACCAATTGGACAAACAATCCTAAGAGTAAGGTGTGCTTGGGAGAGGAGAATTGGGGGCTACCCTCGGGGATTTGTTACCAATTGAATCTTGCTGAGTTGCTACTTGCTTGTTATCCTTGTTTTGTTGATTTCCCCTCTTTGTGTTCTTGAGTTCATCCCGTGTTCTTCGCGTTCATCGTTCCCTCCGCACAAATCCGTGAAAATCGGGACCAACCTACATCACCCTGGAGTCGGCATAACCACCAATCAAATTTATTCCTGCGCCTACCCTGTTCCGTGGAGAGTAAACACTTTACGCACCTAATTCCTCTACTACTTCTTGTAGACGGAAGCAATTCCGGTTGACAATCTGATATGGGGTGGCCCGATCTTCTCGTTGAGCACGTTGATGGATGGTGGATAACTCGCGAGACGCTGACGATCTCTCCGGCTGTTCCCCCGTTGCCAATGCAACAAATCTTCAACCCTAGGATATTCGCAACACCACACGCTTGCGCACGTAGCTGCCGACTACGAAGCGGTCTTGTTATCTTCTAATTCCCAATGGAATAGCAGACAACACTCAAACCTTGCAGTAGTAACAATCACCAGATCGATACAAATTGGTGAGGATAAATTCAGAGGAACAATCTGTTCTATCTCGAATCTAGGGTTTATCAAATAACGTAGTCTCAAACGAAAAGCCACGAATTACAAAACTATATAAAGGCTGCTGGACGTCCAACTTAGGGTTAGGGTCGAAAACAATCATATCTCTAACTTCCCTAATTTAAAAGGACTCTATTTGGAAACTGGCAGGAAACAGCCGCCGACTTGTTTTGGTCACCGAGCCTTGTACGTGTCGAACCGGTGCTTGGGGTTGGACCCGTTGGAAAGTATTTGAAATTTCCTTTCCAACAAGTGCTTCGTTGCATTATTTGGACTTCGTATGAAGAATCCTTGGCTGTTTCGAATTCGGGACTTCTGTCAGTCCGAATTTAATATCTCTTCCTTGATGGCTCCACTTCCTCCCTCGCCTCCCTCGTGCTTGCCATCTTCATCCATGCATCCTCCAATGTTTGTGTTATCAATAAACCTGATCATACCCAAGTGCATAGATTTAGGTAGTATAAAATTCTCATTATCACAAACATCATATTCAATTAAGAGTGAGTTCACCTGTTGTTGAAGTAACTTTGCAAAAGTCTTGTCATTGGTCCAATCCTCACTTCATTGGGTTTGTCTTGTACAGCAACATCTTCTATTCGAAAGGATGGTAAAGGACTAGGGATGTCCTCATCACTATTTTCTTACTAATACGGAGTACCAAACATATCTAACCAAAAACACAAAGAGAGGAAACAATCCTTCACTCGTTTCTTCACATCAGCTTTACAAACGATTCTTCACTCGTAAGCCACAGATCTCACTCATATATACTTCGACTAAACAAAATGATACGCAAAAGAAAACACGAAAAAAAATACCAAGCCACTGATCTCGCTTCCACGTACTCCGAATGAATAAAAGGATATGCAAAAGAAAACATGAGAAAAAAACCACGCCAGATCTGATCATGGTAATGCGAATATAGGAAAAATACCGAGGAACAGAGGAAGTACCACCGCGAGCAAGAAAGAAAACCCAACGGGGCAAGCCGGCGGGACATGACCCCGGAATGAATAAATAAACATCAACCACCCGCTACTGAAACGATCACCAGTAAGACGACGACCTAGACGAGAAGAAACATAAAAGAAACTAAAAAAGAGAAGGTATGTAAAATAAGAAAAATACGGAAAGCAGAAGAAAACACAATAGAGAAAAACCCGAAGTAATAGATTAACCCCAACGAACTAAAGCCCAACGGGGAGTCGGCAACACCCACCGGCCAGGACAACTCACCACACAAAGAGGAGGAACATGAAGCCAAAAAGAAAATAAAAAACACTCGCATCCGAAATAACCCCGAGCAAGACAACGACCTGCATGAAGAAGAGGCAAAAGAAATCACTAAACAATTATGAAAAACACAAAAGGAACCGAACAGCAAAAATATAAAACGAAAATAGCAAGAAGCCGATCTGCGACACGCAAAATAAATCGTCTGGAAACAACGAACAAAAGACATGGAAACATGACACAAGCAGAAACAAAACGCATAAACAGACGGGGAACCAACGAATCAATCATACCACTAGAAAGACAATCGACAAAATATAAACACAAAAAATAGAAAGCCGACAGAGAAACGCAAATAGAAAAACGGCATAGAAAAGCACGTATCTATACCAAAAAAGGACCCACAGCAGGATACCAAGAAAATAGCCAAAAACATCCACAGATAACCCATACGTTCACCGATGAAAGGATTCGCAGCCGGATGAACCCAAGCAGAAAGGGAAAAAATGAATTTACAACCGGGATTAATCTGGCACGCACGAAACGATACAACTAAAAAAATTCGAGAAATAAAATGAACACAGAAAAGCAAGCGGATACACGAAGACCGTAGATCTGTAGCAAGAAACCGCCCTGCACCAAGGTAGTGACGAACAAAACAAAAGATCGTTAGCAACACGGCAGGAACACGGTAGAAAACAAAGATCGCAAACAACAATCCGTTAACAAAAGGGATCACGTAAAACAACAGAGCAAAACATCCACAAACAGCGAAGACGTCGACAAAACATAAGGATTCACAACATGATGAACACCATCCAAAACGAAAAGAAAAATACCTGATTTTGCAGCCCGGGGTGAAGCCGGCACGCAGACACGAATGATCCGCAGCAAGAAGTCGGCATGCATCAACATAGGAAAGAGCAAACGAAACCACGTCAGAAACATGGCAGGAAATAGTGAAAGCAACGGATCGTAAATACAAAAGGGAACACGAAAAAACTACACGACGAGAGGGCTGTGGACAACAAAACTAATTAAACACCCAAAAATCACACAATAGCACAATCACAACAACAAACAATAAAAGGAACAGATCGAACACAGCAACAGTAACACGAGCAAGAACTGAGAGGAAGAAGAAACGGGAGAAATGGAGGCTGCGGTATCCCTCAGATCCAAAAGACGACATATATACCTCCAGATCGATACTATCGTCGTGGCAACAATTCAATGCGGGTAGGTCGGTTCCGTTTGAATGAACCAATGGTGAGCCACCAGCGACACGCAAAATCAGGCCTTCTGACTACCAGCACAGTGCAACGTACCCGCCGACGAATGGAGGGAGGCCACCTCAGACGGAGAAATCGGGCCCGAATTCTCCCTGACATCCCGAACAGTGCAACGTACCCGACGATCTTGTGAAATACCCAGCGTGCCCTGACATACTATAGAAAATACGCAGCGGCCACGCATGGCAGGGAAACATCGGCGACGCAACGTCCCGAGCAAAGGATGGGTCCATCGTCAGCGAGAGAGGGGGGAAGGAACCACATATGAAGAATGCTATCCAAGAGGGGCACGCAATGCATTCGATAAAACCAGTACGGTAAATGAACAAAATCAACCAATGGAACGAACGCGCTGTGAATCTGCACCCCTCTGGCACGTCCGCCACACCGATTAAATGCGCAGCGTGAGGCCGACGGGTGGGCCCTCGACCTAAGGGGTGATCCACGTAGGATGTCAGCGAGAGTGGGTGCACGAAGGTTGGTACGGTTAGCGACTTTGCGAATCCCTGTTCATGCCGACTTCAGGAGCCGGCGGTGATGGGACGATGCGGAGGCCGGCCAGAAAGCCCAAATCGCTGGAGAGCCTCCAATGGGTCTCACCGTTTATATCTTTAGACTAGTACGTACTAGTATCTAGTTCTTACTACCTCTTTTTTGTAGGGTAAAATACTGAAGTTCCAAAATTAATTCTAATTAATCATTGAAGAAATGGAAAAAAAGGCATCAATCTTCATTCATAACTAGCAGGGTGGCCCGCGCATTTGCGCGGCTAGAGATATCTTTTATCCTTCACCTGGTTTGTGGACTATCTAACACATTGAAGAATTATAATGATAAGATATTTTCTGATTATAGTTATTTAAAATTGTTGAAAAGATGATTGCTTGAATATGTCCATGGAAAAATCGTTTATATTATGTTTTGGCAGAAGCTTTTTGATGTAGCCGCTTGTCCACCCCATCTTTCCTTATATCCATGCATCTATCTGTATATCTATCAATCTATGTATCTACCTTTATATCTCTCTTGGTTTTGCATTATTAATGTCATGCGGAAACATTGATTTAAAATACATAAACTACATATAACCCATATTTAAAATAAATAATTCTAGCCAACATGTGCATGTCTTATTTTACATAATCGCGTCACTTTATTGATTAAGAAACATCAATACGGTGTTTTTCCTGAATGCAATCGAGGGCTACACAAATTGAAATATTACAAACTGAACACAAAAAGGACTACGCACAACATAGGTTGAAAGAAAAATATTATTTTACCATTGTGAATTTTTTCTATTAAATGTAATTGTTGAGCACACATCCTTGTAAATGACAACAAAGTTCAATGCCATTGTGGTCACAATTTGTAGTCCTCTCTCTTCTCCTAGCTTTTACTTTTCTCTCTCACACTTATTATAATTCGTTGATGGCTTTCGTTAACATTTCAGAAAAAAAAAATCAAATACAACATTTGATGCATTGTACACAAATGCAATCTCCACTAACTTTTTTCATTGACCGCACTGCAATTTTATTGACTATATAGCAAGTAGTTTTAATCACATAGACAGTAAAGCATTGCAGTTATCCGTATATATTCATTAAAATTTACTAAAACATTTTCTTTGGCGTACTTTATAACTTGTTCTTTCTTAGCATGCACATATTTTCTAATTAATGACTAATTAAGGCTGATTATTATTATTCGTTTTCAAACAGTAAATGTTGCATCCCTAAAATTGTGGGAATGTTACCTTTATTATTAGACTGTACCTGCTAAGCATGTTTGCTGATGCAACCGCACCAACAAAACCTGAAACTTGTAAAATTATATCTTTCATGTTTAATCGGAGGAGCAATAAATAATGACATTTTCCACTTTACAAAATTCTATTGTGGGAAAAAGAAGGTTTCTATGGTCTCACTTTAAAAAAATCCGCTGAGTGCCCGTCTAATGACATTTCCACTTTACAATGATGTGATGCCAGAATCAAAAGTTTCTCGGCATACAACATGGGGTAATTACCATTGTACAACAGTCTTCAGTGAACTTCAGACCAAATACACATGCCATGAATCTACACTATCTGGATCCAATTAGTTGGTGACAAAATGGTACCTGGAATCCACATAGCTCTCGACATCCCAAAGGAAGGATCCAAAAGTGACAGCCTCTAAGATCAGCTTTCTCAACCCTGAGAAGCTTATCCTGACATGCTCATCCTTTTGGACGAATCGACAGTTCCTTCTAGAGTGACACAAATGCCAAATGCGCCTTTGTGTGCTTCTCTATGATGCCAAATACCACCTTCGACCGAATTGTCGAATAAGTTTGTAACGTGTCTGGATCAAACGACATGACATACGATTTGAGCCGGCAAGGCTTGACAGATTGGCTAAGCCCTTCCGCGCTGAGGTTAGAGGAAGTCAAGGACTCCACCTCTGGATGAGAACTGTAAGTCTGAGCTGAGAACCGTGAGTCAGCCGTCATAACTTGATTGAGCGCATCGTCGTCTGATCCCCAAGGGAGGCTCTTCATTGACTTCTCGAGCTGAAACTCTCTAGAGGAAATAACCATACATCACTGATGTAGCGTAGACTTGGACAACTCGGAGCTTACTTATGGCGGCGATAGTGGCATCAGCTTGCCGCTGCCCCAGTATGAGGTTTAAGTGGTTCTCGATCATTTCATATGCCTCATGTGAGTGCAAACGCTCAAGCTTCCCTTCCACATGTTCTGCCCACAGATCAACTCTACCAGAAGCATCAATAGTGTGAGAGAGCTGGGACCAAAGAGACGCTAGCTTCAACAAACTTCTGAACAACCAGTGCGTACAGTATCTCCTCGGCAGTCCTCCTTTCCTTCTCCTTAACCTCAACAATTCGCCTATTAATCAAGATACAAAAATCAGCCAAAATTTCTAACTTACAGGGGATTAATAGAACTGATTAAAAACACAAATTCCAGTGAGCACCGAATACAATTAGGCTTGTATATCCTCCAACTCAAACCATGAATGCCCTATCATGTTTTATGGAAAATTTCGACTCACAAAATAATTCTAATACGAAAACGTGACTGCTCTATCCCAATCAAACAGGCTAGAAATAACAGTTTTTCTTCCCGATAGGAAACAAAATCAGCACATCCAAAATCAAATGCTAAACAATTCATAACATCTCTATCTGCTATGTAAACTCGTGTAATGTTAAACATGTCGGCAAGTGCCCATTAGTAAGATGTTTATCTCTGCTTGGATGATACTTCTACAATTGGCATCATGTCCTCTCACTGAGCGGTATAAATCGGAATAATTTGCCATACAATTAGTTGTTTTTTGTCCAACCACTAATCTTCTCACTACATATTTGAGCCTAAATCACGGTCCACAATCTATATTTGAGGAAGTAAAATACCCGTTTTCTTCTCTTTGACGTATGTATCCATCCATTAACTGTACTCAGTAAAATTCCCATTTATCCGATTTATGCTATGCCATTCTCTTGGAGGTGATACTTGTTGAAGCTGCCGGCGAGGCTGCATCTCGCCAGCCCGGCCGTCAAGTTCAGTGCTGACTGCACCGTGTGTGACCCGTCGGCGAGCAGTACGTGGTCGACGACGTATCCTAATGAGAAATAATTTTAGTGCATATCGTGGAAACCTTTTTGCGCCTTGTCGGCAAGATCGTGGCAGGGACACTGGCCTTTCTTGCAGCTACTTCCATCAAGCTCGATCATTGCGCTATGTGCATCTGCAGTTCTGCATATGTGCATAATATATAATCGCTGCTCCTTAGCTTGTCATATCACCGCCGGCGTCAAGCGATCAACCTCCTTTGCAATACATGAACCCATCTCTATCCGGGACAGGACATGAACTCCTAGCAACATAGATCGATCGATGTGATCTTCAGCATGGCCGGCACACCAGCTAGCAGATGACGCGAGATCGTTTCATTCTTCCCTAGAGCTAGCTTCATCAGAGGGAGATCGACGTTGTCGCTTCGAGCTCATCGTCCAGCAAGCTCGATCATTGCCCTCCGTGCATCTGCAGTTCTGCATATGTGCATAATATATACTCGCAGCTCCTTAGGTTGTCATATCACCGCCGGCGTCAAGCGATCAACCTCCTTTGCAATACACAAACACATCTCTATCCGGGACAGGTCATGAACTCCCAGCAACATAGATCGATCGATCTGATCGTCAGCATGGCCGGCACACCAACCAGCAGATGACGCGAGATGGCACACCAGCTAGCTTCATCGGAGGGAGATCGACGTTGTCCTTCGAGCGCATCGATCGGAGGATTATGCTGGGCCGGGGATGCTCTAGGTGCTGTCTTCAGATTCACACAACGTCCCATCGCGATACTCTCACGCGTCGAAATAGCGTAGCAACACATACCAATCACGGCATATATGGGCAGAAGGGAACGTGTACTTTCGTATTTTAGGTAGGGGTAAGAGTCCATATCACATACAAATTACACAGAGTCCGTGTCTCGTACTGTTATGAATCGACCTGGTGTAGCTGCGTGCGGGATACCTTTTTCCTTCGGAAGTTATTAGATCATGTTGTTTAATCTTGTCCTTTGATATACTCTAACATAACACGGATGCATCCTGGCCGCTTAGCTTCAGTTTTTTTTTTTTGATTTAGCTTCCGTAGCTTTTTGGTTGTTTCACGTACGTGCTGAGGCCGGACATGCCTTGCCGCAGATTTTAAATCTTAACCGTCTATACATTGTAGTTTTACGGTGACAAATCTTTACCGTTGGTTGTCTTGTGTTTTAATTATATAATAGACTAGAAAGATACACCTTGCCGCGGGGATCCTAAAAAAAGTATAAGAAGAAAGGATATTTGATGCATGAAATGGAAAAAATCTCGGGGATATGGAGGATTTGATTAGCCACAATAGTCGAAAATCTAAATTTAATTAATATGAAACTAGGATAAATACAATGTACAATCAATATCAGATAGAAGTTAAGAGGCATTTAAATAAGATGTGTGAATTATTTGATATTAAGTAAATGATGGAGAAAAGGGACATATCTGATGTTCTCCAGACCTCACAAATCAATTATTCAGCACTTTGTGAAAAACAATTTTTTTGGAAAGATAAATTAATTCAATATAGTGATATATAAAATAACCACATATATGTCTCTTTAATTAGGAACATTTGTGGAGTATTAGATGTAACTTCAATAGAGATGCAATCGGAACAGATAGGAAGATGGTCTCTCAATTAAAGTTCATTTACATCATGTCCTTTCCTCGAAGCATTGAACTTTGCTCCTTGCTAACGCTTCTAGCGCCGTCATGCTTGTTGCATGCCAAGGGCTCCTCCATCATTCCTGGAAATAGATAATCATGCATTGACCGCGTTCCCTCTTGGTCCATGAAGTTTCCCAAAAGTGTAGGAGCATCAGATGAAGACGTTTAAAGGATGATGAAATGGATCAAGCTTCACCTATACTGATGGATATGGTTAATGGAGAGATTGCGGGTTGCATTTTATATTAGCACTACTCGGGACTAAATGTGAAATTCGTGCTGAGACTAATATTAAGCAAATACACATATACTATCAATTAATAGTGGATTTAATATGTTCATTCACTAATGCTTAAGTCGTTAGTAGGATTGTGGTTGACCAATATGCTCAGAAACTAACTTGTGATCATCTAGATAGACACAATGTTTTCATAAGTCAATCCAAAATTAAATAAGAATTCTTTTTGGATAAGCAAGAAAGAAATTATCAATTAATGTCATCGCCAAGTGGCTAAATAAATTTTGTGCACAATACTGAATAGAATCGAAACGAACTTGAAATGAATAAATAAGGAGAACGTGTAAATGGATCTTCAGTACAACAATTTAATTGACATATAGGAATAACTAAGTGCACAGAGTTATGAATATTTACTTAATTTGTCTGATTGTAAGTAATAAAGAACTATGAGGTGCAGTATCTTCTTCTAAGAATACTACCGATATGCACTAACAAAGAAGTATGTAGTGAGCAATGTAGAAAGAGTATTTAACACAAATATCCTGAATGGTGTCTTGTTCGCCAGTGTGTGTGGTAAGTTTTCTGTGAAGAACATGTGACTTAGCATAACCATATCTCCTTTCTTGCATGCACGCATGTAGTAGAAACAATGCACCTGAATAACATTCCTAGAACTCTGGACCGTTTAGATCCCTGCCATCAACATCTCATCCACCGCCGCCTCTTCCAGACCGCTTCTCTGTTCTCTCGCATTGCCACTGCTTCTTCTTTCTCCCCTGGCGCTCTCCTGCGTCATCTCGCTGCCACTCATTTCTCATCTCGGCGCCTGGGCGCTACCTCCCCGGTGACCTCTTTTTCATCTCTTTGCTCTCGACATGCAAAATCCAACCTCATGTACAAACCATGATTGCCCTGCAACTTGATCGAACTGTAAACTTGAGAATCATTCTGATTACTCTCAATGTATGTTTCACTACTTCTAAATGTAAATTAACAATTTGTCAAATACCTAGAGCGCATTGGCAGACACCAGAAATTAGGAGGAGGTAGTGATTGGCGAATGATTTGAACTGGATTAATAGCGTGCATAGTTCTTGAAAGCATTGATCTGTTTTGATCACGCCCGCGACCCAATTCTTTGATTGTGAGGATATTTCTTGAAAGCACCTGCACGGGCTAGCGATTTCAGAAATATAAATAGGAAGTATTAAAAAATATATACGTGGGAAACAAATGAGGATTATGATTATAGAAAATGATTTACCTAGCACTCTAGCAGGTTAGTGACAGAAGTTTCCAAATATTGCCCACTTTTCATGATATCCTGGAATCACTCAAACAATAGTCAATGTCTGGAGTGACAGGGCACATATATAATCTAGCATACCACATATTCAGCACAATTCGATATGAAAAAAAGAGAGGGTATAGGAATTTATGCAATACAATGACATATACCATATTTTTATTTCATCCTTGAGATTACAAATGTGGGTGTTAGATCCTTCATCCGAAATTACAACACCTTGTTTTTAGATATAGGATAACACATATATGATTAGCTTGTTTATATTTTTAAGAACATTGGTTGCTCAATATTGCACTATTTAGATTCAATAAGTAGACTTGTGGGGACCCCATAATGCATGGGAGTTTTTGTAATGCTTATAAGTAGATGTTAATGATAAAGTGTTGAAGACTGAAAAATTGTTTGAGTATTTTTTTATTGTAAAAATCCACATGAGTAGCTTTATGACATGTAAGTTTCTATATGTTTAATATTAATCCCATGCCACTGTATCCTATGACACACCATATATATACATTTTTATTTTTAACAGATGCAAGTAGTTTCCGGAATAGAAACCTAGCTATATCCAAAATTTTGTTTGGTATGAATGAAATCAAAATCGTTAACATTGAAAGAACTTCAAAAGATAAACTGAATAATTGATATATATTTGATACTAACCTGAAAACCGGATGGCTGTGCTGTCCTACGCTGTCTCTTAGAAAAATCACCTTGCATTGTGCAGGGATTTTTAGGTTCAATATTTTCTGTACAGGATGATGAGTGACATGCACATATTAGTAGCATAATATATAGAAGGAGGATAAATGTACATCTTATACAAACATTTATTCCGCCAGTTATCAGTGCCGGCTGTAACGACATATGTCGTACAAATATCAGCATCTCATAAATTTATAAATTTTAGTCTGTACCGTAGCTATTCTCAGTATCTGAGTCAAGAAAAAGAATAATCAAAATATACTTTAAAGGGAGAGTAATCAAAATCTGCTGTCCTAACCCGGACACCTAGAAACATCACCTTCATGGTCAAGCGATTCTTATGTTCAGTTTTTTCCTGTAAGCATGATCAGAGGCAGTGTAATAATTCGCTTAGACCACCGTACTATTCCTCCATCAGCCATCAGTCTTCCATTAATCCATCCCATTGATATAAACTAATCTGATACATGTACATGCATGTACATGCATGCGTGCTGGCGGACACCGAGACTGGCGTCCTGCTGCTGCTGCGTGCCATGTACGTCGACGTCAAACTTTAACTCAAGATGGTGAGTTGTTAAACGGCTGGCTGCAAATCAAGAAAAAATAGCTAGAGGCATACATGGAACGGATCGATGGCCGGCCGTCCTTTCCTCATGTATATCCGAAGCCTGCATGGACAACAACAGACAGATTAGATTTGTGGTGCAATCTCGATGCATAGCAGGGCGTAGAGACTGGAGATGGAACATGCGAGGATAAGGAAGAGGAAGAGCTGCGCTAGGGTTTCTCGACGGCGCCATGGTCCCTTGGCTGGACGTACGGCTGCGTAGTCTACAATGGCCGACGGTGATATTTCGATCCGGTAGCCAGCTGTATCAACGTGGGATAATAAGCCAGGACTCCTGCGGCACTTCCTCATATCGTACGGTTGAAATTAGGGAACAGGGATATCCGATGGACTACGTGCTTAGTTTTTCAGGATTAACGTGGAGTCTCCGTTGGTGCCTCCAATTAGTAAATATAAGATGTTTGCTAAAAATTGATGATGTGAAAAATTAAATGGCTAAATAATTTATAATGTGAATAGCTTGCTTGTATGGATGAATATCATTAAAAAATATGGAATAACATAGATAAATGGATGTCCCAAATAGTGTATGATGTGGTGATAGACATGGATAAATGAATGGCTCAAGTAATGGAAGATGTGGACACCTTGCATATTGAGATAGACTAATTTAATGGATGTTAGTGGGGTTTTGTCTGCCGAATACAAATAGATAGATAGACAGATTATAGACTTAACCACATAGTAGATACCAATCTGACGAATACAAATTCTCATATACTCAATGTAACATACAGACACCCAAAAAAATTCTCACTAAAACAATTGCAGTGAATTGATGGACTGGGCACAGCACGTGTGCCTTCCGTTCCCACAATTGCAGTGAAGGATGGCAAGAAGGAGCTCAGCTCGGATGAACAACTGAGAACCTCTTGACACTGTACACACATGATTCAGAATAAAAAATGTAAGTTTTTTGTGAATTCGAAATGATTTGTTGTTCTTGCAAGGATCGACACATAGCATACATGAACAACCCTAAATATTAGTGGCCGATCTAAGAGTAATGTGAAACTCCATATTCATAGAAAAAATATCATATATATATGAGTTCTTTTAACACAAAACGTACACAAGAAATTAGACAAGCAGGTTGTAGTCTTGTAGATTAAAATATCCTCATTTTTTAAGGGTGCACCATGGCACTCATGGCACCCACACACTAGTACAAACTTGACTTTAAAAGACGGACACTAGAGCCGGTTGGATTAAAAATAAAATACGCCGTCTGGGAAGAGCTACCTTTGACGGTCGTAATTTTTTGACAGTCTCTAATGTCATTTGAGACGGTTCGTATTATCGCACATCTCTAATAGGATACACATCGAAGACGGTCAGCAAAGTTACCCGGCGTAGACATATTGCAGACGGCTTATAAAACAACCACTAGTACAGAAAACCTATTCTGTGGCGCACCAAAAACCTATTCTGTGGCGCATGGGTGGTGCGCCACAGAATAGTCGCCACAAAATAAGCTATTCTGTGGCGCACCACCTGGTGCGCCACAGAATAGTGGCTATTCTGTGGCGCATCCAGTCCGGTGCGCCACAGAATATCGTTTTCAGGTTTTAAAAAAAAAAGAGACGGCCACCGCGTTGACGGCGACGAAGACGTTGACGGCGAGGAGGAAGGTGAACATCCGGCGCACGAAGCCCTTCTTCGCCTCCGCCACACGGAGAGGTCCTCCAGCACCGCCTCGTGCACGCGCCGCCACGACGGACGACGCGCCGTCGCCGCCGCGTTCTCCTCCATGAACCACACGCCGTGCACGCCCTCGATGTCGTCGTGCGGGAGCATGGAGTGGCTCTTCTCGTCGCGGATGTCGAACGCGCACAGCCGGATCCCCTTGCCGTCGACCGAGCCCAGCGAGCGCCCGAGGCGGGCCCCGGCCTTCTCCGCCAGCGCCGGCTCGCACAGTACCGAGGCGCGGTCGCGCACGGCGTCGTAGCGGACGACGCGTCCTAGGCGCCGGTTGAGCCAGTAGAAACACGAGCCGACATGGACGCCGGGAGAAGCTTTGCCGAGGCAGCGCCTCCGTGCGGAGCTCCCTCGTGTCCCACTCTCCGGTCGTGGACGAGAAGGTCTCCGGAGGGGATTCGGTCGTGCGTGGGAAGGAGGTCGGGGTGGCGCGTGGGCCGTCGACGGCGCCTCCGCTCGGCCTCCTCCTCCGTGTGGTCGCCGGGCCACGCGAGGAAGGCGAGGAGGCGGCGCGCAGCAGCAGCTCGGTCGTCGGGGATGGGCGAGGAGGAAGGTGAGGAGCACGAGGAAGGACGGATGGGGCGCGGGGGGAGGATGGCGGGAGCGCTTGCGGCGGGCGGCGGGCGGCGACGGTGGCCATCCTCCGGGACGGGCTCCCCTCACCTGGCCGCGCTGCTCCAGTTCCCCGCCGCGGCCGTCGGGACAGAGAATAGGCAGAGAGGAGAGAAAGAAGAGGATAGGATAGGCAGAGCGAGGATGCATCGTAGAGGAAGAGGATGAAAAAAAAGAGAAAGAAAGAGAGGGTGCGTGCGTGGTGGGTTTGTGTGTGTGTGTGGGCCCGGCGTGGGTGGGTGTTGACTAGATGAGAGAGAGGAGAGAGAAACCAGATCAGATCTGGATTTGAAAACTTCTGTGGCGCAATTTTGTGGCGCATGTGAATCTTGTGCGCCACAGAATATCCCTATTCTGTGGCGCACCAGTGCTGATGCGCCACAGAATAAGCCTATTCTGTGGCGCATGGCCGTGGGTGCGCCACAGAATAGGGCCAAAACTGGCTGACCCGTGCCTGGGTGTGGGGCCCGCACATATTTTGTGGCGCACCGCTACCCGTGCGCCACAGAATAAGGTTATTCTGTGGCGCACCAGGAATAGATGCGCCACAGAATAGGCTTATTCTGTGGCGCACCAGCTAGGGTGCGCCACAGAATCTTATTTTGTGGCGCACGGCTAAATGGTGCGCCACAGAATAAGGATCCATAGAATTGGTTTTTCCTACTAGTGAACGTGTCGCTAATTACATAACTTCTGAGACGGCCAGTAAAATAAATCGGCACTAACCTATATATGCAAAAGTAATATGCATTCCAGATCTTAGTTCCGTACATGCGCTAAGAATATAGTTCTGTGCGCTAATTAACATACTAATTAAGTAGGTATTTATATATATACAAGCAGGCCAGCAAACTACTCTACTATATAAACAGAGCGCGCGTGCGCCCGCGCGGTGGTGCGCATGCATATGATCACCACTTGCGAGACGACGACGACCCAGCGTTCTAGCCATGGCCGGTACCCCAGCCACCATCGTCGGCGATCTTCGAGGAGCCACCGGTACCCCCGCCACCATCGTCGGCAATCTTCGAGGACTCTTGGAGGATCTTCGAGAACTCCACCCAGCCACCGGTACCCTAACCAACCCAGCTACCCCAGGCACCACCGTCGGCGATCTTGGAGGACTCGCCACCCCAGCCGCCACCGGTCGTACCCCAGTGGGCACCACCTTCGACGATCTTCGAGAACTCGCCACCCCAGCCATCACCGTCAACGAACTTCGAGGAGCGACTTCTACTCCAGCCACCGTGGACGTTCGTCGATGACCTGGCGCCACCCCACCTGCCAGGGCCATCCTCGATGGAGCGGCCATCATTCTTCCCGCCGGCGGCGCCGTTCCACCCATCGTTCTCGTCCTCGTCGTCTGCAGCCTCTTTTTCGTCGATGTCGTCCTCGTTGTTGTCGTCCTCGTTGTTGTCGTCCTCGTTGTTGTACTCGTACCACGCGCGCCCCATGCATTTCAGCACCTTCTTCGCTTCCCCAGCGCGGAGGTGAGCCGTCCCCTTTTCGATCACATCGAGCTGATGGTAGAGCTCGTACGCGACAAACCCATCGACAGCAGCGTAGTCGAGTGTAGCGCCTCGACCCCGGAAATATACAGAGATGATGTGTGTCACTAGTCATGCGATACAACCGAAGGTTACTGGGTTACCACTTCTAGGCCAAAACCTTTGGCAGGCGTTGCTCGGAATGGATCATCGGCAACACAACACCTCGATTGATGCCATAAAACAGGCACAACTATCAATGTATAATCGAGAGATCAAGACTGCGGAACATATAGCACATCACAGACTCTACGACTCAAAGCATCACAGTTCAACTCTTATAATAGAGAAAGATAGCAAACATTACAACCATAGGTCACAGACCCAACAGTACATCAAGCGGAAGCAAATTATGTTGTTCTAAACAACAAGATCCAAAATATGGCCTAAGAGGCCTACAGATAAACATTCTCAGCGCCAGCTATTCCGAGACGTCCCAAGCTGCCACCTGTGAACCCCAAACTACTCGTCGATGTCAACGTAGAAGCCACCATCGGAAGTGATAAAGCTCACCTGAACCAAATAAAGCAAGGATGAGTATTGGATGTACTCAACAAGACTTAATTAACCTATTATATATCTGCTCGTTCAGAGAGTAAAAATGAGGCTTCCTTTGCATAAAGCCAATTTTTCAATAGAGGTAGGGAAAGTAGAAGTCGTCTATTCAGAACCTTTTGAAAAAGGGATAAGACTTAAGAGAGCCCATCTAGCTCTAATGTTAAACCTTTTGTAACCACCAACACCATCAACAAGTTTTATGATCACGTTCAAGTTATCTATGATCAAGTATCAAGCTCCAAGTAGTCCTTAACCGTGGACACGGCTATTCGAATAGATTTAACCCTGCAGGGGTGTACAAAATCCACACGTACCAACCGAGGCTCTTGATGCCAGCTAGTAGCACTCTTCCGAGGAGTGCCGGCAGACGGATGATTGGTTACGACCTTTACCTTACGTCGACCGATTCCACGAGCCACCCAAAAGGTCTAGGTCCGCCATCATGAGATGGCCGTTCTCCAACGCGGAACCGTTTGTTGCATGGCGAGGTTGGTTTAGCAGAGACTTCGTCCTCAAGCAACCCTGGCTGTGTCCCTGTATGAATGCACCTCCTCCTCCTCCTCGTTTCAAAACATTTTCTATGTGTATGCCAAATGGAACACCCGAACTATGTGGCCCATGGATAGATCTAAGCAAGTTAGTCAGTCGACGAGGCTGTCCAGTATGAGCCCACGTGTGGTCGCACTCTAAGTCCTGGAGAATTCACAAGAACACGGGTCCTAGGCGGCAAGAACAAGACAAAACACCACCATTCCACTTTGGCCTCTCATCCAAACCTTTAATTATTTTTAAACACACATCTCTGAATTTCCACATCATCATGTCATACTAGATTCATTCGCAGCTCTGATTCACCAACCGGGTGGAGTAGAGCTAAACAAGTGCATGGCTAGGCATAGGTTTGCTAGGAGAAGTGGATCAGGCTATTTAGGCAATGGAATCGATAGGATAACTCTATCTATCAACCAAAAACACATTGGAATCGTATGCAATATACAAAGAACCAAAATACTTTGAAATCATATATGTGCAGATAAGAGGTTATGCTTGCCTTGTTTGTTGATAACAAAATATGTAAATCTTCGGAAGTCTTCTGCTGGACTTGATCGTTGATGATCAAGTATTTGTCTTTGGTGTTGTCGATCTTGACTTCGGAATCACGTTCTACCGATAAGAACCAATACCGGAAAGAAAGGAAAAAATCAACACATGGCATAATGCAATGCGCACAAATGTATGCATGACAGTTTATAGTGCTTGTAATTTAAACCTAAACATGGAGATCATGTTCAATGGAGCCCTAATGCGTTTAGAAATAGCATTTGGAAACACCCCCATAAATCCGTGAAATGTGTTATTTTGTTCTTCTACATAAACAAGGTTAAACGTTGTTTAAGCATGCATGAGTTTGGTACAAACAGACATATTACATTTTTCTGAACATTTTGATATATTGAACACATTTTTCTGAATTACAGATAAAACATTATTGAATTTACAAGTTTGGACTAGTTTCTGAAATTTATGGAAATGTTTATATTCCTGACAATCGGACCAACATGTCAGGGTTTTAATAAATATCAAAATTTCAGAAAATAATAAAAAGAGGATGACGTTGCCATGGCAGCAGCACCAACCGACCACGCAATCGACAGAGAAGGCCGAGCTGGGATGCGCGCGAGGGCGCGTTGGACGCGGGGAGACGTAGGTGACCATATGAGGCCGGTGCTGCTCCTTTTGGGTTGCCGGAGAACAGCCGGCGGCGACGTTTGGCGGCGGACGGCGACGGTCTACAACGTGAGCTCAAATTAGAGCAAGAGAGAGAGAGGAAGAAGAGGTGCACGAGGACCAGAAGCTCACCATGAGTGCGGAGAGAAGCTCGGTGAAGAGATACGAGGTCGGACGGCGGCGAATCGAACATAGCGACCGGCGGCTGGCCACGGGGAAGAAGACTCCGCGCAGGAGATTTAGAGCCTCCCGGCATGAGCTACTCGGCGAGGATAGAGAGAAGGATGACGCGGTTCTTTTGGTCTGCTTCGATCTGTCCGGGGAGGCCGGAACCGGCAGCGCTTCGCGTCGGCAACGGCGACGGTTCAGTCGAGCGTGTTGAGAAAAGAGAGTAGGGGAGAGGGCGAGCGAATGAGTGAGCGGACACTAGTAGGAAAAGGCCTACCGCTGGCGGACGGAAATGGCCTACCGCTGCCGGGCGGGCGCCCGCCAGCAGTCATTACGCCAGTGGTAACGATTTACCGCTGGCGGGTGGCCGTCCGCCAGCGGTAAGGCTCGTTACCGCTGGCGGGCAGAACTTCGGCCGCCAGCGAGAGGTTTGGCAGCGCTGGCGTGCAGCCTCGGCCGCCAGCGGTATAATTTTTTGAATTTCTTTTTTTCTGAAAATCGTATTCCAGCAGTATCTACAGTACAGTAAATTCAAATACAGGCGTCAAACAAACAACAGAAATATAGATGACCACATACAAATGATCAAAGTGCTATACATAGATACCTTAATTAGTTCATCACACATATATGCATCACAAATTAACCTAACATGACATAGTACTTAAGCTAAAGTTCGATAAGGTAAACAGCATGCATTAGTTCATCCCTTAACCTAACTTGAAATTTAACCTAAAACTACTAATCGAGATGACCCCAGCATGAACTGATGTCGGATCAGTCGTCCGACCCATCGAGATCATCCCAGAAGCTCGAGTCCATGCTCGACGACGAATCGTCGCCGGTCTTCTTGCACGGCGGCGCTGCACTGGAGGGTCCGGCGACGTCGGAGCTCGCCTGCCTCTTCTTGTTCCTCGAGGCGTAGAAGTCCAGCTCCGCCTACACCAGATCGGGGCGGTTCTGGCGCAGCGTGTCCATCCGCCACTTGTCGATCTCGGCAACGCGGCGAGCTCTCCCCTCGCGGCGGTTACGCCTCACCTTGTCTATGTCGACGATCTCCATGGGCGGCACGAGGAACTCAGCCTCCGCCCGGTTCGGAACGTCGGGAAAGTTGAGCTCAGAACACGGCCGTCCAAACCTCCAGGCTGCCGCGTCGAATGCGCGCGTGGCGAGCTCCGCCGTGTTGAAAGTCCCCATGTACCAACGGTGGCCGTCCACGTTGATCTCCGCGGACCAGCGGCCAAATGGGCGGCCACGGACGCCAATGAACCCGCTCGTAGAGCGGCGGCGCGGCGGCATTCTCTGCATACAAGGTAAATAAAAAATGTTAAACAACAAATTACAGTACAGAAATTGTAATGAGATGAAACATAACAACATTTTAATCATCGACAACCTAATAAGAATACAAAACAGAACAACATTTCGGCCAAAGTCATGCCAAAATTCACGAGACATTTTGGCATGACTTTGGCTAAAAATATGACATATGAGTACCGAATTTACCGGAATGGAAGTTAATCAACATTCCGACAATCTCGAGGGTCTATAAAAGTACCTGCAAACATTTCATACATAGCCACAAGGCCACCACCACAAGCACTTATGAAAATTTTCATCTCACTTCATGTACTACAAATCTATCAACTATCAACTATCAACATCAACTAGCATCTATTAGCAACTATCAACATCACGAATCTATCAACTATCAACATAAAATTGAAGTTGACATTTCGGCAAACACCTTCGGTGCAACCCGTTGGAGAGAAGGGAGAGGAGGGAGACGGGCAGCACCTCGGGACGGCGCGGCGGCGGAGACGGCGCGGGCGTGGACGACGCGGGCGGAGACGGCGCGTGCACGGCGCGACGGCGGCGGCGAGACGTGCGGGGGAGTGGCCGCGCGCGAGGAACGGCGGCGTCGGTGGTCCGGAGCGGTCGCTGCTGCGGGGGCAGGGAGGGGGCGGCGCGGTTGGTGGGGGGCAGGGGGTGGATGGGGATGGGTGGGGGGCGAATGGATAGGGTTAGGTGGGTGGGGAGGGGGCAGCGGTGGGTGGATAGGGATGGTGCGCGGTGGGCCCGCGCGACTAGGGGAGGGTTACCGCTGGCGGACAGCGTCTGCCGTCCGCCAGCGGTAACTTTTAGGGTTTTTTTCCCTTATATAAAGGGCCAGGGGCAGACCCTAGATTTGCTATCAGTACCGCGTCACCACCGCGCCGCCGCCGCCCTTGTCCGCGCCTCTCGATGACCTCTCCGCGCCCGTGGCCTCCGCCGGCGCCCCTCCACGCCTCCGTGGACCTCCCCTAGTCCGTTCCCATGCCAGTGTACGCTACCCTTTCTCCCTGATCCCCTCCTTCCCTCCGTAGGTTGCATGTACCTTAGGTGTTTGATCAAATTCCCCACTATTGTTTTTAGATCTCGGGCATATACGTCGGCGATGGCCGCGACCGGACACCCGTTGGACAATAACGGCCCTGTGCGGGATTGGGCTCCGCCGGGCTGGCACTGGGAGTTATCTTCCGGAACGCGTAGCTTGGTGAGAAATCCGGGCGAAGTCGCCGACCCGGATCTTGTTTGGTGGAGGTCGCGTGGGCCAGGGAGCTTCCAGAGGGAGCCGGCCCCCGAGGAGGTGGTACGTCGCCGTATAAGGGAGGAGGATGCGCACGTCTGTCGCTACATGCATCTGTTGGATACGATGTATACTAATACATGGCAGGCAATGCAAAGGAATCCTTATCATGTGAGTATTGACCCTGTGATGGTTCCTACTCTTTGGGTGATCAGCGCTCCCCGTGATGCACCCCGCGGCCTAGTACGAGGCAGAAGTTAGTTAAATAAAAATGGCATGAGGACGATCGATCCAGCTGTAACCGGAGATTAAATAAAGATGTGACCGTGATACTTTTTGCATATTAATTTGATCTATGTTGCTTTTTGCATAGAGTCTTTTTATGTGTACTAGTTGCTATGTGAACTGATAAACTTTATTTTCGACGAAAGTTTCACAAACATTCTTCACAAAAAGCACTATCATGTAGAAACATCTACAAGTTTCAGTTCGATCAAAATGACCAAGTTATGTCAATTCTCAACGCATAGTTTGTGATAAAGTGCTCGTATTCGACACATAGATCTGTCTTGATATAGGAAGCAATGGTTCCTAAGGAAATTTATAGATTGTTTTCATAAATATAATTTTCCTACTTATTTGTATTACAGGCTAACTTAGCGCTGGCGGACGCTCTAGTGTGCCCGCCAGCGGTACGGAACCGATCGCTGGCCTACGGTGCACTCTGCCCGCCAGCGGTACTGTCTCCATTTTTTTCCCCAGATGAGCTCATCCGCTGCCACTACCGCTGGCGGGCATGTGTTGTGCCCGCCAGCGGTAGTTTGCACCGCCTCCTCCCAGATTTCTACTCCTACCGCTGGCGGGCGGTCCTTGTGTCCGCCAGCGATACGTCCAGAACCAGTGGCGGACACGAAAACCCGCCCGCCCGCGGTCATAGCGCTGGCGTACGAAACTGTTGTCCGCCAGCGGTACGCTGGTGGCTATAAGCCTTTTCCTACTAGTGGGATGAAGAAGAGAGGCAGGGCACGATGCTCTTAAGTCTTATCCGCTCTCCTGCGTTCGGCGGCGGCGACGTGATTCGCGGCAGGAACGGACGGCATCGGCAACGACACGGAGCTGCTTCAGTACGACAGGAAGAAGACCACGAGCATGGAGATGGCCTCGTTCGTACTTGGCTGGGCTCACTGGGCGGTAGAAACTTATTTGCTGCGCTGCGCGGAAGGACTGCACGAAAAGAAATGAGCTAAAGCCCAAAACAGGAACTTATAGAAAAGACCTTGTCAAATAGGTTTTTTGCCTATTTCTAGAACATAGTCTTTAGGGAATTTTTAAGCGAACTTAGAAAGATCCGAAAATATCAGTAAAATTCATGGGGGTTTCGATTTTACCTAGAAGCTCCCCATATTTTTGTTTGAATTTTTAGAACCATTTAAATGATCTTAAAATAAAGGAAAACGAAAGCACTTTTGCAAATCACACCTTTTGTTTAAAATGCAAATTTTTCTTAGTGAAAATACATGATGCTCATGAATGCAAAACTAGTTTATTACAAACATGGGCTGTTACAAATCTACCCCCCTTACAAGAATCTCGTCCCGAGACGAGATTCCTAGGAAAAGAGAAGGAAGGGTTAAACCAACTTCAACGGTCCTTTCCATCGGGGTTGTTTTCTTCTAGAAAAAGTTGATCCATAGCATCATGAGGATACGTCGGTTCCTTCATCCTACTGTACGAAGAAAAGGGGGAAGCACTCTAATAAGATTGATCTTCACAAGATCGAGTATCTCATGATCAACTCATAGATTGAGTGTTCATGTAACATCCCAATTTTCACAAAAATAAATTTTCATACATGGCATGCATCATTTCATTGCATTTTGCATTTGCACCCTTGTATTCAAAATTTTCAAAGAAATAAAAACTTTGATTTTTTTTAAATATTGCAAAGGTGTTACCAAATGGTTTAGTTTGATAAAGTTTAGTTTTTCAAAAATTTACAAATTGATTTGAATTCATTTGGAGGTTTAAATCAAAAGTATAAAAGTTTCAGAAAAGAAAAAGAAAAGGGAACAAAAAAATAGAAGAGCCGCCAGCCCAGCCCAGCCCAACAACCAGCCAGCAACGGCCCGCGGCCTCTCTCCCTCTCTCTCACAGACAGGTGGACCCCACCTATCATCACCGACACCCAGTCATCTCCTTCCCCCAAATCACGCCCTCGACGCTGCAAGAAACGGACGAATCAATCCAATTGATTGCCGGCGATTTACCCACCCATTACGCTCTCCGTTTCCTCCTATAAGACCCCCTGCTCCTCCTCTCGCTTTTGCCCCAGACAACACGACTCGAGAGCCACCAGGCTGCTCGCACGCACCCCCGACGCTCCGCCACTGCCGCCGGCGACTTCTTCAAACTCCGGTCGCCCTAGTTGACCCCAAGCCCTCCCACCTCCTCCATTCTTCGTTTTTCTTTGATGCGCATCGTTTTGACTTGGCGTGGTATTTTGTTTCGTAGCAGAACGAGATGCCCGTGCTCGACCCGAAGCATCCGCCACCGTCTTCAACTCCGGCGAGGAATCGCGGGAGAACCGGGATGCGCCGCTGCCTCCTACGTCGCCACCGTGTCCGCCACGACATCCTGCACCCTTGATAACGAAAGCCCCCTCCCACTCCTTCTCTTTTCGCCGGAACGCATTTTTCCGGCGTGACGCCGTCCATGGCACTGCCGCAACAGGAGCAACTCCGGCACACCGGCGTCGCTTTGTTTTTAGTCTGTTAGATCAGGCCGTTAGATCTGCTATGTACGGTTAGGATTAGATTAATTAGCACGAAGAGGTATGGGTAGATCTGGACCGTCAGATCTTGATCTGATGGCTCCGTTTCAATTCATCTCCCGGCGAATCACAGGAGGCCTCGTCAGCGTCCAGTCAGCGCCTCGTCAGCAACCCAGACAACAGAGCCAGCCAAAAGGAGGGCGCCAAGTGGCCAGTTTTTATTTTCTGTTTGTCTGTTTAAACAGATTTTTAACAAAACTTGTAAATTCAATAACTTGAGATATGTTTGGCCAAATTTAATAAATTTTATATATTTGAGATCCTATGGATCTGTAGTTTATTTTGGATCAGTTAGTTTTCAGTTTTGACAAGTTCAAAAAATTCAAATTTCAAATGATTGATTTGAGTAAATTTGACATATCTTTAAATCTATATGTTCAAAAATTGCAAAAAAAAATATTGGAAACCTTTGGTTCTGTAGATTATATTGCCACTGTTAGAATTAATTTTTGGATATATTTAAACTGTTTTAAAATCAGAGGCTTAATTTGAGTATTTTTAGTATATTTTAAATCCTACAAACTATTTTATTATGTTTCTTTTTGCAAAATGCCACAAATTTTATGTTCTGTCCAGTAGTACTGTTTTACAACTTTTGAATAAAAAGTTTAATTACAGAAAACTTTAATCTTGTGTTATTACCCTTTTATGTGTTTTAATATTTGTTTTGTTAAATGGATTTTGTTAGAAATTGTTTTAAATGCATTTTGACTTCATGCATGATTTAATAAACCAGAAAAGTTAGTATAAATAATTCCTTGTGTTTTAAATTGCATTTCATGCATATCATATTTTTAATTGTATTGTTATTATGTGTATGTTTATTTGTGGCTTGTTTTATGTGTTAGAATTTTCGGAGGGAAACGAAGACTCTTGCAACTGTTACTCCTGCTCTCCTTGCTGCCAAGGCAAGTGGCACCTTCATAAAATTCCTAAGTATTTTATCTATGCATGAATAGTTATTTTGAGTAGTATGCATGTTAGGTGTTTTACTACAGCTATGCAAGACATGTTTAGAATTGCCCCTTATTTCTATGTGTCTAGGAACCTATATAATAACTTAGTAGAAATATTGATGCTATGCAAAAGTTATTTTATAAAAAAAAGCTAAAATTCTACTAAGTTAAAGAAACTCCCTTGTGGATTGGTTTGTTGACGGAGGTGAAGTTGAGTGGCTACTCAGGCCCATTTTCATGGTGTGAACCTGAGTATGTGCACTTGTGGATGGCCACCCAGGGATCAAAGGGATTTGAAGTACTCCAAGTGAAGATTGCTTCCAGTGCAGTCATTTGTCATATGTGCTCTGTCTTGATGGATTAAGTTGCGTAGACTCACCCCGGCTTGACAACCAGATGTAGAGGGATGTAGGTGGAACGGGTCAAGCCGGTATGGGGTGGGAAAATGCTTCTGAAAAATCTCGTCTCAATCTTCTCATTTTCCTTATCACTGTTGGAGTGTAGAGGATAGTTTGGGCTGATTGAGTCAAATGGTGAACGTGCACAACCTCTCGAGAGTGTCAAAACTAAGTACTTAGCCTTGTCCCCGGTTACGGACAATACTAAGCAGCTGATCAAGGACGTCAACGGAGGATCCCAACATTCCAATTTCTCAAGTAAAATATGAAGGGTTAACAAGGGTAGATGAGACAGTGGTTTTCATGCCATGGATGTCTCGATTAGAAGAAAAGTGTTTTCAAAAGAGTTAGGAAAATTTGGCTTTCTGCAAATTAGCCTTTGAAGTCCACCAGCCTAAATATGCATATAGGTTATTAGAGTTATTCCACTAAGTGTCCACAGAGTGTCACTTGCCAGTACCATTTTATATGGTTCTGACCCACCTTGTTGCAACATTTTTCCTGTTGCAGGTTGTTCCGACGACGAGTGAGAATTCGTTTAAGGGTTTCTAGTCTTCAACCAACATGTTTCGCCTGTGGCACATGATGATGATAGGGACTCCATGAAGAATAAAGTTTCCGCTGCTTACTCTTTCAAAGCTAGCTTTAAGCTATGCAAGTTGTAACGAATATTTTCCTAAGTACTGGATCTTCGTGTAATAATTGATACAATGTTGTGATATTTCATCTTAAACCGTGTGTGCAAATGAATCGATCCAGGGGTTTGCACTATACACGGGGACCTTGCCATTTTTTAAGTGCAGGTCCGTGATACGTCTCAAACGTATCTATAATTTCTGATGTTCCATGTTGATATTATACCAATTGTTACATGTTTTTATATACACTTCATAACATTTTTATGCATTTTCTGGGACTAACCTATTAACAAGATGCCACAGTGCTAGTTCATGTTTTCTGCTGTTTTTGTATTCCAGAAAAGCTGTTCTGGAAATATTCTCGGAATTGGACGAAACTTGGACAGAACCTTCTATTTTCCCGACACGTACACGGAGTCCAAAGGAGAGACGGAGGCGACCGAGGAGGCAGCCACGCCAGGGGCCGGCGTGGCCCCACTTCCTGCCGCGCCGGGGGGTGGCGTGACCCCCTCGGGTGCCTCCAGACGCCGCCCTTTCGCCTATATAATGCCTTCGTCCAGAAAACCCTAAATACCCGAGCCTCCATCCACGAAAAATTCCGTAGCCGCCGCCGTCGTCAACCCTATTCGGGAGGGTTCTGAAGCTCTTCCGGCACCCTGCCGGAGAGGGGAATCATCACCGGAGGGCTCTACATCACCATGCCTGCCTCCGGAGTGATGCGTGAGTAGTTCATCCTTGGACTACGGGTACATAGCAGTAGCTAGATGGTTGTCTCTTCTCCTTGTGCTATCATGTTTAGATCTTGTGAGCTGCCTATCATGATCAAGATCATCTTATTGTAATGCTACATGTTGTGTTTGCTGGGATCCGATGAATATTGATACTATGATCAAGTTGATTATCAATCTATCTTATATGTTATTTATGATCTTGCATGCTTTCCGTTACTAGTAGATGCTTTGGCCAAGTAGATGCTTGTAACTCCAAGAGGGAGTATTTATGCTAGATAGTGGGTTCATGCCTCCGGTAATCTGGGTGAGTGACAGCAACGTCTAAGGTTGTGGATGTGTTGTTGCCACTAGGGGTAAAACAGTAATGCTTTGTCTAAGGATAATTGTATTGTTTACATTATGCACATTACTTAATGCAATAATCTGTTGCTTGCAACTTAATACCAACGGGGAACACAAATGTCAACCTGAAGGTGGATTATTAGTCATAGATGTTGTTGGATAACGGTCTATGTATCTTGTTGTAATGCCCAATTGAATATCATAGTAGTCATCTTGTCATATATATGCATTGTCATGCGCTCTCTATTCATCAATTGCCCAGCTGTAATTTGTTTACCCAGCATGTTAGTTATCTTTTATGGAGAGACACCACTAGTGAACTGTGGACCCCGGTCCATTCTTTTACACTGATAATACAACCAACTGCAATCATTGTTCCTTTTCATTCTCTGCAATTAAACACTATTTTCCACACCATACGTTTAATCCTTTGTTTACAGCAAGCCGGTGAGATTGACAACCTCACTGTTTCGTTGGGGCAAAGTAGTTTGATTGTGTTGTGTGCAGGTTCCACGTTGGTGATCGAGTAAATGGCGCCACCAACAACCTTCAGAGGTGCCTTTTACTCCTACTGGATCTGACAACCTTGGTATCTTACTGAGGGAAAACTTGCTGCTGCACTGCTTCATACCTTCCTCTTGGGGTCTCCCAACGAACGTGTGCTTTCACGTCATCAAGCAACTTTTTCTGGCGCCGTTGCCGGGGAGTAAGAGATTTCTGCAAGGGGAGTCTCACGCTTCCAATCTCTTTACTTTGTTATTGTCTTGCTTAGTTTATTTTTATTTATCTTGTTTGCTTTTATTATCAAAAACACAAAAAATTAGTTTCTTGCATTTAGTTTATTTCGGTTTGTTATTATGTCTAGTTATTTATTGCTATCAATGGTTTTCTCTTTGAAACAAAATCTTATTGTCTAAGTGGGTTCACGGAGGAACAACAAATTATATAAGGAATACCGCTTGTCTCAAAAAGGGAAACACTTATGGTACAAATATATAATTGAATTATTTTGCTAGAAACTTGTGCTTACTTATGATGAATCCTGGTGCTTTAATGAATGTTTTTGCTGTTGGAGGCATAAACACCTCCCTTTCCAATGTGATTATAATGATAATGAAACCTTGGCTGCTTATGCTAAAGGAAACTATGACTTTGATAATCTTGAACAAATTGAAGAATTTGTTGTTTTTAAGGGTGCCTATGAAATTGCTGGTTTATTCAAGATGATGATGCTCCTTGTAAACTGAGAATTTGCTATACTTGGTTATTGCCTTGAATATTACAATGATAATCCTTATATCACTGAATTTCTTGAGAAAACTTATTCTCCAGAACAACTTGCTACCTTTCAGGAACCTGTGGGAGAAGAAATTGCTGAAACTGAAAGCTCATTGGATGAAAAAGAGGAAGAGAGTGATGAACAAAAGGAGGATCTACCTCTAAAGATAGTAACTCTTTAACTCTTACATTATATGATTACCCTCCATGCCTACCTAAGGAGGAAGAATGCTATATTGTTGAATGTCATGATTCTATTGAAATATCTCCTTTTGATAAATTTGAAGTAACAAGCCCTTGACTCAAGAAAAGGAAATTGCAGAAAGTAAAAATGTGCTCCCTAATGTTATATATGATAATGCTCTTGATGATGGTCCTATATTGCCTAATGATATTTATTATACTACTATTGTCAAAAGTGGGTTTAATGACCCCACTGTTTTAGAGCTTAATAAAAATTATGTGTTTGTAGATCATGAAAAGCATGCTTTATGTGATAGTTATATTGTTGAGTTTGTTCATGATGCTACTGAAAGTTATTATGAGAGAGGAAAATATGGTTGTAAAAGTTTTCAAGTTACTAAAACACCTCTTTTATGTTGAAAGTTTTGAAGTTGCATTTGTTTCATCTTTCTATGCTAGTTGCTTTATGCTTCAATAATTTATTTATTACAAGATTCCTTTGCATAGGAAGTGGGTTAGACTTAAATGTGTTTGATATTTGCCTCTTGATGCTCTTTTTGTTTTTCAACTCTTATTCTTATGAGAGCATCATTAAAATCTTCTAGCCTAGCTAAAAGGCATTAAAGAAAGCGCTTTTGGGAGGCAACCCATTATCTTTTGTTTTCAGTTTGAGTCAAGGAGCTGTTTACTTCTGTAACAACCCTTTGTATCTTTACTTTTTCGAATTGTTGTGCCAAGTAGAGCCTCTAATAGAAGATGATGCTAGATTTGGATTTCTGCGCAGGAACAGATTTTTGCTGTTCACCGTTTCTTCTTATAAAATTGCCAGAAAATTGAAAAAATCTGCAAATTTTTGTGCGTGATCCTCAGATATGTACGCATCTTTCGTTAGTTTTGAGTTTTTCGATCTGAGCAACGTAAGTGCCTCGAAAAAATTCGTCTTTACGGACTGTTCTGTTTTAGACAGATTCTGTCTTTTATTTTGCATTCTCTCTTTTACTAGTGTTGAGTGGAATTCTTTTTTGGGTGGAAGAGCTTCACATAACATCAGTGGCAGTAGCTAATGTTTAAAAAGTAATGGTCATGTTTGTGTCCTTATAGAACATGTGAGTTTTTGATTGTGCACTAACCCTCTAATGAGAATTACTCTGAGTTTGGTGTGGCGGAAGTTTTCAAGGGTCAAGAGAGGAGGATGATATAATGTGATCAAGAAGAGTGAAGAGCTTAAGCTTGGGGATGCTCCCATGGATCACCCCAGCATATTTCAAGAAGACTCAAGCGTCTAAGCTTGGGGATGCCCAAGGCATCCCCTTCTTCATCAACAACTTATCAGGTCATCTCTAGTGAAACTATATTTTAATTCTTTCACATCATATGTGCTTTACTTGGAGCGTCTGTGTGCTTTTATTTTCGCATTGTTATTTTATTTTCTGAGATCAACTTGTTGGATCCTAGCAATCTTGTTTGGGAGAGAGACACGCTCCGCTTTTTCATTTGAATACTCCTATTCTTCACTTATACTTGTTGAGTATTCTTGTCTAGCTACTGCTATGCTTTTAGCTCCTGTTTTTCATGCATCTCTTGTTCAGAGCTGTTAGTTCTTTTAGAGAAAGTACTCTCTTGCTTCACTTATAATTGTTTGGAGAGTTTGTGTTGAAATAAATTGATTGGTGTTTGGTTGGAACAGAAAATGCTGCATGTGGTAGATGGTATAATGGAAAAGACTTACATATTCTTGTAGATCACTGTCTTGGATAATTTGATACTTGTCAATTGTTTTGAGTTATCAAGTAGTTCATGTTTAAGCTTTTGTATCATGTGGTTAAAACCTATTAGTGAAGAACTACCGTAAAGCTTGTTGAAATTTGGTTTGTATAATTGGTATCTCTAAGGTCTAGATATTTTCTAGTAAAAGGGTTTGGTTAACAAGGAAGACAGTGTAGAGTCTTATAATGCTTGCAATATGTTTTCATATGAGTCTTGTTGTACGGTTGATATCCTGTGTTTGCTTCAAATAACCTTGCTAGCCTAAACTCTGTACTGAGAGGGAATGCTTCTCGTGCATCCAAAACCTTGAGCCAAAATCCATGCCATTTGTGTCCACCATAACTACCTATATGTGGTATTTCCTTGCCACTCCAAGTAAATTTTTCATGTGCTACCTTTAAACTATTCAAAACTTTTATTACTCCTTTTTGTGTCAATGTTTACCAAGCTCATGAGGACGGGGTGGATGTCTTTATGTCACCTGTCAAACAGACTTTACCACCGGACTAGTGGCATATACATCCGCTTATCCATTAATTTTGCAAAAAGAGCTGGCAAATGGGGTGCCCAGTCCCAATTAATTACAACTTTAACCGCTTAATTCTCTTCACATTTTTGCCCTGATTTATCAGTCAAGCAATGACAAACAGTGAAATATCTGCATGTGTAAACAAAAGAGAAAAGAGGGATGATCTGCCTTGCTGGTAGAAATAACGTCCTTCATGGGAGCCGCTCTTAAAAGTCTGGTTGGCAGGGGTCATATTGTACTTTTCCATTTTCTGATTCGTTGACAATTAACAAACACACTCAAAACTTATATTTTTACTCTCTATATGATTTCAAAAACTTAAAAAGCTCTAGCACATGATTTAATCCCTGCTTCCCTCTGCGAAGGGCCTTTCTTTTACTTTTATGTTGAGTCAGTTTTCCTACTTCTTTCTATCTCAGAAGCAAACACTAGTGTCAACTTTGGTGCAACAATTTTTTATATGCTAGTATATTGTACTTATTATATTGCTTTGTGTTGACAAATATCCATGAGATATATATGTTGAAAGTTGAAAGCAATTGCTGAAACTTAAATCTTCCTTTGTGTTGGTTAAATACCTTTTACTTAGAATCTATTGCTTTATGAGTTAACTCTTATGCAAAACTTTTTGATGCTTGTCTCGAAAGTACTATTCATGAAAAGTTTTTGCTTATATGATTCAGTTGTTTGCTCATTATCTATTTGTTAGCAAACTATAGACCATTGACCTGGATCACTTCATTCATAACATGTGCTTTACAATACTATTTGATCAAGATTATGATGGTAGCATGTCACCTCAGAAATTATTTTGTTTTTATCGTTTTACCTACTCGAGGACGAGTAGAACTAAGCTTGGGGATGCTTGATACGTCTCAAACGTATCTATAATTTCTGATGTTCCATGTTGATATTATACCAATTGTTACATGTTTTATATACACTTCATAGCATTTTTATGCATTTTCTGGGACTAACCTATTAACAAGATGCCACAGTGCCAGTTCCTGTTTTCTGCTGTTTTTGTATTCCAGAAAAGCTGTTCTGGAAATATTCTCGGAATTGGACGAAACTTGGACAGAACCTTCTATTTTCCCGACACGTACACGGAGTCCAAAGGAGAGACGGAGGCGACCGAGGAGGCAGCCACGCCAGGGGCCGGCGCGGCCCACCTCCTGCCGCGTCGGGGGGTGGCTGACCCCCTCGGGTGCCTCCAGACGCCGCCCTTTCGCCTATATAATGCCTTCGCCAGAAAACCCTAAATACCCGAGCCTCCATCCACGAAAAGTTCCGTAGCCGCCGCCGTCGTCAACCCTAGTTCGGGAGGGTTCTGAAGCTCTTCCCGGCACCCTGCCGGAGAGGGGAATCATCACCGGAGGGCTCTACATCACCATGCCTGCCTCCGGAGTGATGTGTGAGTAGTTCATCCTTGGACTACGGGTCCATAGCAGTAGCTAGATGGTTGTCTCTCCTCCTTGTGCTATCATGTTTAGATCTTGTGAGCTGCCTATCATGATCAAGATCATCTTATTGTAATGCTACATGTTGTGTTTGCTGGGATCCGATGAATATTGATACTATGATCAAGTTGATTATCAATCTATCTTATATGTTATTTATGATCTTGCATGCTTTCCGTTACTAGTAGATGCTTTGGCCAAGTAGATGCTTGTAACTCCAAGAGGGAGTATTTATGCTAGATAGTGGGTTCATGCCTCCGGTAATCTGGGCGAGTGACAGCAACGTCTAAGGTTGTGGATGTGATGTTGCCACTAGGGGTAAAACAGCAATGCTTTGTCTAAGGATAATTGTATTGTTTACATTATGCACATTACTTAATGCAATAATCTGTTGCTTGCAACTTAATACCAACGGGGAACACGGATGTCAACCTGAAGGTGGATTATTAGTCATAGATGCTGTTGGATAACGGTCTATGTATCTTGTTGTAATGCCCAATTGAATATCATAGTAGTCATCTTGTCATATATATGCATTGTCATGCGCTCTCTATTCATCAATTGCCCAGCTGTAATTTGTTTACCCAGCATGTTAGTTATCTTTTATGGAGAGACACCACTAGTGAAATGTGGACCCCGGTCCATTCTTTTACACTGATAATACAACCAACTGCAATCATTGTTCCTTTTCATTCTCTCCAATTAAACACTATTTTCCACACCATAGGTTTAATCCTTTGTTTACAGCAAGCCGGTGAGATTGACAACCTCACTGTTTCGTTGGGGCAAAATAATTTGATTGTGTTGCGTGCAGGTTCCACGTTGGTGATCGAGTAAACGGCGCCACCAACAACCTTCAGAGGTGTCTTTTACTCCTACTGGATCTGACAACCTTGGTATCTTACTGAGGGAAAACTTGCTGCTGCACTGCTTCATACCTTCCTCTTGGGGTCTCCCAACGACCGTGTGCTTTCACGTCATCAGTCCGCTACAGTTCATGAACCACTCTTGAACTGACAAGCATGAAACACGTCAAGGTAACAGAGGGAATAATAGAAGGTTCAAGTTGATAAATAGCAGTTCCGAGGAAACATTGAAACCACAAACTGATAAAAGACCTTTAGGCTCTTATGAAGAAGATGTGACTAATTCACGGATTTTGAGAGGTAAACCTTATATTAGACAGCTTGAGTGTAACTCCCATCGCGATTGAGTTATAGACCAACAAACCCAGATTGTTGAGTTACTTGAAGCTGAAGGACACTATTTTATTAACTGAAGAACCAAGATGACAAGATGCATGGTGCGTGAAACATTGATGGCGTAAACCCGAAAGGGTGATTCGTAGAAGACACCTGAATGATGCAACAAGAGAACATTTTATCTCTAGAATCATAGTCTTTATCCACATGATTGCAAAAGACGGAGGGAGGTCTCTTCATCCAGATCTATCAGATTCTTTACCAAAGATCATGATATCACTTCACACCACTAGGATAAACATACAACCGAGATTTGAGGCACCATATCAAGAAAAGACACTTGCACAAGATTCAACCTTTTGGCATAGCAAGACGCTTGCCAGTTGATTAACTGTCCGTAGCCCTGATGTGAGTGACAAATTCACACAACGTGTGAGTTGATTGGAACTTTAGGCGCGGTCAAAAGAGAAGGGAAGACTAATCAGTGGCATGTCAAAGATCACCCACGGGGTTGATTTCTTCCTGATGTAGTTGTTGTCAAAAGAAGAGGGTTGGGAAGATCGACCGAGAGAGATTTAGAAACTTCGCTTCTACTGTTCTCCTTGATATTGTAGATATCAATCTTGATCTTCTGAATGGCCTTCATATGTGATCAAGTGAAAACCAGACTTCAAAATTGGGAACAAACAATACGGAGAAACTTCTAGAATAAGTTGCACAAGATCCTCATGGAGAGTGGTTAGTATTGTTGAGTCAACAGATTATGGCATTAGGCCTTTCGGCTAATTGTGTCAACCACCACATCAACCTTGCCAAATTTTCAAGAGACCTGCGTCAAAACCTTTGCAGAACACCAACCATCATTTCTCCTTGAGATTCAGATCTGGTTAGGTGTACAGATACTTCAGACTAGGCATGTCTGAACAGAAAATTTGCGATGGATATTACCGAGATAAGGTTGATAGAGTCTCAAGATATGGACTACAACGTCAAGCTCTGAAAGTTTAGCAATTGCACCACCATGAACTTCTTGTAACAAAACGCAACTTAGTCCTTGTTGGGAAACATCAAAGAAGATAAGGAAGTTCTTGAACTTCTCTTGATTGAATCAATTAGTCACTGGCTTGGTGTGCATAGAGGACTTCCAATGAGATGGAGGTAACAACATGCCATCTCAAGAATAATCCGCACTTGCATGACCGAACAGAAATGATTCCCGAGAAAACAAAGAGAACTTTACTCAGACACACGGCGACATCATTCCACAAATTGATGTAGGTTGGTCCCGATCTTCACGGATTTGGGCGGAGGGAATGATGAACACAAGAACAAGGGATGAACACAAGAACACAAAGAGCGGAAAACTCTCAAATCAAAGATAACTAGCAAGAAGTAACTTAGCAAGATTCAATTGGTAACAATTCCCCTAGGGCAGCCCCCAATTCTCCTCTCCCAAGCACACCTTACTCTTAGGATTGTTTGTCCAATTGGTCAATCCAAACCAACACAATCTAGCCACTTCAAGTGGAAAGATTAGCAAGTAGCGAACTACAAGAGGAAGCCTTGGTATCCACTAGAGGGATCTTCTCCACAAGGGGAGGTCTTGGTTCATCTCCACAAGGGGAGGCCTTGATTCATCTCCAATGGTGGAAGGAGACCATCTTGAGGTGAAGGAGCACAGCTCTACTCTAATCTCAAAACATAGTCTAACCCTAGATCTGGTCTATGAAGAGGCATTTATAGTCTCAACTCTTCAAGTGACATCGGAAAAGGCCAAGTCGAATTGCTTGTATCTTTGCTTCATCCACTTCAACACCATCCGAAGAAACAACAAAACCCAAGAAAACAAGTTTGTTGGTGGAAAATGTGCACTTAGAAAGATTGGCATAAAGCTTTTCATTGCGAAGAACCAACAAAACTTGAGCAACATGAGAAGTGTGCTCTTCCAAAGATTTGCTATAAATAAGGATGTCGTCAAAGTAGACCACAACAAATTTGCCAATAAAAGGACGCAAAACATGATTCATGAGACGCATAAAAGTAGAAGGTGCATTGGAAAGACCAAATGGCATGACAAGCCATTCATAAAGACCAAGCTTTGTTTTAAATGCGGTCTTCCATTCATCACCTTCACACATTCTTATTTGGTGGTATCCACTTTTAAGATCAATTTTGGAGAATATAGCGGAACCACAAAGCTCATCAAGCATATCATCAAGTCGAGGGATAGGATGGCGATACCTAACGGTGATGGCGTTGATGGGACGACAATCCATGCAAAGGCGAAGAGTGTTGTCGTGCTTGGGTACCAAGATGACGGGCACGGCGCACGGACTCAAGCTCTCGCGGATATGTCCCATGGCAAGAAGTTCTTGTATTTGCCGCTCAATCTCCTTTGTCTCCTCGGGGTTGGTGCAGTAAGGAGCGTGGTTTGGTAGCGGTGCGCCGGGAACAAGGTCGATGCGATGCTCGATGCCGCGTAGAGGAGGTAGTCCCGGTGGCACGTCTTGAGGGAAAACATCTTCAAAGTCCTTCAAAAGAGACAATAAAGAAGGAGGAAGGTTTGTGAAAGTGTTAGTCATAGAAACTTCACCCTTGCATATGAGCACATAGTGGAGGGTGGATGGGTTCTCTCTCAACTCCCTCATCTCTCTTTTGGTGGCAAATAGTGTAAGTTTTGTGGGAACTCTCTTTGAAGTGTCACTCTCATTTGGCTTGTGGCTCTCACTCACTTTATGGTGGGTCTCTCGCTCACCACTCATCTCACTTGACGAACGATCTTGTTGTGCCCGTGCAATAGTCTTGGCGTTGTCGGCAATGACTTGACTTGGAGTCATGGGACGAAGGACGAAGGTCTTGTCATTGTTCTTGAAGCTATCGTAATTTGTCCTTCCATCATGCATAGCACCCTTATCAAATTGCCAAGGACGTCCAAGAAGTAAGTGACAAACGGTCATAGGCACAACATCACAATCAACCGTATCTTCATAAGCACCAATCTTGAAGGAGACTTGCACCATGTGTTGAATCTTGACGGATCCGGTATCACTCAACCATTGCACATGGTATGGATGTGGGTGCTTCTTGAACTTCAAGTTGAGCTTGTCACAAAGTTCCTTACTCGCCAAGTTGTGGCAACTTCCACCATCTATGATGACCTTGATGGATTTTCCATTGATTCCCGCTCTTGTTTGAAACAAGTTGCATCTTTGGTCTTCTTCCACTTGAACATTGGTGGTTAACGCTCTTGCCACAACTAAAGAAGGGTTGTTGTCGCCGTCATAATATATCTCATTTGATTCTTCATGCACACTTTGCGTTGTGGCGACTTTGTTCAAGACATTGTACTCATCTTCATTCATAGATTCATACCCTCCCATGTCATTGATGATCATGACCTTCTTGTTGGTGCACTCAAAGGATTTGTGCCCTTGTCCTCCGCACTTGTAGCATTGCAAGAGTCTTGTTCCGGACGAAGATCCTTGAGGCGCCTTTGTAGAGGGAGACACTTTCTTGAAAGGTTGAGGCGCTTGAGGTGTCGATGTAGAGACTCTTGGAGGACCTCTTATGTTTGCTTGAGGAGGAGCTTGTGTGGGTGTAGGTGTTGATGATGACGGCTTGTTGGCAAAGAATGCCTTTGACTTGATGTATTTGAGCTCTTGAAGCACGTGACGCTCGGCCTTTGTTGCCTGATGGACTAACTCAACCAAGTTGGCATATGGTTGGAACTCCACAATCTTCTTGATTGGATAGTTGAGGCCATTCATGAAGCGAGCCATGGATTGCTCTTCGTACTCGTTGACATTGGCTCTCATCATCGAGATTTCCATCTCCTTATAATACTCATGAACCGACTTCAACCCTTGCTCCAACTCTTGCAACTTCTTGTACAAGTCTCGATTGTAATGGCTTGGCACGAAGCGCTTGTACATTGTTTCTTTCATTTCAACCCAAGTGTCGATTGGTTGTTGGTGGTTAGCGATGCATGCATCTTGGAGTTGTTCCCACCACAAGAGAGCATAATCTTCAAACTCCATCGAGGCTAAGGCAACCTTCTTGTTGTCAGAGAGCATTGTACGCGGAAGATCTTGTCAACCTTGAGTACCCATGAGAAGTAGGCTTCCGGATCACTTGTGCCGTAGAACTTGGGTATGTCAAAGCGAAGATTGTTCAAGTTGTTGTAGTTGTCGCGACGGTTTGGAGGTGGTAATGCACGTCCACGTCTCATTCTATTGAGTCCATCACCATTGTGTTGGCTTGACTCGCTATCACTTGACTCGGAACGGTGGTGTTGGTGACGATCATGTGGAAGTTCTTGACGAGGATCACGGCGAGGATGGTGCTCTTGTTGATGAATGGGTTGTTCGTTATTGTTCACATTGTCATGAGTTTGATGGCGTGGCCTTGGAGGATGACAGGATGACGTCCTTGTTCATCAAAGTCATTCGCACCCGGTACGCCATTGTCAATAGCCAATGGGTCATGACGATCACGTTGTTGCGGTGGTGGTGATGGTATGCGTTCGCGACGTTCATCATTGTGGTGAGGTTGTTCTTGATGCGCATTGGCATTGTTCGCGTGAAGATCATGTGGTTGTTCAACGTTAGGAGGAGGTGTTCATGGGCGTCGCGCCTTGGGTTATGTTGACGTTCTTGTTGCGGATCTTCTTGGCGAGGGCCATGACGTCCATGACGTGCTTGCGTCGACCTTGAAGTGCTTCTTGTACGACTTGAGCGTGATGAAGAAGAAGCTCGTTGTCGCACAAGGTTGTTGAGAGCTTCGGTCACCCGCTCCATAGATGCTTCTTGCGCATGCATGCGGTCGTTGAAGTTGGCCTCTTGAGCTTGAAGACGACGCTCGTAGCGTCCTAGGCCATCACGAAGAAGGTGTTGAAGACCAACGAACTCGGTTTGTGTGACATAGCCATGATCACCGCGAACTCCACCATGGATTTCATCGTCCGAGCTTGAGCTTCCGTTTGTACTTCCCCTAAACATTTTCTCAAGAACAAGTGAGATATGTTGTGGCGGACCTGCACTTAGAAAATTAAAAGGTCCCTGTGTATAGTGCAAACCCCTGGATCGTTTCATTTGCACACACAGTTTAAGACGAATATCACAACATTGTATCAATTTATTACACGAATGATCCAGTACTTAGGAAAAATAATATTCATTACATCCTTGCATAGCACAAAGGCTAGCTTGAAAAAGTAAAGCAGCGGAAATTTATTCTTCATGGAGTCTCCATCATCTTCATGCGCCACAGGCGAACATGTTGGTTGCAGACTCGAAACCCTTAACGTAAACTCACTCGTCGTCAGAACAATCTGCAACAAATAAAATTTTGCAACAGAGTGGGTCAGAACCATTAAAAATGGAACTGGCAAGTGACACTATGTGGACACTTAGTGGAATAACTCTAATAACCTATATGCATATTTGGCTGGTGGAGTTCAAGGCTATTTTGCATAAAGCCAATTTTTCCTAACACTTTGTAAAACATTTTCTTCAAATTGAGACAAGTATGGCATGAAAACCATAGTCTCCTCTACCCTTGTTCACCCTTCAAATTTTACTTCAGAAGTTGGAATGTTGGGAGCCTCCGTTGATGTCCTTGATCAGCTGCTCAGAATTGACCGTAACCGGGGACACGGCTAAGTACTTAGTTTTACACTCTCGAGAGGTTGTGCACGTTCACCATTAGACCCAATAAGCCCCAAATTATCCTCTACACTCAAATTGTGCTAAGGAAAAGGAGAAGATTGAGACGAGACTTTTCAGAAGCATTTTCCCCATCCCATACAGGCTTGACCCGTTCCACCTACATCCTTCTACATCTGCTTGTCAAGCCGGGAGGAGTCCACGCAACTTAATCCATCTAGCCAGAGCCCATATGACTAATGGTTGCACGGGAAGCATCTTCACTTGGAGAAAACTTTGGTCCCTTTGTTCCTGATTGGCCATCCACAAGTGAATATCCCTCAGGTAAAACCCCTGGGGACAACACTCAACTCATACATCTTCTTATCAAAACCAATTCCACCCAGGTGTTTCATTTTAACTTAGTAGAATTTAGCTTTTCATAAAACATCTTTTGCATAGCACTTCAATAAACTACTAAGTTAAAATGGGATGCTAGACAACTAGTAAGGGAGATGGTCTAGTCTTAGCATAGCAATACTATCCAACACATGCTAATGAAAATATTCTAAATCATGCATAGACAAAATACTTAGGAAAATTTATGAGGTGTGCCACTTGCCTTGGCAACAAGAAGAGCAGTAGCAGCAGTAGCAATAATCCTCGTTTCCCTCCGAAAATTCTAACACATGAAACACAACAAATAAACATACAAGCATACCAAAATTTCTAAGGAAAATGTGACATGCATGATATGCAAAAAAAAATCTTCTAAGGAAAAGATGACAATCATGAGATGCAAAATTTTTCTAAGTGTTTCTAAGTGCATCTCAACTCTTCTAATTATTACTAAGTCATGCATGATTCGAACATGTGATAAAAATAATTTTTAAATAATAAATATAATTAAAACAACTCCTAAAAATGGAATAACTATTACTTAAATACAAAATCGCAGCAAAATAACTTAGAAAAATAAGAGAGGTGTTCTTACGGCCAGGGAATAACTAAACAAAGAGGTAGCAAGTGGAATTACATAAAAATCTATTTTTAAGTAAAGGCTATGTCAAAAATACTCAAACCTATCATTTAAAATTGAATACAAATAAATTTGACAAAATATAAAATTAACAGTTCCAAAAGTTTCTACACGTCAAAAGCTTTCCAAAAATATAAAGTTTGCAATTTTTGGCCAAGCCAAAAAAAATTAGTGATAGTCTAATCTACGGGGACCTATCTGCAAAAATCGCTGATAAAAATAAAACAGAAAAATCCTCTCCCCGCTGGCGCTGACGATGCGTTGACTGGCGACGTGGAGCCTGATTCGCTGGATCTGCTGACTGGGCTGCTGACGAAGCATGACGGAAGCGGATGCTCGTCGGCGGAAGTGGATGGACGGCGTTCGCGGACGGATGCGCGGGATGGCGTCGACGTGGCCTCCTCTGCTTGGTCGGTACCTGTTCGCGTAAGTCATCTAATCTAGGCCGTAGATTGGAGATCTAACGCTCAGGATCGGCTTGACCTAACGCGAGCGGCGCGGCTGGCCAGAGCTGCTCCGGTGGCCGAGAAACGCGGCGGCGCCATGGCCGGCGATGAGAAATTGACGAACTAGGGGGCTAGGGAGAGGGGTTCCGTCACCTAGCGAAGCAGGATGTCGGGGCGGAGTCGGGGTTGTAGTCGTGGGCGTCGGGGAGCTTCGGGTGGTCTTCGAACGCTTGCCGAAGTTGCTCGGCAGTGGTCGAGGTCGAGGATGCTCCCGTCGATCTGGCGCACAAACCACGCAAAAATCACACGGGTGCGCGAGGACGTAACAAAGAGGTTGGGACAGGAGAGTGGGCTCGGGAACGTCAGGGCTCACCGACGTTCACGGATTACGGCGGCGGCAATGGCGGGACGGCGAGCTCGAGTGTGGGCAGCCTGGCGGCCCGTAGATGAAATTGTTTGAGGGGAAAAGGCGGCGGAGTCTTGGGGTACTAGTGGAATCGGAAAGAGTTTGTTTAAACTCGCGAATCGATCCGGAGTTGGAGATAGATACGGAGACGGATATATCGGGCTAGAGGTTGAGGACGCTGGCGTCACCGAGCGGGTCCCGTCTGGCAGCGAGAGAAGGGAAAAGTTGGGCCGTGGGCTGTTGCTTGCTGCGCGCGCGAGAAAGAGAGAGATGGGCTCGGCCCAGGTGGCTAAGGTTCCTATTTTTTTTTGTTCTTTCTTCTTTTCCAAAATGAAAACTTTTATATCTTTTTAAATACATGTCCAAATGGATTCAAACCAAATTCTATATTTTTGTAAAACAAACCTTAACCAATAATATATTGGTGACACATTTTTATATAACAAACAACTACTTTTGTCAGGTTTTATAAAGATAGTTTTATTTCCTTCGAATAAATTTGAACAAAAATAGAATTAAAATAACTATGCAATGAAATGATGTATGCCATGAATGCAATTTTATTTTTGTGAAAATTGGGATGTTACAAACCTAACCCCCTTAGGATGAATCTCGCCCTCGAGATTCGGATTGGTTAGCAAATAGGTGAGGATAGTCTTCCTTAAGGTCATCTTCTCTTTCCCAAGTTGCTTCTTCCTCTGTATGGTGATTCCACTGAACCTTGCAAAACTTGATGGTCTTGGTTCTGGTAATTCGTTCGGCTGTCTCCAAGATCTTTATAGGTCTTTCCTCATAAGTGAGATCACTTTCCAGTTGAACTTCCTCCAATGGTACTGTATCCCTCAGCGGAGTTTCTGCCATTTCTGGGTGACACTTCTTCAACTGGCTAACAAGGAACACATTGTGAACTGCGGAAAGAGTTTCCGGTAGTTCCAACTCATACGCCACTTCTCCTTTACGTGACAGAACCCTATAAGGTCCAATAAATCGTGGTGCCAATTTCCCTTTGATTCCAAACCTCTTCACTCCACGTAATGGTGAAACTCTAAGATAGGCTCTATCGCCCACCTCGTAGGTGACTTTCTTCTTTTGGAGTCAGCATAACTCTTCTGCCTAGATTGTGCTATCTTTAACATGTCCTTAATCAGTCTAACCTTTTCTTCAGCCTCCTTGATTATGTCAGGACCAAACAAACTACGTTCTCCTACGCCACTCCACAGTAGTGGTGTAGTGCACTTCCTTCCATACAGAGCTTCAAATGGAGACATCTCTATGCTTGCCTGATAGCTGTTATTGTACGAGAACTCAGCATATGGAAGATTATCATCCCAGCTAGACTTATAGTCTAAAGCACATGCTCTCAGCATATCCTCTAGGATTTGATTTACTCTTTCAGTCTGTCCATCCGTCTGGGGGTGAAATGCTGTGCTAAACTCTAATCTGGTTCCCAGTGATTCATGTAACTGTTTCCAGAAATGAGAGGTGAATTGAGTACCCCTATCAGACACAATATTTTTGGGAACACCATGTAGACAGACAATTCGCTTCATGTAGATGTCAGCAAGTTTGGCACTGGTATAGGTAGTCTTCACAGGCACAAAGTGAGCTACCTTCGTCAGACGGTCGACAATAACCTAGATAGAATCATACCCTGATTTGGTTCTGGGCAGACCTGTGATGAAATCCATCCCAACCTATTCCCATTTCCAATCCGGCACTGGTAAGGGCTGTAGTAATCCTGCCGGCTTTTGGTGCTCTGCCTTCACGCGGCTACACACATCACACTTGGCGATGTACTCAGCAATATCTCTCTTGAGATTGTTCCACCAGAATCTTTCCTTTACATCCATATACATCTTGGTGTTACCCGGGTGTATGGAGTAAGGTGAATCATGAGCCTCTTGAAGTATCAACTTTCTGAGGTCAGCATTTTCTGGAACACATATACGTTCCTTATACCACACCGTGCCGTTCTCATCTTCCCGAAAACCTTTAGCTTTGCCTTCACTCAGGTTCCTCTTGATTTCTTCCATCACTTTATCACCTTTCTGAGTTTCCTTGATTCTGTCCAACAAAAGAGGTTGTACTTCTAATGATGCTAAGAATCCTTCGGGTACCACTTCCAACCGAAGGTCCTTAAATGCCTTGCATGGGTCTTCAGGCAATTCACCTGCCGTGGGTCCATTTACATAGGGCTTGTGGCTCAAAGCATCGGCCACCACATTGGCTTTTCCTGGATGATACTGCAGACTTAAATCATAGTCCTTAATCAATTCCAGCCATCTCCTTTGACGCATGTTCATTTCCTTCTGAGTAAAGAAGTACTTGAGACTTTTATGGTCTGTGAATACTTCACAACGCTTTCCCCATAGATATGGCCTCCAAATCTTCAGGGCATGCACTACAGAAGGCAACTCTAGATCATGAGTGGGATAATTGACTTCATGTTTCTTGAGCTGCCTCGAAGCGTAAGATACCACTTTTCCATCTTGCATTAGCACACTCCCGAGACCTCGATGTGAAGCGTCGCAATACACTTGGAAATCCTTCTCCAGGTCTGGTAGACACAGGACTGGTGCTGAGACTAGGCGCTTCTTCAGTTCTTGAAAACTAGTCTCACAGGCTTCTATCCACTCAAACTTCTTACCCTTTTTCAGTATTTCAGTCATAGCCTTGGCAATCTTGGAGAAGTTTTCAATGAATCTACGGTAGTATCCCGCTAGTCCTAGAAAACTGTGGATTTCTCCCACATTCTTGGGTGATTCCCAGTTGGTCACGGCAGAAACTTTTTCAGGGTCCACTGCTATTCCATCCTTAGACACCACATGTCCTAGGAATCCAACTTGTTCTAACCAGAACTCACACTTGCTGAATTTGGCATACAGCTTATGTTCCCGAGTCTCTGCAATACTAGGCGCAAATGTTCTTCATGCTCTTTGTGACTTTTGGAGTAGACTAAGATGTCATCGATGAAAACAACGACAAACTTGTCCAGAAAATCCATGAACACTTTATTCATCATATTCATGAAATAAGCTGGTGCATTGGTCAACCCAAAAGGCATTACTGTGTACTCATACGAGCCATATCTAGTGACAAATGCGGTCTTGGGTATGTCCATCTCTCTAACTTTCATCTGAAAGTATCCTGATCGAAGATCGATCTTTGAGAACACAACAGCTCCTTCTAATTGATCGAAGAGCTCATTGATTTTGGGCAGTGGGTACTTATTCTTTATTGTATGCTCATTTATATCTCGATAGTCCGTGACTAGTCTCTGCGTACTATCCTTCTTCTTGATGAATAGGATTGGTGCTCCCCATGGTGACGAACTTGGGCGAATAAAACCTTTCTGCATATACTCCTCAAGCTGCATCTTGAATTCCTTCAATTCGTCAGTGGCCATTGGGTAAGGTCTCTTAGCTATTGGTCCTGTGCCCGGTTTTAGTTCAATAAGAAACTCGACATCTCTATCGGGTGGCATTCCCGGTAGTTCCTCTGGAAACACATCTGGGTATTCCCTTACTATAAGAACATCACCTAGGCTAACCCCCTTAAGAGAATTTAGCCTAACTTTCTTCAGCTCGAATTTTGACTTGAACTTGATCTTCTTTTTCTCCGGGTGGTGAGAGTGATAGCTCTATTTGCGCAATCTATGATTCCTTCAAAACGAGTCATCCAATCCATCCCTAGGATAACGTCTAACCCTTGGGTTTCCAGGATGATTAAGTCGGTAGGAAACTGATGTTTTCCAATTTTTAAGTTCAATTGTCTACACCCGGAGTTTACTAACATCTCTCCACGAGGAGAACTTACTCTAATAGGTTTGCCTATACTTTCCTCAACTAGCCCATGCTTGTTTACAAATTCCCTTGAAATGAATGAATGCGATGCTCCAGTATCAAATAAAACTAATGTTGGACAAGAGTTGATCAGGAATGTACCAATCACAGCATCAGGTTCATCCAATACTTCTTCCACGTTGATGTGGTTCACATGTCCCTTCGGGAAAGGATTGGGCTTGGCAGGTGTGTCAACCCTCTTCTCTGGGCACTCATTGGCATAATGGCCCTTGTTATTGCACTTGAAGCAAAGCACTTGGCTGATATCTTTCTTGGGTTCAGGATTTGGGCGGTGCTGTCCATTGTTATGATTATGGCCAGCATGCCCATTTCCCCTGTGACCTCCATGGTTTCCCTGAATCCACCATTGTGGTTATGACCATGATGTTTGTGGCTGCTTCCTCCACTATGGCGATGACCCTCATGGGAAAAATGCTTCTTATAAGAAGGCTCAGAATGGTGTTTGTTGATACCCATCTTCCTCTTCCTGCTTTCAGCCTTCTTGATGTTATCATCCAATATGATTGCTTGGTCTAGGAGGGCCTGATAATTTGGAGCATAAGCGACTGACAAAGGAATCTTCAGCTCGTCACTCAGCCCTTTGAGAAATTTTGCCTTCTCTTACCATCAGTGTCAATGTCTTCAGGAGCATAACGAGACAATGAATGAAAGTCATCCATATACTCCTTAAGTGTCATGTTCCCTTGCCTCAGGTTTCGGAACTCTTCTTGCTTCAAGTTCATAATGCCCGAGGAGATATGAGCATTACGAAAGCCTTCCTTGAAGGTATCCCAAGTCAAAGTGTCCAGAGGGTGGGTGATTTGATAAGTTTCCCACCATTGAGCAGCTGGTCCTTCCAACAGATGAGCGGTAAACCATACCATTTCAGGATCAGTACACTCACAAGTCACCAGATCCTTGTGCACGGAGCGCAACCAGTCATCTGCCACAATTGGCTCAGTTGCATTGGAAAACTTGTTAGGCCTAAGCCTCAGAAATCTTGCAAGTCTGTCCACTTGGGGAGGAGGTGGTGGCGGTGGTGGAGGTGGCGGTCCATTCTGATTGGCCATGAACTGAGCCATCATAGTCATCAGCTGAGTCTGCGCTGCCATCATCTGTTGAAGCATTGCATCAGTGTTGTTGTTCTGAGGATCACGGCGGGGAGGCATCTGTGGGTTTAGCATAGATGAGTAAGAGATAGACAGATCTAGAAGAAATATTTCTACCCTTACAAGCATTCAGCATAACATAACAATCAAACCAAAGCTCAACTTTAACTTTTAGAATAAAAACATGGTCTAGTCGAAAGGAAGGTAAACACATGGTGTTCTGAAAATGGAACATAGGTACTGCCATACCAAAATTTGGTAGATCAATACAAAATCGAAAGATAACGTCTAAGTAGAAAAATGGTAGTCTCACTAACTATCCTAACCCTCAACCTTGGAATCGTCATCTTCTTCAACCTCCTGAATCTCGAAGCCTTCCTGATCAAGCACCTGTTTGAGTTCCTTCACTTCCTTCTCCAGTGCAGAGTTCTTTTCCTGCAACTCTCTCTTCTCTGCACGAAGCCGCTTGATCAAATCACGGTCTGCCTCTAGTTCTACATCGTTGCTTTCGAGTTCCATCTTCATTTCTCTTATCTCCTTGTTCTTCTGCTGGACTCTCTTCCCTTGGTTCTTGTACTTCTTATCTTGCTCCTGGAACTTCTCTTCTAGGGCCTTGGTCTCTTCTTCTTGTGCCTTCACCTTCTCTTCATTCTCCTGGAGTCGGGCGCACAGCTCATCATTTTTGAAGAGTTCTTCGCGCCTATCTTCAAAAAGTTCCTTGACGTGATGCTCCAAGTCCTGGAGGTACCGGCATACGAACTCGGCCTTGCCCCTATCCTCAGCGTCGAAGGCGTAGGGTTCTCCCTCTTCGTCACGCCTTCCAAAAAGAATGGAGTAGTGTCCACCGAGTTCCTTGTAGTAGCGTCCACAGAGACGTCCAATCAAATCTTGCATGATGATGTTGAGTCCCTTCTCCATGGAGTCGCTCACCACCTTGATCTCTATGATGTCCTCGTCCTCACGTCCAGGTTGAATCGCCTTGATTCCCCAGCAACCTTCCTTGTGGAACTTCTTCAAGATGAAGCCCCTTATCCTAGGTACTGGCAACTCCAAGCGCTGAAGTAAGGCTAGGAGGTAGACGCCAAAACGAGTGTTCTCGAAGTCCTCCGCGGTGGTGTAGTTGAATCTCGACATCCTCAAGTTAGAAAGAAACAAGGTATGAGATAAAATGCACAAGTCAAGAAGTTACGAGGTAAAATTTAAAGAAAGCAAAAGAAACTTTTAGTATAATTTTTTTAACACTTAGGAAATTAGTAGTTTTTGGCCAACCTACTTCTATCCCAACCTAGGGTTTCGAACCTACAGGCAACACAGTGCTCTGATACCATCTGTAGCGGACCTGCACTTAGAAAATGGCAAGGTCCCTGTGTATAGTGCAAACCCTGGATCGTTTCATTTGCACACACAGTTTAAGACGAATATCACAACATTGTATCAATTTATTACACGAATGATCCAGTACTTAGGAAAAATTAATGTTCATTACATCCTTGCATAGCACAAAGGCTAGCTTGAAAAAGTAAAGCAGCGAAAATTTATTCTTCATGGAGTCTCCATCATCTTCATGCGCCACAGGCGAACATGTTGGTTGCAGACTCGAAACCCTTAACGTAAACTCACTCGTCGTCAGAACAATCTGCAACAAATAAATTTTTGCAACAGAGTGGGTCAGAACCATTAAAAATTGAACTGGCAAGTGACACTATGTGTACACTTAGTGGAATAACTCTAATAACCTATATGCATATTTGGCTGGTGGAGTTCAAGGCTATTTTGCATAAAGCCAATTTTTCCTAACACTTTGTAAAACATTTTCTTCAAATTGAGACAAGTATGGCATGAAAACCATAGTCTCCTCTACCCTTGTTCACCCTTCAAATTTTACTTCAGAAGTTGGAATGTTGGGAGCCTCCGTTGACGTCCTTGATCGGCTGCTCAGAATTGTCCGTAACCGGGGACACGGCTAAGTACTTAGTTTTACACTCTCGAGAGGTTGTGCACGTTCACCATTAGACCCAATCAGCCCAAACTATCCTCTACACTCAAATTGTGCTAAGGAAAAGGAGAAGATTGAGACGAGACTTTTCAGAAGTATTTTCCCCATCCCATACAGGCTTGACCCGTTCCACCTACATCCTTCTACATCTGCTTGTCAAGCCGGGAGGAGTCCATGCAACTTAATCCATCTAGCCAGAGCCCATATGACTAATGGCTGCACGGGAAGCATCTTCACTTGGAGAAAACTTTGGTCCCTTTGTTCCTGGGTGGCCATCCACAAGTGAATATCCCTCAGGTAAAACCCCTGGGGACAACACTCAACTCATACATCTTCTTATCAAAACCAATTCCACCCAGGTGTTTCATTTTAACTTAGTAGAATTTAGCTTTTCATAAAACATATTTTGCATAGCACTTCAATAAACTACTAAGTTAAAATGGGATGCTAGACAACTAGTAAGGGAGATGGTCTAGTCTTAGCATAGCAATACTATCCAACACATGCTTATAGAAAATATTCTAAATCATGCATAGAAAAAATACTTAGGAAAATTTATGAGGTGTGCCACTTGCCTTGGCAACAAGAAGAGCAGTAGCAGCAGTTGCAATAATCCTCGTTTCCCTCCAAAAATTCTAACACATGAAACACAACAAATAAACATACAAGCATACCAAAATTTCAAAGGAAAATGTGACATGCATGATATGCAAAAAAAATCTTCTAAGGAAAAGATGACAATCATGAGATGCAAAATTTTTCTAAGTGTTTCTAAGTGCATCTCAACTCTTCTAATTATTACTAAGTCATGCATGATTCGAACATGTGTTAAAAACATTTTTTTAATAATAAATATAATTAAAACAACTCCTAAAAATGGAATAACTATTACTTAAATACAAAATCGCAGCAAAATAACTTAGAAAAATAAGAGAGGTGTTCTTACGGCCAGGGAATAACTAAACAAAGAGGTAGCAAGTGGAATTACTTAAAAATCTATTTTTAAGTAAAGGCTATGTCAAAAATACTCAAACCTATCATTTTAAAATTGAATACAAATAAATTTGACAAAATATAAAATTAACAGTTCCAAAAGTTTCTACACGTCAAAAGCTTTCCAAAAAATATAAAGTTTGCAATTTTTGGCCAAGCCAATAAAAATTAGTGATAGATCTAATCTACGGGGACCTATCTGCAAAAATCACTGATAAAAATAAAACAGAAAAATCCTCTCCCCGCTGGCGCTGACGATGCGTTGACTGGCGACGTGGAGCGCTCTGATTCGCTGGATCTGCTGACTGGGCTGCTGACGAAGCTTGACGGACGCGGATGCTCGTGGGCGGAAGTGGACGGACGGCGTTCGTGGACGGATGCGCGGGATGGCGTCGACGTGGCCTCCTCTGGTTGGTCGGTACCTGTTCGCGTAAGTCATCTAATCTAGGCTGTAGATTGGAGATCTAACGCTCGGGATCGGCTTGACCTAACGCGAGCGGCGCGGCTGGCCGGAGTTGCTCTGGTGGCCGAGAAACGCGGCGGTGCCATGGCCGGCGACGAGAAATTGACGAACTAGGGGGCTAGGGAGAGGGGTTCCGTTACCTAGCGAAGCAGGATGTCGAGGCGGAGTCGGGTTGTAGTCGCGGGCGTCGGGGAGCTTCGGGTGGTCTTCGAATGCTTGCCGAAGTTGCTCCCGTGGCGGTGGTCGAGGTCGAGGATGCTCCCGTCGATCTGGCGCACAAACAAATCACGCAAAAATAACACGGGTGCGCGAGGACGTAACAAAGAGGTTGGGACAGGAGAGAGGGCTCGGGGAACGTCAGGGCTCACCGGCGTTCACGGATTACGGCGGCGGCAATGGCGGGACGGCGAGCTCGAGTGTGGGCAGCCTGGCGGCCCGTAGATGAAATTGTTTGAGGGGAAAAGGCGGCGAAGTCTTGGGGTATATATAGGGGCTAGTGGAATCGGATAGAGTTTGTTTAAACTCGCGAATCGATCCGGAGTTGGAGATAGATATGGAGACGGATATCTCGGGCTAGAGGTTGAGGACGCTGGCGTCATCGCTTGCGTCACCGAGCGGGTCCCGTCTGGCAGCGAGAGAAGGGAAAAGTTGGGTCGTGTGTTGTTGCTTGCTGTGCGCGAGAAAGAGAGAGATGGGCTCGGCCCAGGTGGCTAAGGTTCCTATTTTTTTGTTCTTTCTTCTTTTCCAAAATGAAAACTTTTATATCTTTTTAAATACATGTCCAAATGGATTCAAACCAAATTCTATATTCTTGTAAAACGAACCTTAACCAATAATATACTTGGTGACACATTTTTATATAACAAACAACTACTTTTGTCAGGTTTAATAAAGATAGTTTTATTTCCTTCGAATAAATTTGAACAAAAATAGAATTAAAATAACTATGCAATGAAATGATGTATGCCATGAATGCAATTTTATTTTTGTGAAAATTGGGATGTTACATATGTGGCAAGGAAAAACCAAGACAAACTATATCCCAAGTATAATGTGGCTTGAGAGGAGAGAATCCGGTTCTAACACCCCACACACACACTTATGAGGATAGGCTGGTATGAAGTGGCAACGGAAATCAAGCAAACTCGGCGAAAAGCATATTGTCAAAGGTAGAGAAAATCCACAATGATCAAATTATGTAGCGGACCTGCACTTAAAAATTGGCAAGATCCCTGTGTATAGTGCAAACCCCTGGATCGATTCATTTGCACACACAGTCTAAGATGAATATCATGCAAATGCGTCAAATTTTATTACATCGCATGATCCAGACTTACAATTTTCATTACAATTTGCATAGCTCAAGGCTAGCATTTTACAAAGTTCAGCACAGCAGAATTAAAAGTAGCAGTGAGTTTCCATCATCTTCATGTGCCACAGGCGAAAACATGTTGGTTGTAGACTCGAAACCTTATACGAAACCTCACTCATCGTCTGAACATCCTGCAACAGGAAAAATGTTGCAACAAGGTGGGTCAGAACCATATAAAATGGATCTGGCAAGTGACACTCTGTGGACACTTAGTGGAATAACTCTAATAACCTATATGCATATTTGGCTGGTGGAGTTCAAAGGCTAATTTGCAGAAAGCCAATTTTTCCTAACTCTTTTGAAAACACTTTTCTTCAAATCGAGACATCCATGGCATGAAAACCACTGTCTCATCTACCCTTGTTCATCCTTCAAAATTTTACTTGAAAAATTGGAATGTTGGGATCCTCCGTTGACGTCCTTGATCAGCTGCTCAGAATTGTCCGTAACCGGGGACACGGCTAAGTACTTAGTTTTTGACACTCTCGAGAGGTTGTGCACGTTCACCACTTGACTCAATCAGCCCAAACTATCCTCTACACTCCATTAGTGATAAGGAAAAGGAGAAGATTAAGACGAGACTTTTGGGAAACAGTCCCCTGTTCCTCTGGGCAAACCCATACAAAATATTCATTTGCTGAGAACTGCCGGAATCAGGTTCCTAGAACTTACTTAGTTAAGGCAGAGCCATAGTACCAAGTGGCTGCACTGGAAGCAATCTTCACTTGGAGTAACTTCAAATCCCTTTGCTCCTGGGTGGCAATCCACAAGTGCACATACTCAGGTAAAAACCATAGAAATGGCCCTGAGTAGCCACTCAACTCCGACCTCCTCTTATCAAAACCAATCCACCCAGGTGTTTCATTATAACTTAGTAGAAATTAGATTTTCCCATAAAACAACTTTTTGCATAGCATCAATAATTCTACTAAGTAATTATATAGGTTCCTAGACACATAGGAATAAAGGTGCTATTCTAAACATGTCTTGCATAGCAATACTACTAAGTCCTACACATGCTTAAGAAAAATACACTAAGTCATGCATAGACAAATAATAGGAAGTTTATAAATGTGCCACTTGCCTTTGAAAGTTGTCGTTTCTCACAAACTCTTTTCAACGTACTCGGAGCTCTCCGTTTAATCTAAACAATATCAAACAACAATACAACAATCAAAATAAAATACAACATCAAACATACAAACAAAATAACAATACCATAAAATAAGTATGCATGAAATGCAATTTAAAACACAAGAATTTATATTACAACTTTTCTAGTTTTAATAAATCATGCATGAAGTCAAAATGCAAATAAAACAATTTTTCTATTAAACAACTAAACAACACAAATCCCAAAAAAGGAATAAACATAAATTCGAAACTACTGTTAAACAAAATACTTAACAAAAATATGAGAGAGGCCTCTCTGCACAGAGGGCAACTAGACAAATCCAATGCAATTGAATTCACTCAAAAAGCTATTTTTAAACTAAAGTTATGTAAAAAAATACTCAAATTAAGCCTCGGATTTTTAAATCAGTTTAAAAGTATCCAAAAATTATTTCTAACAGTGGCAATTATTCTACATATCCTAAGGTTTCCAAAAATATTTTATTTGCAAAATTTGGATTTGTGGATCTAAAGTTAAGTCAAATTTACTCAAACTCCTCATTTGAAATTTGAATACATTTAAACTATTAAAATTTGAAAACTAACAGAGCCAAAAGATTCTACAGGTCCAGAGCTTTTCAAAAATATAAAGTTTGCTAAATTTGGCCAAACGAGTAAAAAGTTGTGATAGTTCTAACATGCAGGGGCTTTTCTGCAAAACTGCCAAATGATTCTAAATAGAAAAGTCATTTTCCACGCGGGCGTTGACAGGATCCGACGTGGCTGCTGACTAGGCGCTGACTGGGCAGATGACGTGGTTAAGTGAACTGATCTGGGCTGTTGGATCTGGATCTAAAGGTCTAGATCTACCCGTACCCCTTCGGTTAAAAGGATCTAATCGTGGCCGTACGAGGCAGATCGGACGGCTCTGGGGGCTTTGACCATTACCGTGGCGGTGACCTCGCCGGAAAATGGAGATGCGGCGGCCGGCGGCTCGGGCGTGCACGGAGAGGGCGCTCCGGTGGTTCCCTTGCTCCGGGAAGGCGATGACGAGGTGCAGCGTGGCTCGGGGAAGGAGATGGCGGGGTCAGCGTTGTCACGTGCGTCCTGGGGTGGCCGGAAGCTGCGGCCGGAGAAGCTAGGGTGGCGGCAAGCTCCTGTCGACGATGGTGACGGCGCTCTGGTGCACGAGAAGCCACGGGACAAAGTCAGGACGATGCGCAATAAAATAAAAAGAAGAAAGAGACGGAAGAGAGGTCTCGGAGTCGACGAGAACCGCCGTATAGTGAACTTCTTGCCGTCAGTAATGGCGGATGGCGGCGGTGGATTGCGGCGGCCTGGGGCATGATTGACTCGGGAACGAGAGGGGAAAGGAAGAGGAGGGCGAGGGCCTCAAATAGGGACGGGCAGGGGGACCTTAAATCGCTTTAATCTCTCGCAATCAACGTGATTTCAATCGGCCGTTTTCGAGCGGTTCATGGGCGTGGTCTCCGGCCGGAGATTGAAGACGATGACGTCATCACTGACGTCATCCAGGTATTTCTTTTTCTTTTCTGTTTTTCTTTATTTCTTTTATAACTTTTATTTTAAACGTCCAAATTAAGTGAAATAAATTACTAAAAATTCCTAAAAATCATATCTATGTATTAAAACATTTGTGGGCAAGTTTTGAACACTTTTCAAAAATCATAATTTTGAAATATTGATTAAATACAAATTTGACACTTTATGTCAAATATGAAAATATGGTTTAAATAAATTTAATTTTGGCTAAATAAAATTTATGAAAATACCACAATTACAAATGTTTGGAAATAAGTTATTTCAAACTCCTTTTCAAATAAAAATTCATTTTTGGCTTTAGTGAAATAACATACCACAAGATTTGAAATTAAACAGGAATTATAATGGACTCATTTTCAAGCCTAAAATACTTTGTGAAAAATTAAGTTTTTAAAATATGATAACTCATTGGAAACTCCAAAAAAATAGATTTGGAAAATATTATATATTTATTTCATTTTTTTATGTTGAAAATATTCATGAAATTTACTTTATGTTTTGAAGGTTGGTGAATGATTCAAAATCTTTCCAAATAATTTGGGAAAATACTTTTTAGGAAGTTTCTTCCAAACAGAGTACTTGGCATATTATGGTCCTCAAATAAATTAATAAAATTCAAAATATTATATAGAGCTTAATAAGGCTCATTATAAACTTTTTCTCAAATAGGGTTTAAAGTGGAAATAGAATTCCAACTTTTGAAATTTTAAATGCAACCAAAACATGAAAGTGATGCATGCATGCATGATTTTAGATTTCCAAAACAAATTATATATAGTTTTCAAAAAGTTTTTTATTTTTCTGAATTTTTAACATTTTGAAAATCTTGGAATGTTACAAATTACCAAAGAAACTCCAACCACAAATGATGAAGAACACACACACAAAAGCGAAAGATGGGGTTGGGCGACCAAAGGGCGAGCACTCGAAGATATGCAACCTATCGAAGACTACATGCTCAAATGTCACACCAACACAAGAAGGACGCTAGATCAATTGCTTTTGGGTGGGCAACGGATTTGCACAAGTGTTAAACACTCACACTCACTTTGGCGTATAAGCTTTGTCGCAACCTATAAGAGATGATACTTGGCACTACTCATGTTCTTTCTTTTGTCGTCTCTCTTTTTTTTTACGATGATTCCTTCTCTTTTGCTAGTGCCAAGATCTCTAACGATACACACTCGCCAATACTTTAAGACAATCACTCGACAAGTGCAATGCCCCGCAATATCAAAGAGCTAGTCCGATAGGTCAATGTACGCGAAAGGAAGAATGGCTCACAACGGATTACAATGTCGGGGAAATGTCAAGTCCTTGGTGGCGTCGTCGCTTGGCGTTGATGATGTGTTGCTGCGGAAGCATGTCGATGTCGTAGACGTAGGGCACACCAAGAAAGGACTCAAAAACACAAAGAGGAAATGCCAAAACGAACCGAGGAAAAAGAAAAACAAAATCTGCAAAAATCGGCCCTGGCGGAAGTACCGCTGTTCCGCCCGGTAGTACCGCTACGGCGGTAGTACCGCTGATCTCGGGCGGTAGTAGCGTTGTTGACGAATCTGCTCGATTTTGACTCGATTTTGACGGAAAAGGGCTCCAAAACTTCCTCGAATTCATGGGAAAATGGAAGAAAAAAAATTGAGGCTAGGGAACGCAAACAAAGGTGGAGGGGGTCCTAAAGCAACAGATCCATGGATCAAAACTACCAAAAATTCATCAAATCGAACGAATCGGCCGAATCCCAAATGGCTATTTTTGTGGAAATTTTCGAATTTCTCAAAAACAAAGAAAAATTTGGTGTATTTTGGTGGAAACACAAATCAAATCCGTGGCAACCTAGAGCTCTGATACCATATGATGTAGGTTGGTCCCGATCTTCACGGATTTGGGCGGAGGGAATGATGAACACGAAGAACAAGGGATGAACACAAGAACACAAAGAGGGGAAAACTCTCAAATCAAAGATAACTAGCAAGAAGTAACTCAGCAAGATTCAATTGGTAACAATTCCCCTAGGGCAGCCCCCAATTCTCCTCTCCCAAGTACACCTTACTCTTAGGATTGTTTGTCCAATTGGTCAATCCAAACCAACCCAATCTAGCCACTTCAAGAGGAAAGATTAGCAAGAAGCAAACTATAAGAGGAAGCCTTGGTATCCACTAGAGGGATCTTCTCCACAAGGGGAGGTCTTGGTTCATCTCCACAAGGGGAGGCCTTGATTCATCTCCAATGGAGGAAGGGACCACTTTGAGATGAAGGAGCACAGCTCTACTCTAATCCCAAATCATAGTCTACCCAGATCTGAGACGGGGAAATCCTATTTATTGTCTAGAGGCAAAAGTGGAAAGGTAGGTGGGGTAGGTGGAGATTACAAGGCTCAAAATCCTGGTCGGTTCCCGCAGCAGCGGTAGTACCGCTCGTACGGGCGGTAGTACCGCTGGTGTGGTCCGAAGGCGCGTTGACTTTGTACGGGCGGCAGTACCGGCGGTAGTACCGCCCTCAGTGCCGCACATGTGGTCCGAGAGGGGGTATTGGCGGCAGTGCGGGCGGTAGTACCGCCGGCTCGGCTGGGGCGGCACCGGGGGTAACGTGGTGGCCTTCTGGACGCCATATGCAGGAGCGGTTGTACCGCCTGGAGGGCGGTAGTACCGCCATGGCCCCTCTTAATTCTCTTCTTCTTCTCCTTGACCATCTTCTTGGTTCTTCTCTTGGTCATCTTCTCCATCATCTTGGACCTTCTCTTGCTCATCTTCTCCACTCCATTGTAGGTGTCATCAAGGTGGTTCCTGAGTATGCACAAGGTACCGGCATGAAGTAGCAAACCATTCAAATGAGTGTCGAAATCGCACATAGAGAGGAGCGAGGTCACCTTTTCATGAAGGGCTTTGACTCTTGATCTTGTCATGGGACCATTAGGCGTTGTTGGTGTGGTGTGCCTCGGTTGCACTACATCACAAATGCACGTGAACCTAGAAAGTTACTTCCAACATCCAGAACACAAACTTCGTGATGAAACAAAGTTGGTTCTTACAAGTTTTCAACACTAGTGCTCGATGTCCAACATGAACCTGTTCAAACCCTGGAGAAGACAAAGATGTGATCGATGGACTCAACCACGAACTTATCAAGATACACCAAGGAGATGGACTCATATGTTGAATGAGGCAAAAGTATTGGTCAGTCCAAAGAACATGAAGGTGCACTCAAGTGAAACACCACAATTAGAGACACCATCAAGATAGTCCTTGGGGCCGAGTTTGATTTGACGATAGCCCGAATTCAAATCAAAGGTTGTGAATATAGCAATTCCAATAAGGAGACACTATATTGCTTCAGCATGAAAGAAGTAGACATGCCTTAGAGAAGGAACAAGTCAAACTAAGCTCTTGTCTTTAAACTCTCCAAGTTTTTGTTTAAGCTCAACCAACTAGTTCGTGGGTATCCAGCAATGCAACATGGAGAAATAAGCGGTTCGGAGAACCACTCATGGATTTGACATTATGGTCAGGTTATAACCTGGCGATAATTCTAGAAAGCCATCTAGAATACCATGAACCACTGATATGTCTCTGAGTTCAAGAGAAGTCTTGCTTTTCAAGGAAAAACGATGAGGTCTTGAGAGTTTTGGCACGAACCTAACTCCTTGACCAAAGATGTGCTTTCTGAGCAAACAGACTTGGTAGCACACTCAACTTCACTTAGTGATCGGATAAACAATCATGCTAAGAGGGAAACAAATGTACTTGGATTTCAAAGCAATAAGAATTGCTAAGAATCTCCGATAACCACATCAACACGTGTACCTTAACATCTTCCCGAGCCCGAATAGCTCGGAGAAAGGTGAGTAAGGATGTGTAAGAATATCACTTCATCAATAAGGCCATGAGACTCGTCATGAACTCTTGATATAGAAGAGTGTGATACTCTAAGGTAGAACAAAACAGAAGTTGATGATGCTTCTTGAGTCTATAGATTACAACACTTTGACCTGTTCCGAAAAAATGGATAAGGTACTGGAGTTTGTTTCTCCTAACATCCCAAAGTGAAATTTTCAGACAGACCATAAGAGCAACATGCATCGGAGGACTCCAACGCACATCTACAACTTGGTTACGAACTGGCAGATGAAAGTCGGAAACAAATTTAGAGTGAGAAACATGCTGAGGAGAATCCTGAGATCCTGGTGGATGCACAGGGTGATACTCTCGTGTAAAACCCATGCTGAAGAGGGAATTGTAGCAGAGTCATGGTCATAGAGGTGAGAATCTTAAAGAGCGCTCATGTCGTGATCCTTTTGGTTCCGGTGACATAACCTTTGCCAAAGTTAGTGGGAGGAAAGACCTTGGTTGTCGCAACTCAATCACGACTACAACCACAAGCTTGAAAGATAGAGTTGAAGGTACTATCCATCCTGAGGTGGAATAAGTAACCGAACCTTAATTCATGGATGATTGGAATGGATCTTGGGTTAAAGGTCAGCATCATGTACAGATAGCGTGAGCATCACATGGTTTAGAAATCACATGATTCAACACACCGCAATCCAGCACAATCCGGGACCTTCGGTTCAAGTCCTTTGGTTCAGAAGAACCTAAGCAAATCAAAAAGAAGACATCCGAGGTGAAAGGAAACCTCGAGTCCTGGAGCAAAATAATATGGAACAAACAAACTTGGAAGACCACGATAGAAAGAAATCTCGCAGTTTAAGACAAGAAAAAGATGGAACTTAGAACACACACCAGACTTTAGAAAACTCAACACTAGGTCAACGGGATAAGACACTGTGCTCGACGCACCTAGAGTTTGAATGACCAGAAGAGATAACAAAGCAGTTTTCAAATCAATACCAGGTAAGGTGACTCAGAATTAGAGCGATACCAGATAAGGAGTAAAAAGAATCCTAATGAGATTTTCACAACTCACTTTTAGGTTCAACATAGTTTTCACAACCACTAGACTCAACATCGACCAATAGCAAGGGTTTCCTACAGGCAGTCCTGCTCTGATACCAATTTGTAGCGCCCCGACCCTAGAACTATACAGAGATGTTGTGTGTCACTGGTCATGCGATACAACCGAAGATTACTGGGTTACCACTTCCAGGCCAAAACCTTTGGCAGGTGTTGCTCGGAATGGATCATAGGCAACACAACACCTCGATTGATGCCACAACACAGGCACAACTATCAATGTATAATAGAGAGATCAAGACTTCGGAACATCTAGCACATCACAGACTCTACGACTCAAAGCATCACAGTTCAACTCTTATAATTGAGAAAGATAGCAAACATTACAACCAGAGGTCACAGACCCAACAGTACATCAAGCGGAAGCAAATTATGTTGTTCTAAACAACAAGATCCAAACTATGGCCTAAGATGCCTACAGATAAACATTCTCGGCGCCAGCTGTTCCGAGACATCCCAAGCCGCCACCTGGGAACCCCAAACTACTCGTCGATGTCAACGTAGAAACCACCATCGGAAGTGATGAAGCTCACCTGAACCAAATAAAGCAAGGATGAGAGGGGTCCGTGGTGGATACTGCGTGGCTGATTTATTAACCACGGCGGCGGGATTTCATGGTAGATGGTTCCGTCATCAACCACGGAAAGGCTGCCGTGGTAAAAGAATATAACGGACACGTGGCAAACGGCATTATCTCTTCTACCACGACGTGAAAACCGTGGTAGATGCCAGGCCCACCTGAGGCCTGCTACTGATACGCCGGCCGGCCCGGTAAGGTAAGCTGGGCCGGCCTGCCAAGCTTAGATGGGTCGGCATGTCATGGTTAGTGGGTCGGTCTGTTATGGTTAGTGGGCTGGCCTGCCTCGGTAAGTGGGCCGGCCTGCCTCGGTAAGTGGGCCGACCTGCTAAGCTTATGTGGACCGTCCTGCTCTGCTTCGTTGGCCGGCCTTCTAGGAGTAACTGGGCCAGCCTGTTACAGGGAATGGGCCGGCCTGCTAGATTTGGCTTGTCATGGTTCGTGGGCCGCCCTAGTAAATATATATGGGCCGGCATGTTATCTTCGTGGGCCGGCCTGCTAGATGTACTTGGGCTCGCCTGTCTTTTCCGTGGGTTGGGCTGCCAGACGTAGTTGGGCCGGCCTGCAAATTATAGGTAGGCTGGCCTGCCAAGTATAGGAGAACCGGCCCATTTGTTGAACTGGATCTATCGATATTATATACGGGCCGACCCTTTAAGGTTGATGGTCTGGCCTCTTAAGTATAGTGGGCCTGGCCCATAAAATTTAAATGGCCTAGCCCGTTACTGTTCGACAGTATAATACCAAACAATAGAGATAGCAAATATGCGAAATATGTTAAATAATACAAAAAAATCTAGGCTAAGGAATAAAATATTACATCAACTGCGAAAAAAGTACTAATTATTACAGACCATGTAAATACAAAAAACGGTGTTTAAACACCCTTTCGTTTCCCACCTTGTCTTGCCAGGCATGTGACCTGTAGTTTACCAGGAGAGCTGCTGATGATACTATTAATAGGATGGTCAACCAAAGCTTGCCGATTTTTTAGTTCATGTATGTCAGTGATTATAGCATCTCTATGGTGTCCAATTATATTAAATGGATCTTGGCGTGCAGAGACAACATAGCTTTCAGCTAGACTACCTGGTATAGTTGACAAAAAACGATGTGAGCCCTTGGATCTCGTACAGATGTCTTTTCACAGAGAATCAATGACTGTCATAATTGTTGACGGTCACCTCGTTGTTGACGGTGTCTACGCGTACACGGCATCATGCGGGTCGCGACGAGGTCGCCAAGGCTGCTGCGGTTCCGATGTCTCTAGGGGAAGCAGGTCTGGGGTGGTCGATGACGGGTTCGGCGCGGTCGACGAGAGTCGATGAAGCAGATCCGGTGCCGTGCATCGCGGCGACGGTGAAGCAGATCCGGTGCAGTGCACTGTGGCGACGGTGAAGCAATCGGTTGTCGTGCACGGCGGCGACGGTGAAGTGGGCAAGTGAGGTGGGCGAGTGCAACGCCCCAAAATCGGTACTATGCAGATTTAAGCGATCCTGCCAAAGTCCGCATAATAATGATCTTAGGTCATCCACCAGACATAATGTGCACGCCGAAACATGCGCGTTATGTGGGTGGAATTGTGATAACATTACAACAGTTCACAGAAGAATCCACAACAACAACAGAAGGAGATATATATACAAGAACGACTTAAACGAGTCAGGATACAACTGATACATTACAAAGATCCAAATCACAACGGAATCAAATTAGTATCCGACTACGGATAAGATACAAATGGGACTAAGAGTCCTGAAGATAAACGAAGGCGTCCATATCCCTGCCCAGGCCGAGCCGGAGGGATTCCCAAGCTAACGTCGTCGGACTTCAAACCTGTTGACTGCACATAGAAGTACAGCCCAAAGATGGGTCAGGTACACCAGCCTGGCAAGCAATGCTCAAAAGATACCAACACAAAGACAACCAAAGTATGGAGAGGTGGACTGAGGCGGCAACAGCAGCACTAACAACCTAAAGAGACATTCTACAACTTCCGACTAAAAGAGAGGGATAAGAGAGCGTGTCGGAAACAACTAGCATCTAACACCAATCATAACACTTCCCAGATTCACCCCCTCAACCAAGTATGAGGAAGCAATCGAGGGAAACTCACACAGTTGTCAAATTTTAGTTACATCTTATTGTGAAAATAAGTCTAACTTACTAGTCAAATTAATTAAAATCATTAGGTGTAAGTTGTTTATGATCTTGTTAGCCAGCATCCGATCCAAGTTGTCCATAACCGTGGACTCGGCTTTTCGAAAAGATTTGACCCTGCAGGGGTGCACTATGGTTAACCCATACACGTTCGATCAACCCAGATAAAAGGTAGGGCTTCTCAACACGACTCATTTCTTTCACTACAGCAAGTCCAGGTACCACACATCTGAGTTGTTACCGCGTCCAGAGTCCGGCCGATAACTCCATAGCGGACTCAATCATTTGCGTCTACGCACTAGGTGGAACATACCACAGTAGGAAAGTCCACTTCGCGTCGTACCGCACCTATATGCTCCCCCATATCATCGAACCTCTCATCATCAAGTCAATTGCAGATGCATATGAGCAAATGGAAAACCCGAACTAGTTATGGCGCCTGGACAAGCTTAAGTTCCGGTCAGAGTCACAGGGGGTTCCATTGGACCTCCCACGAGTGGGTAGTGCGCTCGTACTTGGATAAGAGGACAAGAACTGAGGTCCTAGTGCGACACTTAGCAGAACAAATCACCAACAAATTGGCCTTCCACTGGGTGCCTTATCATTTAGTTAATAACCCACAAACATTAACATCATATTAAGTAAAGTTGAGTCAGCCTATCATACTAAGCATGTGAAACAAAAGATAGACAGACTCGCAACAACAAACCTAAGCATGCAACTACGACTCGCAAGGCTAACAAGTAAACAAACAACAAGGTAATAGGATGTGGGGATAAGGCTGTATGTGGCTGCGTGGTAAACAAGAATGGGATCGAGACACAAGCATCGTAACATAAGGATGGCATAGATCAACGGCAAGAATGAAAGACAATGTAATGGTAGCAAGTGAGCAAAGTTTGCCTGCAAACACCGTAGAGGTAGCAGAACTTGTCGTTGCTCACATCATCTCAACGTCTTATCCGCGAAGAAGCAACAAACACTGGCAAGCGCAAAAGATGCTTACAACTACGGCAAAAGATCCAGCATGTTCATGATATGATGCATGACATGGCAAGATGCGAGACAAGATGCACTTAAACCAAATTAAACGGAACCGGGTTCCGACAATTAATATTAAGGTTTGAGTTATTTATCTAGTCCCCAAATTAAAATGTTGATTAGCATTGAGACAAGGCATGGGTGAGCTACACAAAATTAAATGGAATACGGACAATATTTATGTTATTATCCCACACATTCCATATTTAATTATTTAGATGATTATGCAAAAGACCACTAAGTAACAAGATAGATGATGCAAACATGATCATGGATGACAAATTAATATTCATTATATTTTTCTGATCAAAATTCATACATAACATATTTTATTTTGAATATAGCCATAACTTGCAAAAAATAAATAGAATCAGAGAAAAGGATGGAATTGTGCATCCTTCGAGATTCGAACTTGTGTCTGCGTGGGTCTGCAGAAACAGAAGCGCAGCCACTGGGCTACGACTGGTTTGGTGTTAGATTTTGAATCGAAACATATAAGAAGGAACTGGCGATGTTAACTGAATATTGGAACAGAAAGGTTCAGACTTTGCGTGGGAGGGAGACGACGGCGACGAACGAGGCCGGCGGTGACCAGAACGAGCGGCACGTGACGCGCGCGCGTACGGTTGGTGTGTGCGCAAGAAGGAGGGATGCAGAGAGTGCACGGGAGGGCGACCAGGAGCAGAGGCAGCTCCAACTCGAGCTGGCCGTCTCGGCGCCATGGCGGGAAAGCTTTAGGAACAGGAGGGCGACGGCCACAACAAGCAAACGAGGAGCGGGTGAGCGGGAACGGAACCAGGAGCTCACCGGGAGGAGGCTGGTGTAGGAGTTCAAGCTCGAAGGCGTCGGCCGGCGACGACGACGAGGTAGACGGGCGGCGGACTTGGCGTTCCCGCGGACGATCGGCGTCATGGAAGAAGACCTTGTTGGCTACGATCCTTAGATCTCCGCTCCACTTCTTCCGGCTCCGGAAGTAGTCGACGACGGCTCACCTCTTGGACATGACGTCGTGTATCGGAGCAGCGTGTACTGACGGGGACGACGACAGCGGCCGACCGGCCGGAGAGGAAGAAGAGGAAGAACGCGATGGCTCGAGAAGCTTCTGGCACGATTTCTTGGAGGTGGAAGAGGAGGAAGTTGATGCGCATCTCCTAGACATCTCGGACGAGCTTGGGAACGAGCGAGGCGACGGCGCAACAAGCTCCAGCAGCTGCGGTCATGGCGTCGATTTCTCGGGGGAGAAAGAAGAAAGGGGGAGGGAGAGAGCTGGTGGCGGCGCTGGAGGGAGGGAGAAGGAGCTAGGGTTCCAGGGGCGCAGCCGGGCGGCTTTATGGAGGGGAAAAGGAGATGGAGGCGCTGGTGGTGGTGGCCGCGGCCACGCCATGTGCGTGCCTCCTGGAACGGAAGAAGAAAGCGACAGGAAGGAGGAGTTGGGCTGGGCTGCAACGTGGGCAGGGAGAAGGCTGGGCCGGAATTGCTCCCCAGGCCCGATAAGAATTATTGTGAATTTCTCTTTATCCAGAAAATAAAAGGGATGAAAGAAGAGAAAGATAAAAGGAGAGATAAGAGAGAAAAGAATTAGAGAAGGGAGAAAAACAAGATGGATAAGTTTTTATAAAATATTATTTTTAGCTTTAGCAAAAATATGCAAAGTTGATTGAATGCATGATGCCATGATGATGCAAAAAAAGAAACAAACAAATCTAATTGGGGACAACCCCGGGACATTACAGCGAGGTAGGCGGTTAACCAGATCGGGTGCGGTGGGCTAGCGCGTCGGTGCACTCATGGAAGAGACCGAGGCTGAACGGATCCGGTAGACTGGATGATGAAGAGAATCGACGTGCGGTGGGGATGGATGTTCCGGTGCGATTGTCTTGGAGGTGGGGGAGGCCTTAGGATTTTTGGGAGGAATGGCGTTGGAAGCGGCGAGGCTGGACTATAGAGGTGTAAAGGCGGTGCTCAAGGCGAAATTACCAACAAGCCCCTACTGTACTAAGGGGATTGGGTCTTCTTTACGGGGGCTGAAGGGGAACTTAAAGTTTTTGAAACTAGGAGGCGCGAAATATTTCGGGGCAGGCGGGAGTATTTGGCGCTTAGAGATTACGAATTTGGCCAAGGAATAGAAAAATGGTACCGTACTCCGGACACAGCCTCGGCGAATTTGAGAACCAGCCAGACCGTGGATTTGACCACCTGAGAGCCACTAGATTAAAGATCCAACAGACGCACTTTGACCCAAATTTGCATTGAGCGCTTTTTAACTAATAGTACAGCATGATCACTAAAAGCCATTTCTTTTCTCGTACCTATCTTTCCTGAAGACGTTGTATTTCCGTGCACTGGTGGAAGAAATACTCCAACTAACATAACAAAATGATGATTTACTGATGAAACACTTGGCCAAATTCTATAATAAAGTGGATGTTCCCTGGGTGCAGCTGGTTTGGTCTACTTATTTCACTATTGAAGTACCGCATAGTGCTAAATTGTGTGGATCCTTTTGGTGAAGGGATGTCATGAAGCTGATGGATAAATTTAGGACTGTTGCAGTGGCAAGTCTAGGACAGGGGGATTCGATTCTTTTTTGGCAGGACAAATGGTCTTTCCTAGGTAGTACTGAGACGCTCGCTGTTCATTTCCCTCGGCTCTGCTCATATGCCCTTGACAGTAAGATTTCGGTGCAGCAAGTCTTTCAGACAACAGATCTCTTCTCTTTGTTCTATCTCCCTTTGTCGGAACAAGCTGCGAATGAGCTAGTACTTCTGGAGCAGGCGATATTGGCAAACCCACTCAGTTCTGAGTTGGATGTCTGGACTTTCACCTAGGGTTCTGAATACAGAGCGAAAGAGTTCTACGTGCTGTCTCATGCTCATCTTTTGGCCCCTGCTGTTTTCAAATGGCTCTGGAAATCCTCTTGTGTGATGAAAACCAAGATGTTTGCCTAGTTGTTGTTGAATGATAGCTTGAATACAAAGGACATGATGTTGAGACAACATTGGAAAGTTACAGAAAACTAGGACTGTGTGCTATGTTGCACAAGGTCTTTTGAGGACAGGATGCATCTGTTTTTTACTGGTCAGTTCAGTTGGAGGATTTGGAACTACCTACAGATTGACTGCTATGGCAGTGTGGACATGTTCCAAGCTATTACTTTGGCGCGGAGGGATTTTGCTAAACCCTTCTTCATGGAGGTAGTGGCTATGGCTTGTTGGCACATTTGGCTGCAAAGGAATGGGAAGATTTTTCAGTTACAGAGGCCTTCTTTTGCAAGCTGGAGAGCTCTTTTTGTACATGATATGTCTCTCCTTAGTTATAGAATTAAGCGTAAATATAGAGCTGCTTTGATGTCCTGGATTGATAGCCTTGTATAGGTTGTAAGTATTTCTTTACCCTGTAACTCTTTGTACAGTTTTTTTGTGGTCGGGAGTAATAAATTGTTGTGGGGCTTTTGCCTTACAGTCTTTAGGTTCAAAAAAAAACTAACATAACAAACTCCAACTTCGAACATAATAGATCATGGGAAAACAATGTTTCATCACGAGTGCACATATATTTACACATGTGACTATTTCAGCATATAAAACAAAGTTTCAGCAGCATACTACCACATATATATAAGTCACGTCTGCATCACATTACACGGCTCTAAACCTCCTGCAGCCCCAGCTAATAGTAGCAGCTAAAGCCCCAAACAAAATGGAGTTGTCATGGCGAGACTTTGGTTCACAATAAAGCTCTGTCCAACAATACTTGCCCGTTCAGTTCCGCCTTCTTTTCTGATCCCTCGTGTACTCTTATCGGATGAGTTGCTGACAACGTCTTCATTTCCTCTCCTTAATTCTCTAAATCAGGTCGGTTACTGAAGACAATAAAGGAATATACGTACATGTGCCAACAAAGGAATGTGATGAGTAAGAGAACTTGCCTGTGGCAAGATGGTTAGGAGGGTGGTTGTACCCCCAGCCCACCAGAGTTCAAACCTCAGGTTTGACGCTGGTGTTTCTCATTTAAGGCGGAATATTCTTCAGTGGGAGGTGACGTTCCCGTCGACAGCGAGACGCCTGTGGTGACTTCGTTAATCTCAAGACTCGACCCGCCGAGTCGGTCTCTCGGAGGTGCTCATAGGGGTAGGGTGTGCGTGCGTGCGTTCATAGGGGTGAGTGTGTGCGCGTGTATATAAGCGTCTGCGTTGTACTGTGTTTAGCAAAAAAGGAATGGGATGAGTAAAGCACCTCACTGTTGATCCTGAGTTCGAATCGCGGCCTCGTGCTCATGTTTTTGATTTATTCTCCAGCGATGTGGGACCCGTCTGTAAGTCAGCAGAAAGGTCACATGTGCCAAAGAAAAATATACAGGGGTCTATTTACAAAAGGTACGACGCCACATGTCAGCTTCAGAGTCATTCAGGACCTATTTGCTCACTCAATACAAGTTGTTGTACTACTGGTTCACACTGTCATTCAGGACTTATTTGCTCATTCAATACAAGTTGTTGTACTACTGATTCACACCGCAACTTATGAGACTAATTTGCACATGTTGAACAAGTTGTGGGACTGCTAGTGTTATTAGCTCTTTCTTATTCCTCTGGTCTAGATCTTCATCTTCTTCAGGTCCGGCTACTACCACAAATTCTAATTTGCTTTTTTCAGATAAAATTACAATTTACTGTAACAGGAGTTCACCATAAATCAAGAGCAATGTACTCACATCGCCATGGCAGTAACGGTTCATATACAGCCTCACCGGTCGGTAATGACGCAAGTGCAACTATCACCTCTGGTTCATATACAACTTCATGATGAAAACAGTAAGGTGTACAGTAACTACATCCAACCAACAGTCAAATTAGGCAAAACGGTGTTCCCAGATCGTCCCCTTTTTGACTTAGAAACCCTACCACCCTTTCCAGCTGTATAGCCGCAATATCCAGCTTGTTAACCATTTGATGTCTTCATGTGATCCCCATCTGTATTGATCCAGCTTTGGAGCTCTTTTCGGGGGTCTTTGATAAATTTTAATGGTATCCCATTAACTCCCTGAAACCCACCTTCTCCCCATTAATAGTAATGGTCTCACACTGGAACACTAATAATTCAATGAAAAGAAGAGCCGCAGGGGTTTTCACCTGAATTCTTCTAAAACTAAACGAATTTGTGCACTAAATCAGACTATCTTTGGCTAGATCTGTTGTTCCGTTTCACGCACGACTGAGTACCCTTGCTTGCTGCTCCGTTTGGCTCCCTAACTCTTCTATAAAACAGCACGTAAGCTGCACCTGATTTCACATCTTCCTCGTTGATGGCAGAAACATGGCTATCATCAAAACTGTACCACCTGTTCTCATCCAAGAGCTGCGCAAAAAAGAGCTCCCGATTAGATTTCTAGAGTACAGCCTACACACCAGAAAATAGCTCTAGAACCCAATAAATAGCACTCAGAGTTATGGAAGACAACATGGTGATTCAAAAGGAGAAAGTAACCTTTATGTATGCAGTATAATGCCCACTTGCCATGCTGCCATAATGATTGCTAACAGCATATAACTCATACAGTCGAGGCTGAGAGATCTTGTTAGCAATATAGTTCGTCAAATCCAAGTCATGTATTGGGAAATTAACAAAAGTCTCCAGCTTATGCTTAGTTGACCTACTAAATGAAAATCTCTTCAAATGAATAACTAACACTTCTGGAAGTCTCCATAAATCGAGCTTTTTACTAGCTTGCCTTTGCTCCTTGCATCTTGGACAGTACCTAATTTTATTAACACAACTTTGTTAAACTAAATTGTAACATTAAGGTTCTGAATAGCACACAGGAACAGTTTGCATGTGCCTGTTAATGTAACTATTAATTTAGCAAAGATCAGGAAATGAAATAAAGGATTCAAAGTAATGCTCTCAATGTCAGTGCACAGTACAACAACCATGCAGTGCGATTATTTTCTGTAATAAAGAGGGCACTAAGATTTCCAGATTATTCTCACTTGAGAGATTTCATATTCTGCAATGCAAAGATATCCATTGAAATACTAAATCGTGAACAAATGAGTGAGGTTATATCAACTGAAATGCAAATGTGGACACCCCACCTACTTATTGAGATATTATAACCCCATGTCAACTGAAACTGAATATAGCTAAGTGGCGTTAAGCAACACTTGCGTGAACAACACATTTTGAAGCAACAAGCGCATCTTTCAGCGAGTAAAACAGAAAACTAACCACATTTCTTCAGGAACAAGTGGTTCTTCTCTCAAGAAAGCATCCAAGCATGCATAGAGCGAGAGAGGTTCACCACGGGTTCTCTTGGCAGGAGGAGCATACTTGAACACCTCTGGAAGGTGCTCCAAATGACTAATGTTCAACTTTTTAAGATCTGACTTGGACCAGTTGACAAATATTACAGTTGCGAGCGAAGACTGAGGAACCCTGATACCATAATCTGTTTCCTCAACCACTGTGTTGCTATCATCAATCAGCTGTAGTTGAAATTTGCTGCTGTCTGTATGGTAACTCTGTGTTCTAGTGGAAAGAGAACTTTGAACTGCGGAGTGTTGTGCCACCTGATTTCTTAACATGGGCACAAGCATTTTACGGGCCATTTCATGGATATCAGAACCAGTGACAGTTTCATTTCGAGATATTTGTGCAAGAAGAGGAACACCATAGGGTTTCCAAGAGGTTGAGCTGCTATTGCTGCCATGGTCCCTACAAAAGCAAAGTTAATGTTACAAGAAAATTTCATGCATAAGAAATGCTTTCCCACTATTAGACGTCAACAGCAAATGGAAACGGCGTGTGTTGTATTTGCTGTCATATATGGCAAGCAAATTACTACAGACATCACTCTAGCAGAATACAAATGTAACTTGTGTTTTTTTTCTGCTTACGAAAGCAAATTACTACAGACATCACTCTAGCAGAATACAAATATAACTTGTGTTTTTTTCTGCTTACGAGTCTTCACGACGGTGCACAAATTGAATATAACTTGCCCTTTTTTCTAATTTTGGAAGCCTATAAACTGCCAGGTGATCATCATCTTTAATAGTAGAAAGCTGAAGCACTGGATCCTCAAGAATAAGATGGATCCTGTGGTTTCGTATCTGCAGATACAATACAGGGAAAATATATATTTACTTGCAGGATAAAACATAGCGAAATATGAGTTTGCTCAAACAGGGCATTTGTAACAAACCTCGGCAATTAGAAGTCTCTCTTCTTTTCTAAGTGAGCATGCGTTGCTGAGCGCTTGGATAAGATCTCTGCACCTACCTTGCTTGGGCACACTTACAGTGTATAGTGTTGGTGGAGCACTCCCATCACAAGTGAAGACCACAATTGTCATGCTTCGCGTTGAAGCAAATTGTAGGGGTAAGGAAAGATACATGAATGGGTCAAATGTCACTGAAACCTTTCCGCAGATTGGACAGACCAAAGTTGACTTGTACTGTCCCTGGCAATTAAATGGCAACGTTTAGCAAAACACCTCTGCCCACCAATGAGATAGACACAATAATTTCATGCCAGCCGTCTTAAGCTCATGTCTCATTGTATCAATGTACTTCAGCTAGCATTTGAATATGTTTGACCAGTGAACGACATAAATTCAAACTCAAAATATGAAACAGCCAATATGAGGAACGTCGCATTTGTTGCCGACATTTCCTCTAGCATGCAGAAGGATTGGAGCATACACTAATCATTTGTCTGTGTGCTACCTTGCTGTATATCAGAAACACAAAAGCTGCAAACCTTTCTAATCGAACATGCATTAGCATCAGTTGTTTGTTTTTCATAGTGTGTTTTACTCGATCATGGGGTCATCCAAATTACCACTTTAAACTGATAGAGGTGCAAAAAAATCCATAACTATTGCAGGAAACTAAAATATGACCACAAGGAAATGAACAACCTCTTTACAACATTGAGTAAAGTGATTCATACATGTTCCGCCGGTTGGGACTAACCTGGCATACATCAACAATGATAGAATCATTTCTGGCAATGTGATTTGCCCAATACTCGTCAGCAACCTCTTCATCTGATCGCCCATCAGCATCTTTGGATTTTAAGTAAGGTCTATGTTTCACACGGTTCAAGTCTTCATGCAGTCCATCCAGTAGAAATGCCAACAGCTCCTGGAAGAATTCCCAAAGGTACAGATTTAAGAAAAACTGCTGACAGAAAAAGGGGTGTCCAATGAAAGAATCAAACCTGTGAATCATGCTGGTTGTATCCACTGAACTGAGGTGCAAACCGAGAAAGCTTTGTTTTAAATGGCCGTGGAGAAACTGGGGTACGGCTAGGAGCCCAAAGTTTTCTCAGTAGCTCTCCAAAAGCTAACGCAAGTTCACCCTACAAGACTACCATCAGATCTCAGTACAATTAATATGACGCGTAGATGCAAATGATCATGAGACCTAATAGCAAAGTTATTTCTGTATGAGCAAGCAAAGTTGCTGTATTAGAACTTCAGGGTGTTCCCATAAAAGTACCTATTTATACCAACTGTAATGCGTAATCAACCTGATTGTGATGCCAAAAGGAAATAAACATGAAAAGAAACTACAGCAATTTTGATTTCAAACACAACTATATATGTTAACTAGCACAATGCACATGTGTTGCTGCGAAACCACAAAAATGACGAGTTGGGTCACTGGCTTACGAGATTGTGGAAAGACGTTGGTGTCCTGCGACCGTTGCACCGTTCACGGCTTAACAAGAGAGCGAAAAGACAAGGTGAGATTTGTGCGGTGAGACGTTAGAGAACCTGAAGTTACCATGGAGCCTTTGCAAGATTTGAAGTGAGACAACATCTCAAATTTTCCAATGCGGGGGTGGACATTAGGAAAGAGACTGCATGAGGTCATTTGATCGGGTAGGAGGATGAGGTCTATCGTTGCGTTAGGATTATAATTTGTTTGTTCTTTAAACTAAAGCCAAGACCAAGAGCATGGTTTTGATTTGGGAGTCTCATTTCCGTATTCATTTGTTTATCTTTTACGAGCGTGTTGGTTTAACTTAAAAATAGCGGTGTATTTTAAATTTATATTAGGTTCCACATGTGAGTAAAAAGTGCATTTGTTTACTTATATCCCTTGGAAGGTAGGATCTCCAGTTCGCGGGCCGTGCAGGTGTGAACGGGCGGCACCGGAAGGCCCTTGTAGCTGATCTTCCAATGCTTCTGCAGCCTATAATGCGGCGGCACAAGGATGTCATAGGTGGCAAACGCCTTGGCCTCATCCACGGTGAGGTTGTTCCTGAATGGATTCGAGCCAAAGCAACCGGCCTCGTGGTTGTTAGCCATGTCGGCGCTTGTACGGTGGCCAGCATAGCGGGAGAGGGATGGAGAGGCCTACCGAGGGAGCCAGTGGATATGGTCTAAGGTGGAGATGCTCTAAGTAGAATAAGTAGAATATCTTGCGGAAGGTGGTCTCACATGTGAGGAGTGCATTTAATTACTTCTGACGCTCCAAGGTTTTTGGTCCCATGTGTGAGTAATAGTGGAGGAACTCGCCACCAACTCCAACCTTTATAGGTAGAAAAAAAAAAGAGGAGAGATAGAAACCAGCCAAAAGCTGCTGTAACAAGAAGAAGGGCTAATTCTGCAAGATTATATAGAAAACACACAGATTTTTCCATACTTCAGAAAACTGGCAGATAATTTTATTAATGAAATATTATGAATCTGAAACAAGATAACACAGTCAAATAATAGCATTAAGACTAAAACGGTGAAAGTATGCAACACACACGAAGATTTAAGTTAACTTTGATGTAAATTTTAGTTTTATAGCACATTAAGTATCTGACAACTTTCATGGTTGTTGCATATCACCATACACAAGTATTTCTTATCAATATTATTGATCAACAAATTAAGCTGAATGCTCAACAAGTCATACCAGATAAGGGCTAACCAAAGCATCACGATTTCAAGGCCATGCTAGAAAGAGTGCTTACCACCATACCAAGCGGATTGTGCCAATTAATTTCACCGTGGTAATCTTCACGAAAATATCTAGCAAACTCTGGTGTGTGCACAAGACATTGTACTGCACTGTTCATGAAACATGTGTTTCCTAAGTTTAGTAGCCCAGTCAGACCCGATGGAGATCCCCTGGTAGTCACACCAACAGTACCAGTCACATTATCCAAGTCACCGTTGGAAGATCGCAGGTACTGGCTTTGGGCGAGGCTAGAGCTGTAGCTTCTGGAACCATAACTGATTGATGCCAAATTCTCATTTGAGAATACTGATTTCGAAGCATCTGCTGTCAAAGAAGTTGATGCTCGTTCAAAATAATCATTTTCTTGGATCGAACTCATGCACCTGCCATCCAAACTACCATTTGCACCAGCAGTAACTTCAACTAGAATCTGCCATAATAAGATAAAGAGTTCATTGTTAGGATCATTTACTATGAAAACGGGCCGACATAATTGCGCTACAATTTAGTGCCACTACCACAAACAGAAAGTGGCAAACACAAGTCAAAAAAATATTTAAGCTCACGACTACCAACAATTATGTAAAGTCAGGCTCTCACATCTTGATCCATCTGAATGCTGACATCCTCAAGAGTTTTCTCCGAGTTATCCATCAGAGCATGCTTTGTTCGCCCATAGTAGTCCCAAATGCACACCTGCCAATAATAGCCATAATGAGTTACCAGAACTTATAATTGCAGTAAAACCCACAGCAGTAGATATTAAAGTACAACAGCTACCTCATCTGGTACCAGATCAAAAATCTCACAGGCCTTCTTATGGAGTTCATCAACGCTATCCTGCATGTTAAATTTATATATTTTCAGTTTTTCCATTGATTCTAAAGGGGGACATCTAGTGAACTTTTGCAATGATGAGTAGTATCATTACATGAATTCTACAGATACGTTTCCATATAAAGGATCTATCATCTCATAATTTACATAATCCATTGCAATGAATACACAGAAATGAAAAGGTTATTTGATGTGTTCAAGAGTGGACAAAGGTGTAAGAACCTTCTTGCTTATCCTTATTACTGCTTGTTCTCCTTTTGGCATCAGAAGTAACTGCAGACGTAAAGGATAAACTTCTATGGCTAGATCAGTTTGAGACAAGCCAGTATTGATTGCCTTTCTTGGTAGCGTTGGTCCTCCACCATACCTGTTAACGGATTTTGAAAAAGAAAAAAAATAAGCAAAGTGAATACCAACAAGATTTAAGGTTCCCACTCAACATTCTTCTAGTGAGAGTACAGCACTCAAATCAAAACTGGCTGGAGTTTATTTTAGTGTATGAAAACACCACATCAATGTACCATAGCTTAGTGTAGCTGGAGTTCATTTTAGTGTATGAAAACACCACATCAATATACCATAGCTTAGTGTAGCAAGCATGCAAATGAAAAAATAAAAGTTCTGCTTGTCAGGGAAGATTTCAACTTTTCACTAATAAATAGTACGTAGTTTAATAGCACTGGCTTCTCTCTATGTATTGTGTTCTGCATCTTTATTTACCAGCAACAAACAACATCCAGATAGTTATCCATCACATGCTACGAAATATGTCGCTGCCAAAATAAACGTTCTACAGATAAGAACAATGCCTTCAGTTCTCAGGAATTTGAGAGGTTCAGATACTGTGACCAAAACTGTTTGTTCACCAGCATCTTTGTAAATTCATTTTGGGATGAAATATGTTGGGTCAAATGGTTTGAGTTAAATAGGCAGTCACAACCTTTCTAACACAATGACCAAGCTTGTCCAAGAGAGTGAGTGAATTTAATATATACAAGTATATGGAGGCGGTGTTTTGGGTAGTAGGTGCAGATGCACCTATTATGTAAAACATTTTTAATTTTTTTCCAAAATGTCAAAAAACTACAGAATTTTTTTTTGGATATACATTAGAACATTTTGTTTTAAAAAAAATGTCGTGGAGAAAAAACATTTTTTGTGACCTGTGCAAAAAAGACAAAAAAATGTCCCGTATAAAATCATTTTGGAGCATCCGGATTTGTCTTTTTTGCACAGATCACAAAAAATGTTTTTTCTTCACGTAACTTTTTGTGCTAACATAAAATGTCTTGAAATATATCCGAAATTTTTATTTTGAATTTTTTAACATTTTAAAATTTGTTTTTTGGGCAGTGGGTGCATCTGCGCCTACTACCCGTTATGTATTTCCGCAAGTATATGGACTACTATAAACACCCTGACGGCAATTTATCTGTAGAGCCAAATAATGTAGCACAAGAACAAAGATAGGTCCATGTTTTCAGACAGGTACAAGAAGCTGAATAGGAACCACAAGAAACAAAGATCACACGTAACTAATTGCATAGTGACAATAAAAAAGCGATTTATCTGGAGAACATAAGATTTGGGGAATCAGATTCCACGTTCTAAATACATGTGACATACCAATTATGCAGCTTTTCCCAGACTTGCTGAGGGAGCAATATATAATCACGGCCTTCGACCAAGGTATCATGTAGCTCAATATCCATACTTGAGACTTCAGATGCCATGTCATCCAACAAATCTGTATTGTCAATAGCTCCTGGCCTTCTTGGATCATGTTGATGAGAACCATTACTTGTTACACCAGCCGAATCTTGAATGACGTAATCAATCCAACTTTGCCACCACCTATTTGATTTAATCAATCAACATGTGTGTCTAAGATACAAATGAAGAGTACAAAAATAAACCGGCAGGCCAGGATAAGTGACATGAGATGTGCATGTTATGTAAATCTTTATGTATGAAACAGATGGTTTGACGTGTCCTGTCCACATTGTTTAGCCAAGTATAAAACACGCAAATCAAGGGAACAGCTATCCGAGAATGAAAGATGTCAGAATGTACCTATCTCTTATGTCAAATAGGGATCTTAGAGCATCTCTAACAGATGCCCATTTTAGCAGTGGTGCCCTAAAAACCGTTTTATAGGGCACGAAAGGGAAAAAACCACCCCAACAGATGCCCTATGTGGTGCCCTAAAATGGGGCAGCCCTAAAATTTGCTCCTCGGGGAAGAGAAGGCCGCGCGCGCGCCCCTGCCCTATCCATTCCTTTTCTTCCCCCCCCCCCCCGCCCCCGCACGCGATTTGGCCGCCGCCGCCGCGATTCGCCCGCCCCCCGCCGCTCTGGCCCTAATTCGCCGCCTGCCACCGACGCCTCCCCACCTCCGCCGACCCTCCCCCACCCCCGTCGACGCCCCCCCACCTCCTCCGCCGCGTTCCCCACCATGGATTTGGCCGCCACCGCGCGCCCGCGATTTCGACCACCCCGCCGCCGCTCACTCGACCGCCTCCGCGTCCATGTGGCCCGCCGCAACTCCGGTGGCCCGGCCACGGCACGGCTACGTGGCTATGGCCGTGGCCGGGTGGCTACGATCGCGGCTCGTTGTGGCCGCGCCGCGACGGGAGTAGCCCCGCGCCGCCGGTCAGAGTAGCACGGGGTACCGTGGCGTACGGCGCCGTGACTCCGGCCGGTACGCCCCGAGATCACGGTGGACCACACCCGGATGTGGCTCGGCCCTTCCCCTCGGCAGAGGAGGCCGTACGCATACGACGCCGTTCGCGTGCAATACGGCCGGCCGCCTTCGGAGATGAATTTCTCTCCGACGTCGTGACCGCGACCAAGCCAACATTGTGGCTTCGCGAGCTTCCGCGATGGTTTTGCTGCGCTCTTAGGAAGAAGACCGGCGGCACACCGCCAGCTCCGTGCCGAGCAGGCAGATGAGCGGCAATGGAGAAGCTCCATCAGGAGAACCCTGACCTCGTGAAGGCGGAGTACGAGTTCTTCGCGAGCCGGGAAGCGAAGAAGCCGAAGAAGGAGGCCGGCCCTTCTACGTTGCTATGGTGATCAAATTGAAGACTCCGATTCATCCGGGCTGTCAGATTTTGATTCCGATTATGAGTCCGGTGTTGATTGGGATCAACTCAGGAGGTAAGCTGGACTGTAGTTCGTGTTTAGCATTTCTTGTTTGAAGTTTTAGTCGGACTATCAAATTTGGGTCAGTTTGTCCAAGTTTATGTAAGAAATGTAGTCGAACTTTTTAAATTTCTGTCAAATTCAGTTCAAAACTATCTATGTATGCCCTAAAATAGGTGCCTTATATAGGGCATCTGGAAAAGCAGAATTTATTTCCGTGCCATATAACCAAAAACAGCCTCCTAAAATAGGCATCTGTTGAGATGCTCTTACCAACAGCTAAACTATGCTAAATAAAGGCAATAGATCGAAAAGATGGCTAAGGCAACTCCTTGGATAATGGCTAAAATTGAGAATGTAATAAAATGATTAACTCTGAACGGATGGTCATAAAATGTTCAAACTACCAATCTTGCAAACTACACAATTAAAATCCTGCCAGACAACTAAGAGCAAGCATCAAGGAAGAATTTTGTAGGAGAAGCAACAATCACCGGCAGAAACGCCAAATCCAGCTCTAAGTTCCTAAAACTACACCTCTAATCGCTATTTGTAGCCCAGCCTAGACACGGTAAGGGCCTTCCGTCCACCCAAATAACTGCAGTAAGAGAACAAAAAAAAATGAGCTTTGTGCACTCGTTCTCAAACAAAGGGCGACACCAGACGGTTAAACCGGAACCAGATCGAGAAGTAGGACAAGAAGCGGGAAAGCGTACCTGTTTGTGATGAGGAAGAAGATGTCGCCCTCCTGTGTGGGCCTCAGCAGCGACGGTTATGTCTCGGATCAGAGCCATCTCCACCCGCGGCAAGCTCCGCCACCGAATCCGAAATCCACCATCTCCATCGCGGACGCTGGCGAGAAGGACGGGAGCCCACGGGCAGGGCTAGGGTTGGGTAGGTTTTTACTCCGAGCTTCTGGGTTTCCGCGGGTCGAAGCGGAAGGTTTGGCGTCGGTGCTGGACGCGACTGTCTATGGCAGCGGCGAGTGGTGGAGGAGCGCGGATCTACAGAGGCTC